>PVIH01000339.1:0-161748 GCA_004025045.1 Sigmodon hispidus | reverse complement strand
TAAAGTTTTGGAGAGATCACATATACAAGGGTCATACATAAACATACTGAAGGCAAAATATAGCAAGCTGATAGCCAACATCAAATTAAATAGAGAGATACTCAAAGCAATTTCACTACAGTCAAGAATAAGACAAGACTACGCACTCTCTCCATGTCTACTTAATATAGCACTTGATGTTGTAGCTGAAATTTTAGGAGCTCATGGGGATACAAATCGGAAAGGAAAAAGTCCCAAAGTTATCAATCAGTATTTGAAGATGATAGGATAGTATACACAAGCAACCCCAAAAATTCTGCTAGGGAACTCCTGAAGCTGATAAATATCTTCAGTGAAGTTCATGGATACAAAATTAATTCAAAGAAGATTAGTAGCCCTCCTATATGCAAGTGACAAATGGGATAAGAATAAAATCAGAGAAAAATTACCCTTTACAATAGCCACAAATAATAGAAAATACCTTGGGGCAACTCCAACCAAGCAAATAAAAGATCTTTAGGTCTTTGAAGAAAAAAAGTGGAAAAGATATCAGAAGATGAAAAGACCTCTCATACTCATGGATCAGTAAGTAAAAATGGCCATCTTACCAAAAACAATCTACAGATTCAACTCAAACCCCATCAAAATTCCAAAACAATTCTTTACAGACCTTGAAACAATACCTTCATATGAAAAAAAATTTCAGGGTAGCTAAAATAATCATGTACAATAAAAGAACTTCTGGAGGTATCACCATCTCCAATTTCAAGTTGTATTACAGAACTGTAGTAAACACTAAATGGTATTGTCATTAAAACAGACTGGTGGCTCAGTGGAATCCAATAAAAGCCTCAGCTATAAATCCACATAAATATGGAAACCTGATTCTTGATTAAAAATAAAAAAGAAGACAGTAATATACAATGGAAAAAAAGAAAGCATCCTCAACAAATAGTGCTGGTCTAACTGTATGTCTGCATGTAGAATCATATTTATCACCCTGCACAAAACTCAAGTCTGAGTGGATCAAAGACTTCAGTATAAAACCACATACACTGAACCTGATAGAAAGTAAAGTGGGGAATAGCCTGAATGCATTGACACAGGATATAACTTCCTGAACAGAACACCTATCACATAGGCACTAAGGTCAACAATTAATGTATGGGATCTCATAAAACTGAGAAGTTTCTGTAAGGCAAAGGACATTGTAAATAAGACAAAAATAGCAGCCTAAAGAATTGAAAAGGATCTTCACCAACCCCATACCTGACTGAGGGCTGTTGTATATAAAGAGCTCCAGAAACTAGATATCAACAAAGCAAATAATCCAATTACAAAGTAGGATACAGATGTAAACAGAGATTCCTCCACAGAAGAATCTTAAATAACCAAGAAACACTTAAAGAAATATTCAAAGTTCTTAGCCATCAGGAAAATGCATATCAAAATAACTCTGTAATTTCATCTTACAGCTGTCAGGATGACTAAGATCAAAAACAAGTGAAAGTTTATACTGGTGAGGATGTAGTGCAAGGGGAACACTCCTCCATTGCTGGTGAAAGAGCAAACTTGTACAGCCACTACGACAATAAATACGGCAGTTCCTCAGAAAGTTAGGAATCAACCTAAAGACCTGCCTATATCTTTTCTGGCACATACCCAAAGAAATATCTACCATATCACAAGGACACCTGCTCAACTCAGCTTTGTTCACTGCAGTTTTACTCATAATAGTCAGAAACTGGAAAAGATCTAGATGTCCCCCACTGGAAGAAGAAAATGTGATAAATTTATACAATAAAATATTACCCAGCTGCTACAACAACCAAGTTAGAAAATTTGTCAGCAGATGGATGGAACTAAAAAAATAAAATAAAATAAAATAAATAAAAAATAAAAAAAAAAATCCAGACCCAGAAAGACAACCATGGTATGTATTAACTTATAGGTGAATATTAGGTATAAAGGATAATCATGCTGCAATCCACAGATCCAAGGGTTTAAGAGGGGAAACACATGAATTTCATTGTGAAGGGGAAATAGAATAGACATCACAGGTGGACAGTGCGGGGAGAAGTCTGGGTGGGAGTGCGCATGGGAACAGGAAGAATTGGGTGGGAGCAGGATGGAGGGAGAGAGTACTGGAAGTGACAACTGGAACCAGGAGGCATCTCTTGGAAGAGCTAGAAACCTAGACCAATGGAAATTTCAAGGAATCTATGAGGGTAACCCCAGCTAGACACCTAGCAAAGGGGGACATGAAGCTTTAACTGCCATCTCTACTAACCACTCAAGACTGCCAGTAGAAGAATTGGGACACCAACCCAGCTACATAATATTTGACCTACAATTTATTCTGCCTGCAAAATGTGCTGGGGTAAAGTTGGTGGAGAAATTATGGGAGCAGCCAACCAATAACTGGTCCAGCTTGAGATCATACTATGAGAGTGAGCCCATCCCTGATGCTAACTGGAGGGCCAGGACACAGAGGCTGGACAGTCCAAAGACCTAAGATAGAACTAAACAAGACTGGCAAAATACAAAATAAAAATAAAGTTAATAAAATGATTCTTAATGATATGGGGCTATACTCAAGGATTGGTACCTAGCCCAATTGTCATCAGAAAGGCTTCATCTAGCAATTGATAAAAACAGATATAGAGACTCACAGCCCATTTTCCTGAGCTCTGGGAATCCTGTGAACAAGAGAGAAAAAGGATTGTAGGAACGAAAGAAGTCAAGGTCACACAGAAACAACTAACCTGGGTTCACAGTGGGGGCTCACAGAGACTGAAATGCCTGCCAGAGGCTGGGGTAGGACTGACTTAGAACAGCTATGTAGCTTGGTCTTATGGGACTCCACAAGAGTGGAGTAGGAGCAGGGATGTCTGGCCCTGTTACCTGCTCTTGGAATGCTTTCCTCTTACTGCGTTGCCTTGTCCAACCCTAACAGGGGAGGAGGTGCCTAGTCTTACTGCAATGTGATATACCATGGCTTGCTGATATACATGAAGGCCTGCAAATTCTTTCTTGAAAGAGAAAGGGGGAGGAATGGATTTGGGGGTTTGTTGGTGAGGCTGGAAGTGAGAATGGAGGGGGAAGGGGAAATTGTGCTCCAGCTGGAAAAAATAATTAACAAAAGAGAGAGAGACTATAAAAGGAAAATGATGGGGCTGGAGAGATGGCTCAGTGGTTAAGAGCACTGTCTGCTCTTCCAGAGGACCCGGGTTCGATTCCCAGCACCCACATGGCAGCTAACAACTGTCTGTAGTTCCAGTTCCAGGCAAACACCAAGGCAAATAAATAAATAAATAAATAAATAAAGTTTTTTTTTTTTAAAAAAAAAAAAAGGAAAATGATAAAGCCATGAACTGAAATATTTAGAGTACATATAGCTGAAATATGGCTTGTATCAAGAATATGTAAAATCAAACAACCAAATAAAAAGATTTGAGTAAACACTCACAAAGGGAAGTATATGAATAGCCAATAAATGCATGGAGAAATTCGAAGCAAATCCATAAAGAGATACGGCTACACACCCACTTGAATGGCTAATCTGAAAGAGACTGATGCTAGCGAATGCTGGTGATAATATGGAACAAATGGCAACTTTATACCTTTGGGCAGGAATTCTAAATGGTAAAACTCTTCTCAAAAATAACTTGGCAGCCTATTAAAAAGTTATTGTTCTTTACCACATTTTTAAACATTTCTATTCTTGAATGATTATACTGAAGAAACAAAAAAATATGTCCACAAGATCATGTACACAAACATCCATAGCATATTTACATATGATAGTCTTTTGGTAATGGACTAGAAGGTAGGCCCCACTGTCACAGTCTTCTAGCTTTTAAGCCAAGTCCAATTGGGGTGTGAATGGATCATCAAGTTGTTTCTAACCAATGGGATATATCCCCTCTTGTGAGTACACTACATCATATGAATCCATCCCATTAGCATTCTCTGTGCTGAAAGTGTTGCTCTCTATTTCTAACATCTAAGCAACCAGCTAGCACTCCCCCTACAGCCTCCACGAAAGGAATTATGGCAACAAGCTGAGGCTGACACCTTGGTACCAATATTACAGAGGACCCAACTAAACTATGTCTGTGAGACTGCAAGTGTGTATTGTTTTAAGCAAAATTTGGAACAATCTGACACACAGCAGTATAAAACTAATACAAACTCAAAGCCTGGGAATACCAAAACACCAGTAAATACATGAATGTATGACAGGTTCCTGGTAAATAAAGCAAGAATTTGCTGATATTTATAACAACAGGACAAATCTCAAGAATAGCTGTGCAAAAGATACTAAGATGTATTAATGTCTGTGTTTCTTCAAATAGCACAGTCCTGGGCTAGGGATATAGTGCGGTTACTTGGGGTTACTAACATTCATAAAGTCCTGGGTTCAGTCCCTAGGCATATAAAATTGGCAATGGACATCTTCAATCGTAGCACTCAGGAGCTAACCCATAGAGATAAGTTCAAAGCCTTTTTCAGCTATACAGAGAATGGGAAGCTAATTTGAGTTCCATGAGACCCTGTCACAGAATGAGTAAGAGGGGCACAAAACAGTTTAATAAAATGATTTTTGGAATATATATATATATTTAAATCTGTAAAAAAAAAAGACATAAAGAAGAAAAAACTTAAATTATCAGTATGTTAAAGGGAGCTATTGCTCCAGTAAATAACTAGGTAGATTTATAAAGATAGATAGATAAGTAGATAGTAGATAGATAGATAGATAGATAGATAGATAGATATAGATAATGCCTTGATTTAAGCTACATAAATGGAAATGGTAGAAATAGAAAACTATGACTACATGGGATTTGGCAGCTTAAATGTGAGCATCAGGTGGAAGGAAGGTGTTGTTTTATTTAGCTGCTTCTGCTACTGTAACAATATAACTTAAGCAAAAAGGTTCATTCATAATTTTTAAAACCCAGATACTTATTTCTTAAAGTTTGCAAAGCTGCTAAGTCAAATATCAAGGCACCTGAAGTCCAGTGTTGGTGAAGGCTGCCCTTTTTTCCCCTATAGCATCTTTTGCTTCATCTTCATATGGTGGAGAGAATGGTACTGCATCCTCACCTTGTGGAAGGACAACAGAGAGGACCTGCTCCATTCATGTCACTTACTGGGAACATCAAGGCAGTCTTATGGGGGAGGAGCACGCCCTGGTCTGCCACTGCCCTAAAGCCATCCATCTTAGCCCTGTTATTGATGGGTTTCAATTCCAACCTGTGTCTAATGTAGCTAACCAAACTTCCAGCCTAGATATCAGACAGATGGCAATATCATTAAAATGTAAAAACGAAAAAGAAAACTCAGGTGTTTCAGCTGCAGAGAACCCTAAGGCAGCTGCTTTAAGCTGAACTGAAAGTGGATTGAAATATTGCCAGTTAGGTATATAAAATGTTTTTATTTCATTTTCCTGTTGGATTTTTACTTATGATATTGATAATATTATTCACTGGAGATTTTTATTCATACTTATTAACCTATATTTTAAAACTGTAGTAGTATAAGGAGAATCCAATGTTTTAAAATTATCTTGGATAGTCTGAATAAAGGGAAAATATAACTATAAATAAACCTGGCTCATTTTCATATTGATCTACAACTAAAACTTTGGAACCACCTCAGTCAACTATTTAATTATCTTCTGAAATAGGATTGTTCTCCTTCCCTCAGACTGCCCAGATGTCAGTTCCCAACACTTGTGAGGCCCGCAGGTTTTCCTAAATGAATAGATGCCGGGAGAAGGGTCCAAGACTCAAAATGGAGCCACCACGGGGAAGAAGTTTAATGAAACACTTAGCTGGGTGGATCTAAAATCCTGAGGAAACATTTCAAGGAATGACCTTACAATCTGTGCCTGTTTTAAAATTGATCATTATTCAGTATGCTGAAAATATGACAGGTTTTATTTTCTCTCCTTTTCCTGATTAAAACATCACCCAACTTGCAATCAGAAAAGGAACTCATCATCTGCATCAATATAGAAAAGAGGATTGTGATTCAATAAAGCTAAACAATCTAGTGATATATCCAAAAGATCATGAACCTGAGAAAGACTTTGGATGTATCCTCCTGCTGCTCATAGTTCATCAATGACATCTGAAGGACCATTGTTCCATTTTAGCACCTCCCACCTGCACGGTTATGACAGCACAGAGGTTTTACAAGACACTAACTGAAACACACCTACCAGACACTCCACAGCAGAGCCTTGTAATGAAATGACTTATTTTCCTCAGACTACAGGACAGGCTGTTCATGTATTCTCTTCTCCTCTGCCTCCATTTTCCTTCCCAGGCCGCTGTTCCTCCATTTTTATAGCAGCCCCTCCTTCTTTTAAGACAGTTTCCACTTAGGGATAAAAATCCTGCCTGCTCTTCCTCCCTCTCTCTTCACCTCCATTGATAGCAAGCCTGAGACTTTGACATCTCTCCCATTGTCTTCTGCTCCAGGGGAGTTTAAATCCAATCACAAAGGACTTGGGAAGTCATAGCTGCCGCTGAGCTGACTCCCTGGTCACACAGTTCTTTGCTCTTCTGGTCAATGACCTTTGTCTTTTCACCTCTGTTGCAAGCAGTTCCCTGTGCTGAGATTTGAGTCGGAAGTTCAGGTTCTCTGAGTTTCATCTCTTCCACCTTCTCAGTCCTTCACTCACAGCACAAGAGTATTTCCAGGACATACAGGAAAGGATTAATACCTCATAACTCAATAAGAAAAGGTCAGACCACTAAGAGAAAATAAGAAACTCATTTAAACAGGCAATTTAGAGAGAAAGACCTCAAAAGACCTTCAGTTACTTGAGTCTTTCTTTTTCTTTAAATTCATCATTCTCACCCCATAATTTAAGTCTTTTCCATTCTCTCACTTGAATCCTTAACCTCTCCCCTCCATCTGCTCTGAGTCACCACATCTTGTAGTAATCTATCTATCATTTTCTCCAGTTCACCACTTCCTATGGATGGCTGCTGGGTACAATTATAAAACCCTGTGACTTGGTGTCTTAAGGCTTTTAACCTCAGGTTGGGCCTAGAGTCCTACAGAAACCACTCAAAACTTTTATACAGTCCTAATGGTATTTGTTTCCAGTCAATATGTTACATTTTTGTTGCTGTTCAGAAAACAAAAAAAAAAATCAATTGTTAGGTGGGAATGATCTGCATTTCCTTATCATAAATCACGATTTTAGATCCACTTGATTCTACCAAAAAATTCTACCAAACATTTACTTAAAGATCCATACACATTCATGCTTTCTGCCTCAGAGAAACTGCTTTTAATTTTTTGTGTCTTGTAATTATTTTTGTATATATATAAAATTTATTAAAATTTATATATATATATATTTGAAATGTACCTTTGTACACAAACTGTGTTCTGTAACAACTCACCATCATCATCTTCTCTCCCCCTCTCTAATTTTAAATTTCTCTACCATTACCAAGTTGTTATTCTTTAAAGTTTAGTACAATGTACAATATTCATTGATGAATAAGTATAGTTTTTTCTTAAATTATAAGTGATCCTTGACCCAGTTCAAGGCCCTGTCAATAAAAATTGGCATTGCACTGAGTTGCCTGCCCCTTATTTGAAGCACGACGGCTTCAACTGTTAAGAAAATAGGTACTTTTCAACCATAAAATGCCATTCATATCTTTTGCCCATTTTTCTTTTTGAATATTCTCTTTCCTATTTGCCAGTGATGACTACATCATAAAAATATATTCTTTGAGTATTTTAAATATTAATTTCCCCCATCTTCCTCTCTTTCTAATACCAGACTCTTAACTCTGTTTAGGGGTTTTGATAGTTGTGTGAAATTTAAGTGTTTAATTCTGACACACAATTATATTAATCTTTTCCTTTAGTAATGTTTCTTCTTTTGAAAATTACTATTTCTCTAGGGTTTTTCTTTGTAACAGGTCTGGCTGTCCTGGAACTCACTCTGTAGACCAGGCTGACCTCAGAGTCACAGAGATCCATATGCCTCTGCCTCCCAAGTGCTGGGATTACAGGCCCGTGCTACCACTGTGCGCTCTCTCTCTCTCTCTCTCTCTCTCTCTCTCTCTCTCTCTCTCTCTCTCTCTCTCTTTCCCATAATACATCAGGACCTCAGTTCTCCCTCCTTCCAGCTCCTCACCAGCATCTCTCCTCTCCCCCAGTTCCACTCTTTCTCCATTTCCTCTTCAGAAAAGAGCAGGCCTCCAAGAGACAAGTCCTCTGCATATGTTATGGCAATTGGCTTGATGTTTTTTTCTGGGACTAACAGTAGGAGCTGGTGTGTCTCTGACTGTTTTGCCTGTTCTTGGAACCCTTTTTTCTGCTCCTGGGTTGCCTTGTCCAGCCCTGGGAGGGCTTTTACCTTGTCTTATAAGCCTATTTCTTATGGGGAAAAAAATCCTGACTTAAGAAGCTAAAACCTACAACCTGCATTTAACTAAATGCTAAAGCTAATTCTTTATGTACAGCAACATGTGCACATTTGGGGTACACATTTCAGAGCAGGCTTTACCTCATCTATAATTTACATTTCCAACTTATGTGACAGGTAATTTTCTTTATTTTTACCTAATTGTCACAAGGCTTTGCCTTGGAAACTCCCTTCAGTCTTGAGTGAGCACACACTGCTCCAAGTTTCTCTACACCAAGGAATATCTCTAAATTTGTTGTGCTGTCCCATTGATTTGTTATTTCTGCATAAGTGCCGTGATGTTTTGGTTTTGCATTTCTAGGAGTCAACCTGAAGGCCTGGTGTTTGTCCATCAAGAGCTGTTCCACTGAGCTACACCCCAGACTTTGCTGTTTAACATATTGTCGGTACCACAAGTTTTGAAGTCATATTTTGAAATCAACTTGTATTATTTCCCCATTTCCTCCAATTTCCTTACTGTGTCTCTTTAAGATTTCTCACTGGGTCTTACTTGTACTGCTTTAGAATTATAGGTTAGTCTGGGCTGTATTAAAATATTTAGATATTACATCTTTCCACCCAAGAATATAGCCTCTTCATTTATTCTAATGCTCAGTCTTTTCCCAGTTTACCATTTTTTCTTGTGTATGTTATTTTTATTCTAAGGTATTCCATAGACTTACTCACCTGTGGATACATTTGTTAGTTACTCCAAATAACTGGGAATTGCTTGGTAGACTGTTTATCTAGCATGCAAAAAGACTTGATTCAATCCCCAGCACCACATGGACTAGGTGTGGTCACATAACCAATTCCAGTCCTACAGAGGTGGAATGAGGAAGATCCAAAGTTCAAGTCTATCTTCAGCTACATAAAAGAAAATAGATAAAAAATGCCACAAACAACAACCCCTCCAAACACACACACACACACACACACACACACACACACACACACACACATATACATTTCTAGATATCACTGTCACACTGCTGGAGGAATCTCCTCTCTAGAGGACCCTACCATGTCTGAGCCCTTCCTTGGCACAATTACTCCTGTGTGACCAACATCCTTTTTCTGAGTGTGGAAGATGCTCCACACTGAATCCCTGGGTATTGTTGGGTACAGGAGTTCACCACATTCCCTTGTAAGCAATCTCAGAATTGCAGGTGTATCATGGTACTCCTCTGCTTGGAATCCTCCAGTGGCATTGCATGAAGGTTATGCCAAAAATGCTGATGAGGCTCACAGAACCTCCAGTGTTTGGCTCTTGATTTCCCACCATTAATTACTACTGTGTTCCTGGCTCTTGGGTTCCCTGTAGGGTGCTGAGCCACACCAAGCATCTTCCTCTTCCCTGATGATGTAGGTTGTATTTATGTATGCTGTGAATATCATTCTTTAATAAACGAACTGTCTTGGCCTATGACAGGCATCTTAGAGGTAGGTGGGAAATCAGAGCATAGATAGGGAAGGAGGGCGGAGTCAGAGAAGACACCAACCATCCAGCCGCCCAAGAATCAACATGTAAAAGTAACACAGGTAAACCACAGGTCACATGGCAGGACAGATTAATGGAAATGAGTTGAACTAAGATGTGAAGGTAGCTAGCAATATGCCCAAGCCATAGGCCAATCAGCATGAAATTAATATAAGCATCTGAGACATTTTGGGGGGCTTAAGCAGCAGTGTGCAAATCTGGACCATAGGACTACACCAGGCCAGGAACTTCATTCTACACTCTGCTCATTTAGTCTTCTTTACCTTGGTGCATATTCTTTTCTTCACTTTGACATACTCTTTTCAACTTAACCCACTTTCCTAGTCTTTAATCTGGAACCTATCATATCCTCCAAGAAGCTTTCTCTCATGTTTGAGAAACTTCCCTGACTCCAGTGAACCAACCAGTCTGTATTGTTATTTCAGCTGCTGAAACTTTTCTACACCTGTGTGCATAGTACTCCCATGCTACAATATACCCTGACATCTAGTGTAGTGTCTACAAAGGAAAACAAAATATAATATATTTTACATTTACTTACCCTTTTAATAGCACATTACTATTTCTCAGACATTTACATAGGTACTTCTCATGGCCAATGCTTTTGCTATGGGTTAATAAAAAGGAGGTGTTTTAAAATTTTCCCTTTCATGTTCATTGTATATGGCACTGGGTTGCACAGGAACTTTTCACATGAGTCTATGCTGTATATTGAACATGCCCTCTATTAACCCTACACACACCTCACACTTAACTTCCATGCATATTCATGCTTCCAAATGTAGGACATGATCTAAAGATAGTATCTCTCTAGTGGAGATAAACTTTGCCCAAAGAAATTACAACTTTTTAGAGTAAGAAAAATCATTTCCAGTTTGCTCATATTTCTTAAAAATAACAAAAAGGTCAAAAAGGATAATAGTTTCACTATGTATAGTTTGGTTTGTGGGAGTAACAAGAAATAATAAAATATATAACTGTAACAATAAAAATGTGATATATATGTGCATGGTTCCCAATATATGAGATGTTTATGCATGCATGCATACATACATACATACACATACAGACACGTGTGTGTGTGTGTGTGTGAGAGAGAGAGAGAGAGAGAGAGACAGAGAGAGACAGAGACAGAGAGACAGAGAGAGAGAGAAACATAATCCAAATGTTTTCTAAGACATTATGATGAGTAGGGAGTCATTTTGCAGTGTGCTGCATGGAAGTCCTTCCAAGGGATGTACCAGTTCTCCATCTTCCCATATTATACTCTTTAAAGAGCCAGTCATCTTCCCACAGTCACAGACCAGCGAATGAGTCAGTAATATATGGTTCTATGGAAATGCTTACCCAAACCATGATGCAGTTTGAAGAGTGTTAGTCAGACTGAGTCACTCAATGATGGTTAAGAAGTGTTTGCTGACTCTATTGTTACACCAACAAAGTATTTCTTCTATTGTTGGTCTTTAATTTATAATTTTTTCCCAATATAAAGAAATTCTTGGAAACCGCTTCATTTCTGAATCATGCTTGGAAAACTCTTAGTAATGGCATCTTGATTCTAAAGAGATGACAATAATTCTTTCATAACTGACTAAAAATACAAATATCAAGTCTGTGTATTCCCTGAGACTAGAACATATTCAGTGCATACCCAAGTCAAACTACATGTCAGATCTAAACTTATGAAAACTAAGTCATATGACAATTCTCAAACATTTAAAGTTATTGAGTTTATGATTATTAAAATGATGAATACACTTCAAAGGCAATATTTTAGGCTTTTTCTGTTTGCATGAATTAATATTACAAATTGAGCTTTGAAAATGGGTTTTAATTATATTTTTGCTAGTAAGTTGTGTGTCTCAGGAGTTAGTGACCTTTCAAAATTCTTCTTGCTTTTTCATATCTAAAAGATGAAGAAAATAAATGTCATGTTGTTGTAGAATAGAATATTTGATTAATTATGCAAAGCTGTGTTGCTTTTGTTTGTGTTATGGACTAATTGTTTAACTACATAAAGGTATGTTCCATTTGCTTATGCTGCATTTGTTTAACTATGTAAAGATATGTTGCTGTTATCTTGTCTGCCTAAGGCACCTGATTGGTTGAATAAAAAGCTGAACAATTGATAGTTAGGCAGAGGAGGGAATAGGCAGGGCTGGCAGGCAGAAAGGAAAGGGGGCTTGCCAGCCACACTCTGAGGAAGTAAGAAAGTAAGACCTTGAGAATGAAAGAAAGGTAAAAAGGCCGAGGTAAAAATGTTGAGTAATTTAAATAGGTCAAATTAAGCTAAAAGAACTAGTGGGAAACCTAAGCTAAGTCCGAGCATTCATAATTAATAATAATCTCATGTATTTATTTGGGAGCTGGGTGGGAGCCTAAAGAAAATGCTAACTTTACCATGTTAATAAGGTTCCATTTCATTGGTTTAGTCTCCATTGAGCCACAGGAGACAAATGATGAATTGTATAGATACTTGTTGAGTGTGCCATTCTTTGGTGGTTTGGATGAGAGTGACCCTATACCTCATATACTTCACTTGGTGAAACTGTATTGACAAGAATTAGATGCTATTATCTTATTGGTGGAAGAGTATCATTAGGGGTAGGCTTTGAAGTTTTAGAAGCCCACACTAGGTCCAGTCTTTCTCTCTGCAGATAAGATATAGGCTCTCAGCCATGGTTGTAACACCATACCTGCCTGTTACCATGTTCCCTCACAGTGATTGTCATGGACTTACTCTCTGAATCTGTAAGCAAGCCCTCAGTTAAATGCTGTCTTTTATAAGTTGCTTTGGTCATGGTTTCTCTTCATAGCAATAGAACAATAACTATGACATGTCCTTTGTCTTTTTTTTTCCAGTGTTGACTTCCTTGGTAAAAAAAATGAAAAAGAAACATGTTTAAAAGCCTTCTTGAAATTTTGTTTCAAAATATCTCTAGTGATATTATAGACCAAAATTTCAAATAAATTTATTTCCTGGGCTTATTTTCAAATATATGATGAATACCTAGGAAGCATCTATGAAACAAACTTTATTATTTGTCTATATTCCTGAAGTATCCACATGTAAAAAAAAAATCCCATTTTCAGAATCCTCAAAACCAAAGTAGCTTTAGCCACAAAAAAAAAAAAAAAAAAAAAAAAAGCCTTGAACTGGTTAAACCAACATTATATCATATGCATTAAATAATACATGTATGTTGTATATAAATAGTTGTAGGTGTGAAAATAATTCAGTGGGTTAAGAAAAATTTGTGTATGTATATATATGAATGCATGAAATTACATTTCTGTTTACAAGTACATGAGTTAAAGTGTATGTAAGGCTAAATAAAGGTCAATGTCAGGTGTCATTTCTCAGAAACCAACCACATTGTGGAATTTTTTGTTTTGTTTTGTTTTTGGAGACAGGGTCTCTCCCTGGCCTAGTACATTAGGCTGGCAGCCAGAAGGTTCCCTGGATTCTTTCCCCAGTGCCGGGAGTAAGGCACCATGAAGCTTAACTTTTTATATGGATTCTGGGAATCAAACTCATGTCCTCAAACTTGCTCTCAAAGCATTCTCCTGCCTCAGACATCTGCCCAGATCCTAGAGTAAATTTTTAAGTAGCATTTTATTGCCATCATAGTCAAATGTTTACGTTAACTTTAGAAAGGCATTTATTTACTACTTATTTATTCTAGGCACTTTATGTGTGGTAAAGGTGTTCTCAAAAGTATGTTGTGGGCTTCAGTGATCAGTTCAAGTACTATCACTCATCAGTTTGACTGTGTGTGGTCATTCATTGGCCTATCCAGTGTATGATCTGTTGGAAAGATAATTTCAAGCTTAAAAAGTGGTAATTCCTATAACATATTAGTCATATGCACGTATTTCTGGCAATAAATACAATTTTACTGTTTTATAAATACATTTTTCAACAGGAAATTTAACAATTTCTAGGCTAAATCGAATAACTTTAATAAAAACTGTACATGGTAGCTATGGATAAGATATCCTAGATTTTGGCTAGATGTGAGAGCACATACCTTTAATCCCAATACTAGGGATGCAGAGGCAAGCTAATCTCTGTGAATTGGAGATTAGGCTGTTCTATATAATGAGTTCTATGCCATCCAGGGCTTCATAGTAAAACCTTTCTCAAACAAGCAAACAAAACCAACAGTGGATTGGTGCATACACACATACACACTGGTACACAAACACATATATAGACACACACACATACACACACACACACACACACACACACACGGGCACAAATCATAATTGTAATTTTAACTTAAGAAATCTAAGCTCAGATTTCAAAAACCAGATCATTGTGTCAAAAACTAATAAGACTTTTTATTCTTTTCTTAGTTAAAATGCAGAAATTCCCCCTCTAAATTGATTATTTCCACTTTAATGATAGAAATCACAAAATGATAGAGAAATATGTATTTTCTTTATATCTATTAAAAATGCTTGGTGCAAATAAGTGAAAGTGAATAATATTACAGGGAAAAATGAGGCCTCTCTGAGAAACTATTGCTCACTCTTATTTCTCAGGGCTTTGGCATAGTCTAGGAAATGGCAAAGAGGCATGAGACCGGTAAAAGTGAAAACTTGGGCTGTGAAACAATGAATTGACTAAAGGTCTCAACCTCCACATGGCTGTTGGAAAGTAAGATTGAAATCTGAAGGAGTTTAAACACTTAAGACACCCATTGACAAATGCTCACCTTGAGAGTTTTCCTGAATATACAGCAACATTGAAAGTGACAAAAAAAAAAGAAGAAGACAAGGTCTTTTGGTTCAGGAAGCCAAGTGTTGCCAAAAGCAAAACAAAAAAGAAAAACTGCATCTTCTTGGAGTCATCAAATACTTAAAGATAGAAAGACCTGAAACCAAGGAGCTCAGACTTGTGTGTGCTACATTTCTTATTAAGTTGAAGGCAACCTTCCTCACCTCAGACCACTAGTTCTCAACCTGTGGGTCATAACCCCTTTGAGGTCACATATCAGATATCCTACATATCAGATATTTATATTACAATACATGATAGTAGCAAAATTCTATTTGTGAAGTAGCAACAAGATACTTTTATGGTTGGGGGTCACCACAACGTGAAGAATTGTATTAAAGGGTCAGAGGGTTAGGAAATTCGAGAACCACTTCTCTAGACTTTAGAATCTAGAGTCAAGAAAAGAGAAGAAAGCAAAGATTTTATGAAACAAATTAATGTCTATTTTGGCTTTTATTGGCTTTTACATGTGATGTCTAGTACATGGCAAAAGATGTGAAAAAATATGATATGAAACTTATGAAAATTAGCCAACAAAAAAAATATGTAGCAATCAACTATGTGTTTAAATTAGCAGTCTAGGTCTTTGAAATTCTTACTGCAAATATGAAATAACCTAGAAAAAGAAATTAATGGAGAATTTTAATAAGAGAAAAAAAGAAACTTCTTAAAAAGAAATTTAAGATTTGAAAGTATAATATATGAAATAACAAATCCAATGAATATCTTATATGTGACCTAATGTGTGTGTGTGTGTGTGTGCACAAAAAACGATGAGAATGTGGTGCCATTTGAAGACATAAAAGTAAACTTTCTTCCAAACTGAGCAGGGCTATTGGCTCACAGAAGCAGCATGCTCAGAAAGTCTCCTAAAAACTAAACACAAATACACAAATATCACCATTCCAAAGTCAGACTGCTGAACATCAAGATGAAGGAGTCTGGAGATTGTGGGAGAAAGGTATCTTCTACTGTTCCAATATAAAGCTGTTTTCCAGTATATTCCAGTCCCTTTCTCACACATTATCTTAGGGAAACAATATTAATAATGATGGTGAAAATCTTGGGGAAGGGGAGAAATTAATGAAAACCAAAGACATTGAAAACAAATTGATATACTAAAGGGAAAAGAAAGATCCACTGGCCTGGAATTCTAGGCCCAAGAAAAGCATCTTTCTCTAAAGAAAGAACAGAACAAACACCACTCTGACAGTGAAAAATTAGCTTTATCATCAGCAGAAACAAAGAAACAGCAAGATGGTATACTTAAATTTAGTCTTAGTCATGAAAACATTAAATGTAAATGAGCTAATTTTTTAAGTTTATTTTTTAAAAGACACAAATGTATGGTATTTTTCAAACTTAGTTTAAGTACGAGGATTGACAGGATTAAAATTAAAAGAGAAATTAAATGTATTCTACCAAAACTAATCATCAGAAAGTCAGGGGACAGGTAGAATTAAAGAACGAAGTTAGTTCCCAAGTCTGACAACCTGAGTTTGGCCCATAGAATCCACATAAATAGAAAGATAAAATGATATCCTGAAGTTCTCCTCTGACCTCCTTACATGAGCCTTAGTGTGTATGCCCCTACACACATATACAATCCATACAGAATTTTAAAAAAAAGTAAAAAACTTTTTTTGGTTGTTGAAGATACCTGAATTAGATAAAACCAAATTTAATAAAAAACAATCACCAAAAAGATGCTGAGATATTTCATAATTAAAAAGTCAATTAATCAGAAAGACAAAAAAAGTTAAAGTATCATGCTTCTAAATAATTCCATACATTAATAAGGAACTGACATTGAGAAATAAAACAGGTAGGCAAACTCAGGCAATGAATCACTGCTGGACCAGAGACCACACTGGCCACAAGAACTTCAGATAGGAGGCCCACACTTCCTCCTTCACTTTCTCAGTGCCCCTCCACTATCCTCATTCCCTTCTCCCCTTCTCATTATTTTTCATCACCCAATATGAGCACAGACTTCCCCCTGAACTAGGCACGAAGCTACCTGCCAGATAGATCAAAAGAGCCAAGAAAGAAAATACTCATCTAACAAAGACTAACTCAGAAATTAGTAACTAGACCTATAATCACTCCAAACCCAGATGCCTAGACACCAGCATAAGACCACAGTAATAACATCCAGGGCACTGCTGCTTCCTCACTCATAGGCCAAGATCAAGAGATGATGAAGAGCATTTCTTATTCTACCCAAAGCCCTGGGTTCCATTCCCAGGGCCCACGTGGAGACACGTAGCTGTCTATGACTCCATTTCCAGAAGATCCAGTGCTCTCTTTCAAGAGCCCTGCTCACACAGTGTACAGACATTCATGCAGGCAAAACATCTACACATGCAAGATAAACATAAATATTTTTAAATGTAAAGTACTGAACTCTCCTACCCTAAACTTTTACAAAGAAGACTGTTATAACAGGAATAACACAAAATCCCCAAAGGGTTAAAAAAAATAAAGAGAGAGAGAGAATAGCTTAAAAAGTATTGCTCCTACAATTTTTTTTATTATTAAAATAAGCATCTCTTTCTGTCCACTCTCAGATGTTAGGCACAAGAATGATTGATTCATTCTTCTTCTTCTTCTTCTTCTTCTTCTTCTTCTTCTTCTTCTTCTTCTTCTCCTCCTCCTCCTCCTCCTCCTCCTCCTTCTTCTCCTTCTTCTTCTTCCATCTTTATTCCCTGTTCTGAGCTGGGTTATACATCTCTATATTTTGTCTACTTGACTCTTACTAAATACACTTGCTTTCAAGTAATTCTATTTTCCAAGTTTTAACTATGCCATTTGTTTATTCAACATTTTCTATGTACCAACCCTGTGTCCAACATATATGCACTTTAAAACTTGATCCTCATAAATTGGTGGGGTGCCACATGCTTCTGACTTCCCCAATGAAGAAACTGACTGGGACTTCACTCCTGGAAGATGAAATCCCTGTGTAGTCCAGAAGCCCACTCCTCGGCTGAGACACTACCTTGCCACTGGTCATCAGGGAGGAACAGCCAATGATCAGCCAGTCTGTCAGAACTGCCAGAGAACTTCTTTACTTGGAAGTGCTTTCAATATTAACTGAACCAGAAAAATTAAGAATTTTTAGAATGGTTGTTTACCCAGCTGCTCTTACTCACATTGTCACACTTCAAACTGTAGGAAGTGTGGAGAGTGCATGAACTACATTTGCTTATCCTTGAAACTTTCAAGGATTACTGAGTGTGAATGTTTGAATCCCAGGTGTTTTTAGGTAAAATTGAGTTAATGTAACGCAAACAGGAAAGAGAATTCCTGCCTCTTAAAATCAGGGGCTTCCCTCAAGAAGCTGATGCACGGTCTCCTCTGAACCTCCCTCACCACTCACCTAGATTTGGTATTTTAGTGTCAATCTCTCTACCACTTTCTTGTTGACCTGTAGGATCATTTATAACTCAGTAATCAACAGAAAGCCCCAAAAGGACAAAACCTGGGTCTTGTTCACAATCACATCTGCCCAATGCCAAGTATACAACAGCTACTCAACAAATATTAGTTGTATGAACAGACAGAAAGATATTTTAGAGTTGGACCAGGGGTGTAGAGCCCTGGGTTCTATCTTCAGCAGCCTCTCTCTCTCTCTCTCTCTCTCTCTCTCTCTCTCTCTCTCTCTCTCACACACACACACACACACACACACACACACACACACACACAGGCAAACACACAGAAACATACACAGTCACACAGGCAAACACAAGTATTATTTTTAGAGTATTTCATTGTATCTAAGAAAAATTTAAAGTTCTGTTATTTTTGTTCAGCTGACAATTTTCTGCTTATTTATTTTGTTGATTGGTTGACTGAAGACTGGGTCCTTCTATTGTGGTCTAGACAGGCCTCAAATTTGCTATATTTCACCTAAAAATATCTTTTTGAATTTCTAGAATATCTTAGACCTTTAAAGGAAAACAAAATCTACTGTTTTGTTGGAATGTATATTGGAATAGAACTGCCCAGTGGAAATATAAAACAAGAGAAAAATGTAGTACTTAAGTAATTTCAAATTTTCTGGTACCCACATTCAATTTTTAAATCCAATTTAGGTAATATATTCAATTTAAGTAATATAGCCAAGATACTATTATTTTGGAATGTAAACAAAGAATTGTCAATGAGTACTTTGTTCTACTGTACCAGCCACACTTCACTTGTTTAATAGCCTCACAAAAAGGAGATAAAGAACACAGAGTTGATGCTAATGAAAAAGATAGTTTGATCTAGAGGAGAACAGGATGTCATTGGTCAGATGGAGAAAAGTAGCAATGGATAAAGGCATCCACTGTGAGCCACACAGAAAAGAAAATATAAAAAAGAAGATTTTTCTTCTCCACATTTGGATTTTATCCTTAGAACTTCTACAGCTGATAGTCACCTTCAGTAATGTAACAGGATACAAGATTAATTCAAAAGAATCAATAGTCCTCCTATACACTAAAATAAATGTGCTGAAAAAGAAATAAGAAAAACATCACCCTTTATAATAGCTGCACATAGCATTAAATACCTCGGGGTAACTATAACCAAAGAAGTATCAGATCTGTTTGACAAAAACTTTAAATCACTGAAGAAAGAAATTGAAGAGAATATCAGAAAATGGAAAGATCTCCCATGCTCCTGGATAGTAAGATCAACGTAGTAAAAATGGCAATCTTACCAAAAGCAATCTACAGATTCAATGCAATTTCCATCAAAATTCAAAAACATTTTTTACAGACCTTGAAAGAACAATACTCAATTTTGTTTGGAATAATATGAAAGCCAGGATTGCCAAATCAATTAAAAGAACCACAGGAGGCATCTCCATCCCCGACTTCAAGTTATACTATAGAGCTACAGTAATAAAAACAGCTTGGTACTGGTATAAAGATAGACTTGTGGATCAATGGAATCAAATTGAAGACCCTGACATTCACGCACACACCTATGAACACCTGATTTTTGACAAAGAGGTAAAAAAAATATTCAATGAAAAAAGATAGTATCTTCAACAAATGGTGTGGCATAACTGGATGGCAGTGTGTAACAAAATGCAAATAGATCCACACCTATCACCCTGGACAAAACCCAAATCCAAGTGGATCAAAGACCTCAACATAAAACCAGCTACACTGAACTTGATAGAAAACAAAATGGGAAATACCCTCCAACAAATTGGAACAGGTGACCACTTCCTAAATATAACATCAGTAGCACAGACACTAAGATTAACAATCAATAAATGGAACCTCCTAAAACTGAGAAGTTTCGGTAAGGACAAGGACAAAGTCATGAAGACAAAAACGACAACCAACCCTACAAATAACAGAGGACTGATCTCTAAAATATATAGAGAACTCAATAAACTAGATCCCAAAGCCCTACATAACCCAATCAAAAAATGGGGTTCAGAACTAAAAAGGGATTTCTCAGCAGAAGAATTACAAATGGCTGAAAGGCACTTGAAAAAAAGCTCAACATCTTTAGCCATCAGAGAAATGCAAATCAAAACAACTTTGAGATACCACCTTACACCTGTTAGAATGACTAAGTTCAAAAACATAGATGACAGCCTATGCTGGAGAGGATGCAGAGCACGGGGAACATTCCTCCATTGTTGGTGGAAGTGAATGCAGTATGGCGGTTCCTCAGAAAACTGGGAATCAATCTCCCCAGGGATCCAGCAATACCACTATTGGGCATATACCCCAAAGGCACACATTCACACCCCAAAAACATTAGCTCAACTATGTTTATAACAGCATTATTCATAATAGCAAGAACCTGAAAACAACCAAGATGCCCCTCAACTGAGGAATGGATTAACAAGCTGTGGTACACAATGGAGTGCTACTCAGCAGTAAGAAAAAATGATATCCTAAAATTTGCAGGCAAATGGATGGATCTGGAGAATATCCTCCTGATTGAGGTCTCACAAACCTAGAAGAATAAGCAGGAGATATGCTCACTAATTAGTGGACCTTAAGCAAAAGTATTCTTATTTCATTGAAAGAGGGGAAATCTTTAGCATGAATGTCTTGGATTCCGTTATAATTCCTTTAGCTTTCCTTACAATGATACTATTTGGAACCATTATCCATCTGCATTTGATCTCCTAAAATCCCACTGAATTTGATGCTGTGCCATCCACTTCTAAGAATTAAATACAATGAATAAATGAGAAAACAAAAAATGCTGCATTATTATCATGTGTGATTAAAAAAATTAATAACTTTAAAAAAAAGAAGGCATATATGCCTGTGACCATAGCATTCAGAAAGCTGAGGCAGGAGAATATCCTTAAGTTCTAGTCCAGTGAGGACTACAGAGTGAAGCTCAACATCAATGATGAAATAAAATAAGATGCACTAACAAAATAAAAAAAGGAAAAAAGGAAAAAGGAAAGGGTATTTGGAATCATAGACCATGAAAGCCATTTAAAAAAGATGTCACAACCCAACAGCAGTTACAGCATGTCTCCAATGATCAATAAATACAACTTTATCCCCTGAGCACCTCTGGTCATTGGGCCTTTAGATTCATGCTGGCATATTTATTTTATATATATATATATATATTGCATTACTGGAGCTTGGAGCATGGCAGATAATCTCTCTCTCAATGAACTTTATCTCTATCCTCCTTTTATGTTTTAGTTTGAGACAGGGTCTCACTGAACTTCTAAGGCAGGCCTTGGACTTTCTCTCTCTAGCCCAGCAGGCCTTTAATTTAAGATTGTCCCACCTTACCTCAGCTTCCTGAGCTGATGGGATTCCAAACCTATGTCACAGGACTCAGCTCCCACAGGCATGTTGCTGAAGTAGGAGAATAGTGACATGCTCAAGTGTCTAAGGTGACCCTAGACATTTGAGGAGCTGATGCTAATGTAAACACACAGCAGCCCAGGGGAACTCCTAATGAGATACACGTTGCAGTGCAGTTTTTCTACACTAGGAGAGGCAGACGGAAAAAGACATTCTAAGGGTCTATCTATCCATGGCCTTAGGTGGTCCATTTGTAACTATTTTGATGAAGTCCAAAGACTAGCTCTTATCTTTTCTATGGAAACTTGAGGTTCAACTACATAAAGAATGAAAACCAAATAGACGAAGCAATGTTTCTTGTAGGTTGGAGTTTTTAGAGAATCCAGAAACAGAACTTATGTGGGATTTACACATTGATTCCATGGGTTCCTTCTTAAATAAAAATTTAATAAAAATAACATTTTACATCTAAAAATTAAAAAAAAGATGGGTAATATGATCATAGAGCTCTAACAAAACCAGGATGGGAATGTTCTCTAATAAAATAAATTCCAAATAAAAGGAGAATTTACTCTGTGATTTGTGACATAATGAACATTGTACATACTTTCATGCATTAGTAATTTCTAGGAAGGAAAGGGTTGAGGGGAAGAGAAAGTTTTTATGCTTTGCAGAGGGGTACCTAGAAACAAAGATCTGCATACCTTCCATTTCATGAAAACAAAAATCAGCTAAAACCCCAACATTCTTTGCTCATGCCTGTGTTGCTGAAAATAATTCATAATAACTTCTATTTTTCTGAGTTCTGAAAAATAATAATTATAGACGGTTGAGAATTTAAGTTTTTCATACAGTGAATAAATTTGACAATATAAGAGGACTTCTCTCCTTGAAACCCCGTTAGCCTGCAATGTGAAGGTAGCTGCCCTTTGATTCAGGCTGGTGCATCCTATTGCCTCAAAGATTGTTTCAACTCCTAGTCCAGTTCTGGGCTTCTGAATCCACATCATAAAATCTAAATTACAGCAAATAATTCCAGTTTAGGCAAATAACTCACAATTAAAGGCAGGTGGCTTTATGGACCTTCTGTAAAACAAATGGACCTCTTCAATGTCACTGAGCCTTACTGCCCTGATCATGAGGCCCATCACAGCAAACTGAGCTATAGATTCCAACAGGACCAGATTGTCTTTTTGCCTAGCAAAATCTACACACAAGTCTCTTATCCCAGAAAAGAGTGCTATCAGCCAGCCAAATAAATAATGAAATATTCCCTAAAACCTTACTTGTTGGTCCCTAAATTATTATAAAATGTTATTGGCTTGAAAAAAGTCTGCAATATTATAAATCTATGTGATGTTTTAATAATCATTTGAGCGTGTCATTCCACCTCTTAACTGAAGTAAAATTCATGGAAACAACATCTTAACAACAAACTTTGTTCAGACTAGTAATAATCAAACCGGCCAACATTTGATATGAACTGCCCTTGTTGAACAACTGCCTGAGTAGGTTCTCTGTTGATGAGGCATAAACAGAAGATACTCAGGGCCTCGGAGGACCAGGGGGAGCTGTGGGAAACAGTCAGAGCGTGTCTGAAAGCAGTGAGTATTGACTTGCGAAAAGGATCGAAAGTTAAGTATTTCCAGTGAGATTTTTCAGGCATTTTGAAGCCACCCAGGGATTATAAAATGAAGTTCTGACTTAAAAAGCAGCTCTGAGGCAAATTTATTAATTTTCTTGGAGCAAGTTAATCTGCACTGCTTTGTGCTCCCATTTCTTGAACTGGTTAAAAATGAGGTGAGTCTTTGCATCAGTTAAAGCCCTGGTCTTGGAGCAATGAGATTTTTTTTTTTTTTAATGTGGTTTCTCTTACTCTGGTTTCCACTGCCATAAAGGTCAGTTTGTTAACGCTGGTGACAGCCTCCCCCTCATGGCACATGTTCAATAAATGTCAGTAAGTGAACAAAGAGAGGAGATACTGGAACACTTTTGCCCTTAATAAACTGAAAAGGTGGTGGGGAGCTGAAAGTTAAATATATTCAGAAGAAAGAGGCCTTTAGAGCCCATTTTTTCTGGTTGAGAGATCAGAGCAAATGAATCTGAAACCTAAAATAGAAGTCGTTTTATTCTCATGGGTTCTGACATTTCAGTGGTAAGCTGAAAGTTATAAAAACTGCTACTAAATCCAAACTGCTAGCTAGCACCATATGGAAAAAGATGCCTGTGATATGTCTTCCATCGTGTATGTAGTGTGTGTGTGTGTGTGTGTGTGTGTGTGTGTGTGTGTGTGTAGAAAGTCATTGCACTGGAATTGTTGCACAATGAGTCTTCAAATAAGCACGATGTCAAAGGAACTGAAATATTGGGAAGCCAAGCAGACTGTGGCAAGCATAGGGCAAGCCCTGGGCTTATGGTGACATTGGTAAGTAGGTGAGTATTTGTGAGATAATGTAAGTAGGTGACATTTGCCTGGTACTTAGTGAAGGTGGTGATTTTCACAAAATAGTTTGTCATACTTATGATAGCCAAAGATCACAATTGTCCTTCTCAAGCTTCTTAGCGTGTAAGGGTTAGAAGCTTCATTTGTCCATAATTAGTCAGACCCAGATCTAAAATAAATGTCTTAGGCCCACATAGTATGAAGCACTTTTACTAAGTATGAAACATTTTGAAACTAACTGTATTTTCTCCTTCCTTTACTAAGAGAAGAAATAAGGATTTAAATCCCTTAAAATCTTTAACTGCATCTGCACTGTGTAAAAAGTAGATGGATAAGATTCAGAGTGAACCCACTCTGAACGCAGCAGAAGATGGACACATTCAGGTTCCTAGTCACTGTGTGTCCTTTTCAGAAGAATGCATCTTATTCCTGCATAGGTCTAGTGTCAGGTCTTAATACCACAACCTCGACTCTTCCTATCACAATCCATACTTCGGCTACCTTCTAAGCGCTCATTCTTTTTTCATGCAATAAAGAACATCTAAAAAGTACTAAGAAGCTTCCAGATATAAAAGGAGATGTCTTCCTGTTTCCTGGTGGATTTTCACTAAAATACATATAGCAGCAATTTATCTTTCTCAGTTGTTTTTAAAAAACATTTTAGAGGGTCTGTAGAATCACTGTTTGACTGTACATGAGAGTCACCTGGAGAATTCATGAAATTTCAGCATCCAATCTTCTCTCAAAACTGCGTCATATAGTCTTGAGTTGAACCTGAAACTCTCAAGATGACTCCAATCTGCAACCTGGATTGACACATTGAGTTAAACCAAGTTTCTCTAGCTGATGAATAAGCTGGAAATAAAAGGTAAGTTTGTGTTCATGGGAACTGTGTCTCTAGGAGTCTCCACAAAAGCTCTCTTGGTAGCCAGAAAGCTAGGACCAACATCCATTGTACAAACACATGACTATCATGCATCAGCCAACAGTTGGCTCTGGAGAAATGAGAATGACTTGTCTCCTTATGTATTTATCAGTTCATATCACCTAGGATAATTGCTTAACCTGTTTAGGGAGCCACACTCTACTGCCTGAAGCAGTGTTCATAATACATTAGGTCACCAGGAAATGCTTTGTGCACAAAGTTCTCCTATCATATGCCCTTGGATACTTTCTGTACAAATGTTCTGTTTATCACTCCATATATATTGCCAGGGGGATTCTGTAATATTGCTATGTGTTCCTAACTTAAAAGTTTATTATCCAGGAGTGGCATATAGCTACCATGGGACAATGCTGGGAATGGAAAAATCTGTGGTGCTTTTATGTAACGAGTATAAAACTTTCCATATGATAGAAATTCAAATTCAGGCAGCCAAATCACTAGCGGCTGAAAACAATAAATCTAATTAACTCGATTTTCCTTAAAAAGAAACAAGCTATACCACTCCTAGTGGCAGTATGGACTTGATATATTTACTTCAAGTATATATGTTGCCTAGATTTTTTAAAATTGTCAGTGTAACTGTTTCTCATAGATAGCAAAGGATGGTATAGTAGCATTATACAATGTACCAACATAAAAGCTGGAGAGATGGCTCAGTGGTGAAAAGCATGTACTGCTTTTATAAACCACCTGAGTTCAATTCTAGGCAATCACATCTGGGGGTTTCCAAAGCTGACAACTGCCTGTAACTCCAGCTCCAGGAGACCTGACGGCGGGTCTGGCCTCCGCAGGCTCCTGAACTCATGTGCACAGGCATATACATCACCTAATTTAAAATAATATCACAAACTATTTTACTATCCACTGTAATTGTACAATGTACAATCATTATATATCAACTAAATGCCAATGAAATTGAGAAACGAAAGATAGATTAGGGGCTTATAGGCATAGCTCAGTGGTAGAGTACTTGCCCAGCATACCTGTTCTTTCATTCATAATTAAAAGAAAGAATGCAAGACGATTAGAAAACATACTGTGCAGGAGCTACACAAAGAAAAAGACAAAATGCTTTTGAGAGACATAAGTGAGTAAAGAGCAATATAGAAGAAAATATAAATATCGAGAAGGTACTCATATGTCATAAAGTAATTTTTAAGCTCACAAAATTCTAATCAAGATTCTACTCTTGTAATTTTGGATTATGGAATTTTTGCTGGAGACAAAAGCAGGGAAGAATTAAGACTAATGAGAAATAATTTGTCTGGAGAAACTAAATATGCATCTTTAGTCAATACAATACTGTACTTACATAAGGAAAAATGTATAAATTAATAACCAAAGCAAAAGTCCAGAAATTGACCTTAACTATAATTAATTTTTAATTATAAGTACTTATAACTTAAAGGACAAAAAAATCAAAGGGCAAGAAAATAAGTGTGTGTGTGTGTGTGTGTGTGTGTGTGTGTGTGTGTGTGTGTGGTGTACATATGTGTTTTCCTGTTCATATGGATGCATGTAAGTGTATATGCACAGGGCATCCAGAGGTTAACCTCAGGTATCCTCTTTAGCCATCACCCTGTCTTTGAACCGGGGTCTCTCATTGGTCTGAAGTTCATGAACTAGTCTAGGTTGGCTAGATAGCATCCCCAGTGGTCCTTCTATCTCGACCTCACCAGTGCTGGGATTACAAGAATGTGCCACAACTTCTGCTTTTTATGTGGAAGTTGAGTGAAGAAGTCAAGTCTTTTGGACAAGTAGTTTACCACCTGAGGTATCTCCCCAGCCCAGAACACTATTGCTTAATAACTGACAGGAAAACTAAGTATTTTTTAAAATAATCTTATACATTTTTTGTACTACATACATGGAAAAAAATAAAATATAAATTTTATACCTCTGAAAGCAAATAAAGATTAACATCTACTTTTCTCTTAAGTGGAACTAAAACTCTGGAGACATAAAGATAATAAGTTTTAAGAAAGAAAAATAAATTTGATGGTCTATCCATTTTAAATATTTATATATCAAAAAAAATTTTAAAATAATCCTAAGTGGGAAATGAAGGAAATACTTGCTTTAATACAATATTTCTTTCTTTCTTTTTTATTGGTTGGTTGATAGGTTTTTTTTTCTAGATATTGTTTCTCTATGTATTCTGGCTGTCTTGGAACTTGCTCCATAAACTAGGCTGCTTGCAAACTCACCAAGATCTGATTGTCTCTGCCTCCAGAATTTTGGGAGGAATGGTGTGCACCATCACAGCATGGCAATCTTCCTTGATGTAATTAACTCATACAGTTAAAGGATTCTGCTCCAGACTGTGGGTCTACCACATGAGTAAACACTTGGATAACATGTGAAACCTGGGTTCAACCTCCAGTAGACCAGGAGCCAGAGAAGAACTTGGTCCTACTTGCAGAGTTCTGTTACCATACTAGAAAGCAGATGAGGGCAATGTCATTAGCTTGCAAGAAATGGGGCGGGGAGAGAGTATACATAGAAGTAACAAACAAACATCACACATCTATTATCATCTTAAATGTGTGCCCTGGAGAGGATACACTAAGGAATGACGGTTTTCTAAGTCATCATAGTCAGTGACAATCAGAGGACCATGGTTAGTGCTCACATGAGCTGCTAAGTGAATGACTTACCTGGAAAATGATTTAGCCATCTGGAGTAGAGCTGAAAGTAAGATCAATACGTTATACACTATGATGTTAGCCAACCACATTCTATATAAAAGTGAATCAGAAGCCTGAGACATGGTCCCAGTGACTGGGGAAAATATAAGAACATGCAACCAAACAATATAATCATTCAGTTAATAAATATTATACTTTTTAAATGTAATGATTTACAAGTATAAGGATATAACGTGAAGAAGCAGAGGACAATAAAAACAGCATATGGAAACCAGAGCCAAACATTTGTAAAGTGTTTTATATCCTACCATGTGCATATGCTCATAAAATACCCTGGAAAGGAAATATGCTAAAATCCAAATTTCCCAAGAGTTAGAATAGAAGTTATTATTTGCTTTCAAATACTCTTTACTTATTTTTGTTTTGGTAGTGTACAAGTTTCTGCCCTAGCCATAGTTCAATTCATTAGAGATCTAATTCAAACATAAGACATTCTTAAACCCACTTTCTTCTTGTTTTTAACTTCACTATCATCTGGTTGCTCTCCCCTTTCCCAGAGCAAGAATTACAACAAGCACATCACCCCCAGCTAAGCACATTTATAAGGTTTTGCTCTTGATGTCACCCTAGATAAGGAACAGACTGGAAATGACGCAGCACGTATTTCATCAGATTTATTCAGGAAGAGGAACAAAGCAGGCTAGCAGTCTCCCCAAGTCTATTTTCAGGCTCCTGGTGTGAAGGTTTAGGCAGAAGGCCAGAGCTGGCCACGGCTAAATAACCCCAGTCAGTGTTGCATTGAGTGTCTTCCTTTCTTTCTTTTGAGTTCTAATCTCTCACTTGGCTACACTGGCTGGCCAGAGGGCCACCAGGATCTGTTTATCTCTGGCTGCCAGTGCTGGGATATACCAGTACCTGCTGTCCTCATCAGCTTTTTAACATGGGTTATGGGGGCAGAGGGTCCCAATTTCTGGTTTCCAATGACTGGGAACTAGAAAGCAAGCTGAAAAATGGCATTCCTCCATGGCTTCTGCTCACGCTTCCTCCCAGGGTTTCTTCTCACCTTCTCTCAGTGATTGTTGTTTCTTAGGGTGTCAGTCAAATGACCCCTTCCCTCCCCATGTTGCTTTTGGGCCTGGTGTTTACAAAGCAGCAAAAAACAAACCAGGATGGATGCTTAGGCCTATGCCTCGAATTCCAGCACTTCGTGGGCAGAAGTAGGTAGATCTCTGTAAGTTCGAGGCCAAAGTGAGTTAGTTCCTGGAAAGCCAGGGCTGTTATACTGAGAAACACTGTCTCTAAACAAAGGAAAACAAATTAAATAAATAAAAAAAGAAATGACTGTTTGACACTAACTGTATTCTAACATTCCTTCCTATTTGAATTCTTTTTTTAATTTTTATTTCAGACACAGGCATGTTTCACCTCAAGATTTTGGAGTTGGATCCTCCAGCTACTTTGATAATTTAGAAGCCAAGTAAGCACCCACCTTCATAAATAGTAATTTACTTATTTACGTCAGTCATAATTCATTTGTATGTATATACTTGTGGGAAGAAGTATGTATTGATGTGACACTATGACCATGGCAACTTTAAAAAAAAAAAAAGGATCTAACTGGGGCTACCTTACAGTTTCAGAGGTTTAGTACATTATCATCATGGCAGGAAGCATGGTGGTATGTGGGTAGACATGGTAACCGAGAGTTCTACATCCAGACCCAAAGGCTGCAAAGTGAAAGAACCACTGGGCCTGGCATGGCCCCTGAAACTACAAAGCCCTCCCCTACTAGGAATGTACTTACCCCAACAAGGTCACATCTCTTCTGTCAAGGCCATATCTGGTAATAATTGAAAATAGTGCCACTCAGTGGTGCCCAAGCATTCAAATCTATGAGTTTAGAGGGAGCATTCTTATATTTTTGGTTGTGAGCCTACCTTAATGGCTGAGCCTTCTCTCAGGTCCTAGAGGCTCAGTCCTATTCAAACTACCACAGCAAATAAATATTAAAATGGAATAATATTCATCTTTACATAAGAAAATGCTTTCCAATTATTATGTGTGCAGTATTTACAAGAATGCATAGGAGAAGGAATCTCTGACACTGGGAGATGACCATTAAAGGTACAGGCATAGGAGAATTTAGCAAAAGATTTCAAAATGAGTAGTGCCTTTTAATTCATAAACTTACCCTTTAGAAGTCATTCGTGAACCAAAACTTAAATGAAAAAAAGAATAATTCCAGATAAAATTATGATTACATTAATTATGATAGTGTAAAATATGAAATAACTTCAAGGCCCAGCAAGAAGTTGATTAATCTTATTCAGTTAGTCAATAAATTGTGCCAGGAACTGTTTTTAGAATGGACAAGTTGAGTGATCACAATGCAAGCCTCACAGCATAAAATCTGAGGGGATGACATTCTACAAAAAAATTATACAAACACATTCAAAAAATTATATCACATGATAGAACAAGATACCCAGCAGATACAAAAAAGTGAAAACAAAAATTATATAGGAAATAAGCAGCAAAGATGTTTTGATTTAAATCAAGAATCAAAAATACAGACAAATCAAAGGTCACCATATAAGAAACACCTTGGGGGCTAGAGAGATGGCTCAGCAATTGAGAATAATTTTTCTTACAGTGGATGGGGTTCAATACCCAGCTCCCACATGGAAGTTCACAGGGGATCTAATGCCTTCTTCTGACATCCATGGGCACCAGGTACACATGTGGTACACAGCATACACTGAATATACACATTGTGGTGGTTGGAATGAGAAGGATTTCTATAGGCTCATATATTTGAATGCATGGTTCCCAGTTAGTGGAACTGTTTGGGAAGGATTGGAGGAAGTGTAGTCTTATTGGAGGAAGTATGCCACAGGGGCAGGCTATAATGTTTCAAAAGCTCAAGACATTTCTAGTCATCCTGCCCCTTGCACTTGTCTAACATGTAAGTTCTCAGCTCCTGCCTCAGCACCATACCAGCTGCCCACTACCATGCTCCTTACCATGATGGTCATGAACTAACCTTCAGTAACCAAGTCCAAATAAACTCATTCTTTTTAGAAGTTGCCACTACCATCTGGTGCAGGGGTTTAAGTTGGTTATTTCATAATAAGCATAATGAAGACTCAAATTTATATGTTTTAAAGATCAATATAATTGATTAAATTATGCTTCATGAATACTTTAAAATTTTACTTAATATTATTTATTCTCTAAACAAATGCCCAGCATCTATACTGTGAGATAACAGTACACAAAAGTTTGTTGTTCTCTGGAAGTTTATGGTCTCACATTTTTCAAAATATACATTTTTAAAATATATAGTATTAAATAGTAGGAGGAGGAGCAAGTGTCAGATGACAAATGGAGCAATTGAGGATGTAGAGTATTTGGGCTTCAATAGGAATGGCTCCCATAGACTTGCATGTTTGAATCCTTCCTCATCAGAAAGTGGTGCTCTCTTGATAGGAATTAGGAGGGGTGGCCTTGCTGAACTAGGTGTGGCCCTAAGGATGGGCTTTGGGGTTTCAACAGTTCAAGCCAGGCCCAGTGTCTTTGATGAAAAGTATCGGCAGAAGAAATTTTAAAACCGCTTAGTATTGACTGTGTGATGTGGTTATTAGTGGCAAGTCTTATGCTCTTACTCAGATCTATAATGAAAAAGAACAAGCTGAGCAAATAAAAATACAAATGTACAATAAAACACAATGTACAATTTTGGGAGAGAAGGTAACCAAGAAGTATAGTCTAGCTAAGTCCAGTGCACAAAAAGACAAAGAAAAGCCTGGAATAAAGGGAATAGTGACCTGAGAGCAATATCTCACCCAGCTAAGCATCGAAGTTTAAAAAAAAATTATAAAGCTTATCCCAGGTTTATACCTTTTAGGCCAGTACTAAAGAAGTAGAGGCAGGTGGATCTCTGAGTTCAATGCCAGCCAGCCTCAGCTATAGAGCAAGTTCCAAAATAGCTAAGCTTAGGCAATAAAGAAATTAATTGAAAAATAGAAAGTTGGTAAATATGTATTTGAATGAGAGAACCATGTTAAGGCCTTAGCAAGCAGAAAAACTGGGCAGATTTACCTACATGGTTCTGATTTTAGAGTTAAGGATATACAAATAAAGGAGTTACAGAGCCCAGCCAAGCATCTCTGTCTTCCTGCTGCCTGCCCATCCAGATGTAGAACTCTCAGCTCCTTCTCCAGCACCATGTCTGCCTGCGTATCACTATGCTTCTAGCTATACTGATAATGGATTAACCCTCTGAAACTGTAAGGATTTAATTGAATGGTTTTCTTTATAGGAGTCACTGTGGGCATAGTGTCCCTTCACACCAGCAGATCATTGATTAAGACATGAGTAATGAGGTGGATAGAAAGCATCAGTTACAGTAGTCTAGGAGACTAGAAATATGAGAAGAGCTATGTGAACAACAGAGAAGAAAGGGACACAGGGGATCTTGCAGGCAGAACAGCAAATGCCAAAGAAAAAGATCAGAACCTCCAGGAACAACATAAACATGAATGATTCCTCCTTCCTTTTTAAGTCTGTATGAGGCATACAACTAGCAAGTTGTGAGCAGCTTGGATCTGGAAGGTCCTTTAGTTAAAGTGTGGTCTTCATTTAGTGGTACTATAAGGAAGTGGTGAAACCTTCAAGATGTAGTGCCTATTAGCAAGAAATAAGGTTCTGATGAGCCTGGCCTGGGTGCTGGGACCCTGGCTGCTTCCTATCTTCTCTGCCTCCCTATTCAGTGAAGGTGAGCAGCCCTGCTGTGTGACATACTACTACTGCACAATCTTCTGTTACAACTTGTCCAGAGCAACAAACCAAGCAACTCTGGGCTGAAACTCGGAAACTCTAAACCAAGTAAACCTTTCAGCTTTTAAGTTGACTCTCTCAGGCACTTCATGATGGTGACAGAAAGGACAGAACAAGGGGTTTTCTAGGTAAGTAATATGAGCAGACTCAGAATTTTAAAAGAATCAGTCTGCTTTCTGAGCCAAAGCAAACGGGGTGACCAAAAAAGGAGTCTACAGTTTCCCTGTGGAGATAAAAACACGGTGATCACAATCACAGTGCTAAGCCTCACAGGGTCAGGAAGGGTCTACAGTAGGCCTCCCAGAGAGAGATAAATTAGAGCACACGTGGCCTTCCCTGGACTGCAATCAACTGGATGTGTTAGTTTCCTACAGGATCCTAGTTCCAAGTTCTTCCTCCCTCGTTCTTTGGTCACGTTCTCTGTCCTCACAGCTTGCCATGTTAAATAACACAGAATCCCATTCCCATATCATGATGCTGACAGATACAAGCAATATAAAGTCATAGTTGCTTCACAGCATTCAGCTCAACCCACAATTGGCACAACCCACACAAGTCAATTGTGGGAGACAGAGAGATGGGATGGTAGTGACATTGTACTGTCACTGGAGGGTTCAAGGGGGGTGGCCAGAGAGCTGCCAAATTGCTGCACTTAACTAATGTGGCTTTCTTTCTGAAATGTCCCCTATGTCTTCTGCCTCTCAGGACATTTTGAGCTTAAAATAATTTATTGGAGCCTTTGAGACATGCAGCTGGATTGATGGCAGCGGGGGCGTTTTCCCGGGCCTGATCTGTGGTGCCTTCTTGCTTGGTTCTCCCTTATTTAGCAGTCTGGATGGCGTTGATTTGTGCCAGGCCTCTGGCAACCCCTCTGGTTTTCCATGTGCACTGACAGATTTTACAGGGTACGAGCTGCATAATTGCCTGCTGCTTTTATGAGCTCAGCCATAGCATGGCTGGGGCCAGGTGCTTTTCCCGGCTAACTTTCACTGTGGGTTTTAGATGTAGTTTTGATTTCTTCCCTAAGGCTTTGGAGGCAGGCAGGGTTTTGTGAGGTGTATTTAAATGGCCCATTATTGATCATTTTCCTTGGAATATTTAACATCCGTTGCTCGAGTCTGAGTATTTGAACCATTCTCTCAGGGATTTTCTTTATGTATCTGAAAGGCCCCATGTCTGGGAGGAGTGCCATCCATTTCAAGACGGTCTTTCTGAGGTCCCTCTGAAGTCAAAGAAACAACCTGAAGAGAATATTTGGATAAACATGGGAAGGTCTTTTGGTTGCATGTTAGTGGCAGGACATTTTCTGATTGGTGTGACTAAGCATATGGTCTGGAAAAAAAGGTTTTGCATCAAATAATTACTCCTTCTAAGAACAAAATTATTGAAGTATGAATACTATGACTGCTGTTGAGCTAATCATTTTTTACATCCTTCTTGTTGACCTTGAGAAAAAAATACTTCTATGCACTTCGTAAATCAGAACTCACAGATGAATGAACAGCAGATCTGGAGTGAGAAAGGTAGGCTCTCCCAAAGACAGATGATGGGATTTCTTCTTGATTATTTTAGCAAATGGTTTTGTTGGGAAATTTCACAATGAAACTCAGAGTAAGTACGGAACCACTCTGGGAAAAGATAGTTGTGTTAACATGCTCTGATTCACTGGGTCTGGGTAAATCCTGGATGCTGGAAGTGATCTGGGACTAATGGTTTCTACTCCTCCATTTGGGTGCAAAACATTTAGAACAATTGTTCTAACACAATAGTCAGGGAGTTAAAAAGCAGAAAGCCAAACCCCTTAGAATTTAATTTAGAATTATTTGTTATGAAATATAGGCAGGAGTGTGTTTTTAATGTTCCTATGTAACTATAATGTATAATCAAGACTGAGAATTATAGTTTCTTATATCAGAAAAAAAAAAGAGGCAGCTCAGAACACCTTGAAAGAGAGAAAAATAGTCTAAGAAAGCTTCTGAATGGCCAAGTGCAAATACTACATTTAGGGAAATATATTCTCTGTCATGTGGACCACATGACAATGATAGCTTAAGAAACCATGCGTGCTTTTAAAGCTACAAAGCCTGGGTACTATTGACATGAGCAATAGAAATAGAAGAAGGAGGATTTTGCTGTATGTATATAAAGCTGACTGTGTCCATGTGGAGCCTGGCACTGCAATGGGTAGCCTGGCACTGCGATGGGTATCCTGGCACTGTGGTGGGTATCCTGGCACTGTGGGTGGGTAGCCTGGCACTGTGGTGGGTAGCCTGGCACTGTGGTGGGTAGCCTGGCACTGTGATGAAGAGAGTGGGACTATGAAGGGTAGCCTGGCACTGTGGGTGGGTAGCCTGGCAATGTGAGGGGTAGCCTGGCACTGTAAGGAGTAGCCTGGAACTGTGCTTAGTAGCTTGGCACTGTATTGGGTAGCCTGCTACTGTGATGGGTAGCTTGGCGCCTGGCACTTTGGTGGGTAGCCTGGCACTGTGGATGGGTAGCCTGGCACTGTGGATGGGTAGCCTGGCACTGTGGATGAGTAGCCTGGCACTGTGGGGGGTAGCCTGGCACTGTAAGTGGTAGTCTTGCACTGTGGGGGGTAGCCTGGCACTCTGATGGGTAGCCTGGCACTGTGATGGCTAGCCTGGCACTGTGGGTGGATAGCCTGGCACTGTGGTGGGTAGCCTGGCACTGTGAGGAGTAGCCTGGAACTGTCCTTGGTAGCTTGGCACTGTGATGAAGAGAGTGGTACTATGAGGGGTAGCCTGGCACTGTGGTGGGTAGCCTGGCACTGTGGATGGGTAGCCTGGCACTGTAGTGGTTAGCCTGGCACTGTGGGTGAGTAGCCTGGCACTCTGATGGGTAGCCTGGCACTGTGGTGGGTAGCCTGGCACTGTGAGGGGTAGCCTGGCACTCTGATGGGTAGCCTAGCACTGTGGTAGGTAGCCTGACACTGTGGCGGATAGCCTGGCATTGTGGTGGGTATCTGGGCTGCAATGAATGAGAACAGGATTGATTGAAGATGTAGCACCACTGTAAGCAGAAGGCCTGGGAGGACATGCTTGCTGTTGTATAAAAGAGAATTAGTCATGCCTCTTTCCAAGGGTGGAAAACCAGACTAATACAGTTAACTCTGTTAGGTAGCAAGCATGCAAACAGCCAGCCTTAGACAAGCATAGAAAAGAAAAAAGAGAATTAAAGGAAAAAAAGGGATTTCATGGCAAAATAAACTAAAAGACGTGAAGCCCTCCAAGAGGGTGTGACCAATAATGGAATAAATACAATTCAAATTTGTTGACCCGAACTTGTAGAATACAAAAGCTCTGACCTTCCACTTCCTTTGTTAATGATTGAACAAATAAAATAAGATACTGATTTAGTTCATTATATAACAAGTACATATCATCTAGTACCTATGTAGGCTGAAGACACTCATTCCGAGTAGCTAGGGCTTGGTCTTTTTTCTAGTCTGGTCTGGTTTGGTTTAGTTTGATGCAGTCTTGAGAGACTGTGATCACAGAGGACAATTTTATTTTCAGGCCTTTCCTGGACCTCTCTGATGTTGTTTTTCTCCCCTGGTTACTATGATGGGTTTACACTTTCTCCAGGACTTAATGTAGTCCAGGAAAGCTTCTCAGACTACCGTTCCTCTTAAGCTGAGGTAAGCCATTTATCTTGAATTATGCTACCCAAACACCTGCTGCTTCTGTTATAGCTTCTACACTATATCCTTATTTTTTTATCACTTCTCTGCCTCTTATAGAACACTTCTTTTGAGGGCAGAAACTAGGTTTTGATAACTATTAAATCCTAACTTTCAATAGGACACTTCAAACACAGGAGCCTCAATGAAGAGTTATAAAATTTGCCCAAAATTTTAATAGTTTTTGAGTGTCTATGTGGAGGTGGACAGTGTGATCGATAACTGTGCTGCAAGAAAAAGAGATGTCAGATATCATCCCATGCCAAAGGGAGACAATAAATAACTTAGTGAACAATTAAGAAGGTCTCGGATAACAAGGAACTCTGGACAGAGAACCCAAGCCCAGGTATATTCTAGATGGTGACTGGGTGACAGCATTAACCTGAGTGAGAATTCACTTAAGGAAAAACTGAATGATGAAAAGATAGGTTCAGAGGAGTCTGTGTCAGTGTGAATAGACTGAAAGAATCTCAATGTTCAGTGAATAGAAGTCAATGGCCCAGAGAACAGTGCACAGGGGAAATGCAGACAGTGAGGTCAAATGTATAGCTGGTGGGAAGTCAGTTTCTGCAGGACTTTGTGGCCTGTATATGCAACAGAACACCATTCATTGGATGGCTTGACTCTAGAGAAGAACATCATTGACTTACACTGTTCAGAGGTCATTAACTTTGCCCAGAATTTTAATAGTTTCTGAGAGTCTACTTGGAGGCAGACATGAATAGATAACTATGCTACAATAAACAAAGGAGTCAGACATCCTATCCCAGTAGGAAAAAGCATAAAGGCACAAGAGCAGCTAATTCAACAAGAAGCTGTTGAGTAGACCGAAGTGCTGAGCAGAGAATCCAAAGCAGGAGGTGTGCTAGAGGGTGCACGTGTGACTGCACTGAGCCGAGAAAGGGGTTAGAGAGATGATTTAGAAGATGCCTCCTGCGCATAGAAGAGAATAGTGGTCCATTTTGTGAGATATGCCAACTGGAAAAATAAACTGCGTTAGGAGATAAGAATCAAGAGCCTTAATCTGATTGTTTAAAACATCTAGCAATAATGGGTTTGAAGCATTTACTAACAGTAACAACAAAACCAGCAACAAAACACCAAAAAGAGTTACAGATACTAGTCTGGTAACTTGGGATGGGTCCAGAGAAAAATATTTGACAGAAACTAATACATAGAATTGTAAGTTCCCTTGAGTTCCTGGCTGGATTCCCGACATGATGAATGGTAGCCTATAAGTCAAAATAAACCTTTTCTCCCCAAATTGCTCTTGGTCACAGTGTGTTCCACAGCAGAAGGCAAACTAAGACAAGTTGTTTTCATACAGTGGGTAGTTCTTGACTGTCTCCTCTAAGCCTGACTTTTTACTGTTAATCTCTTGTTCGCAAACTTTAAATCTTGACTTGATAGGGAAGCCCTAAATACCCATATTTTATACGTAATTCTTCACTGTATGCCTCCAGGATGTAAACTTACTTGACTTTTGAAGGGGAAAATAAAATAAAACAAACAAAAAGACTCATTACTAAGATTACCTTTCACTTTCCCACACCTCCATATTGTTAATTATTTATTATTTAAACTTATGAAAATGATGTTTTGAATGGTATGTACATGCATGTGTGTTATACACATACATGTGAAGGTCAGAAGAAGGTGTCAAGTGTCCTCTTATACCAATCCCCACCTTACTGCTTTTGCTGGTCCTACAGATAGGCTGGCAGCCACCAAACCTAGACATACTCCTGCCTCTGTCTCCTTCAGTTATAGACATGCACCAGACCATGGCTGCCTTAGGCCCTGGAATTCGATCTCTGTTCCTCCAATGTTCAGAATGTCAGACACCTTAGAAGGCTTGGTCCTACAGGGATGCCTTCATCAAATACCATCCCTCAGAGGTCAGGAAACTATGTGGGAGAGGAGGCAGAAAATTTGTAAGAGCCAGAGGAGATAAGTGACACTGAGGAAGCAGTGGCTTCCAGACATAATTGGACCAACCGACTGACACACGTAAGAACTCAGAGACTGTGATTTCACCTCTGATTCATAACCTTTCAAATGTAGACATTTGGAAGTCACTGGAATTCTTGATGTTTATGAATCTGACCTACTTATGGCCATACTTTAGTATTATAAAATGTTCTATAATTCTTAAACCAAAAGTATGAAATAATTTTACATCACATTGTCCATTACTAGTACATTCACTTTTAATATATATATATATATATGTACATATATATATTCTCCTTATTGTTCATCTAGCATGCATTTAGGCTAATAGATTTTACTGAACTATTTCATACAAACATCTATATAGTAAAAAGCATCTTGAAACATGTCAGAAGAGAATATGTTTCTTTAAAATCTCACTGGTTTAAAGAACTACAATTAAAAAAAAATAAACAAGCTAAAATACCCATAGTAAATGAAAATTTGTCCATGGTAAATCTAAAACATTTATCCAAATCTTGCTGAGACAGTTTGATTTCATAACTCTAATGGAAAACCCTGCTCCATAAGAATGGATGGAGGGAGGGGTGTGTAAGAAGAGGAGCCTGTGCCTGAATGGCCTGTGAAACTGAAGTACTTGCAGAAAAGTCTCCTGACGTCTCCTCACATGTCACCTGAAAATTTATGCATTCCAAAGAAATGGAAAACTTTATGATTACTTTAATTCTAGCAGTGTTTGAAAATTTAATGTAAAAGACACTGTATTAAAACGGTCTTCCTTTTGGAGTTTGGCAAAATAAGCCTGTAAGAGAGATATTGAATTTGTTTTCTTTGGCAGAGAGCTGCCATCTGGATTTCTTTCATCTGAAACTCTTCACCATCTTCAGAGTGGGAGCAACAGAGATAATGGCTGACTTGTTCACTCTCCAAGGGACCCAAAGGGAGCTGGAGCTACCCATTCAAACAGTGATGCTCAGCAGGAAAGTGTGTTACATCCAAGTGTGTTAGGATGATATATTCCGGAGAATTACTATACAACAGAGAAGGCAGAGAGGGAAACTGCCTTTAGAAAACATTTTAGAGATCTAAAATTGTCCCATATAAAGAGTAAACAGGCATTAATTAATACCAATTTGTTGTTAAAATTATGAATTCACAGCTAACCACAGCACACCCCCTAGGGAAGCAGTTGATATTTTACAGCCTTAAAGCAGAATAAAGCCAGCCAGAAGTCAAGAGACTCATATGGGAAATTAAACAAACAAAAACCTAGTTGAGATCTTGTAACTGGAGAATTTCATTTTGTTTACCTAAATTATCCATATACATTGATATTTTGGCATTTGATTTGTAATGGCCTTTTGCATGAGGGACAGACAGAAGACACCAGGCATTAAATGTACCTTTCAGAAAGTTCTTCCATAGAGTGCTGGAGACCATATGGGCCGGAGATGAGAATATGAAAATAGATTGCTGTTCTCCAGCTGGGCAAGCCTGGCTGCTCTCGGTGACATCTCTGAGCATTGCTGTCTCCTCTGTAAAAAGTAGTGAGTAGATAGCTACTACTCGGTCTAGTGCTGCCTAGGGGCAAAGCAGGAGCCGTGATAATTAGTAAATGAAAGCCAATGTGGTAGCAGTGTGCTTGAGACACTGTTTTAAGTTCTTGGAAGCACTACCCACTTTAAATTGTAACTGATAATTGTGTGTGTGTGTGTGTGTGTGTGTGTGTGTGTGTGTGTGTGTGTGTGTGTACTGAATAGGGAACAAAAGAACATGTTTCAGCTACTTTTCTAACAACTATCTAAAAAGCTTGGGAACTGGCAGAAGCAAGAACATATTTAAAAAAAAAATAATAGGAATTACACTACACAAAAAAAACCTCTCCTCTCCCTTCTGACTCCCAGGCGACACTAATGGCCCTGGGAAAGGGTACAAGCCAGAACCTGCAGTTTTTTTCATTCTGATTCAGCCACTTTACACCAGCAGCCATCCCAACGGCTGGGAAGAACTGTGGAAGGTCTCAGTGAGATACACATAAGTGCCTCTTGGACATCATTCCTTTGGATAGGACATTAAATGATCATGTTTAGTATTCTACTTTGTGGAGACACTGAAATGCCTTTACAGGTGAAGGTTTAAAATGATCTTCTGCCTAGATTTTTGATGATAGTCAATTCGGATCTCTTGGTAGACAGAGATGTCTAGTGAAGTATAGAAAAAGATTGACGTATTGTTCATTATACCTTCTGAATATAGTGCCCTGTGAGTGTTATTCCATATGTTTTATGGATGTGCTGTGTTTTTTTAGACTTCTCTCATATGTCCTGTCCCTGAATTATTACTGGGGACCAAAGGGTTAGGGTGCAATTGATCAGCCCACATCTTTAAGATGGCTGAGAGCATAAAGGAATAAGGAGTCTCAAGAATAGACTGGAGTAAGAGCACACATCCTACAGAACTATTGTAAGTATTAACTCATGGCACTCACCAATCCTGCAGTATCAATTACCTTTAAGATTTCATATACTCAAGCCTACATAAATGACAGGGTTCCAGTCATGAACACATTGACCCTAACGCTTAAAGAGATGTACCTTCACAGGACTGCAGCATGCTCTCACATGTATGGGGCTTGATTACATGATTCAGTTCTTCATAACTGTGATGAAGCAGAAGAGATGGAACATGACCACCTCAGCTCACCTCCTTCTGTGACAGTCAAACCAAGTGCTCTGAGTATTCATTTTTCAGCAGAACATAATTTCAAAGTAGAACCATTTCTTATGACTGTGGATTCTGATCTGTGTAATCAGACAGCTTTAGACTTAGTGAATAAATAGCATAATTTTTCCATTCCACCAAGAAGGGGGGTGGAGGGGAAAAGAAATTTTTGCTGAACTTGTATCAGAAGCGTTCTTCAATAAATTTTTATATTCTTACCTCAAAAGCCTCTCAGTAAACAATGCAAATACAAAGCAGAATTAGAGACTCCACTGGCTTTTGTCCCAGACCAACTCCTCTCAGCAAATGAGATTTTTATATTTCAAGACATCTGCATTTAATTCACATCTTCTCTCAAGTAGGAAATGTAAGGCAGGAAAAGGGACCCGCTCTTCATCAGCAGATCAGGGGCAATGACTTCACTGGTCTTAGAAAAATCATGCAAATCTTATGCTACCCTCACTGAGTAAGTCCTGTATGCCTCATGCTACTCAGTACTCGGTCCCAGTTGCTGCTGAATTTTTTTTTTTCTTTTTTTTGATTTGGTAATAAACAGTTGCCATCTAGACCATTTCCTTTTGCAGATCCACAAACTCAGGGATAGCTGAATGTGAATGGCCCTCTTCTTTTGATGGCTTGGCCCAGGGGCTGCGTTCGCACCCCATAAATCCCATAATTGTAGAGGATCCTCTGTCAGTGTGTGGGTTTCTCTGCTAAATAGCAGCGGGAAGCTGATCAGGAGGAAAGTGGGAAATGAAGCATTCTGAGGCATTAGGGGATTCACCGTGGGAGCCAACAAACCCCAGCAAAGCCCCAGCCAGGCCTTCACTGCTGGCACTCAGGCACAGCTAAGTGCTGCCTCTCGTGCTGGCAGAGGACAAGGAGAGTTAAATCTGGGTCGTTCTTCCTCTACATATTTCTGGTGTGAGGAGTGTGTGATGAAATTCCAAAGGAGTTGGACCAAAGATATCAACTAAGTTTTGTCCTTTTCTCCAGGTGTTTTATCTATCATATGGAAAGGAGAAAATCAAACACAGCAAACAGAATGCTAAGCAGGTATATAGAGGTGTGTGCATGTATGTGTGTGAGCAGGATCTCAGCTAAATCAGTATGAAAAAAAAAAAAAAAAAAAACTCTATACGGAATCCTGCCATTTGGGGCCTTACTTGTTCTGAAGTCCTGAAGTCCTGATGACTGAGCCCAAGACTCTGCTAATCATGAGCTCCACATGACTAAATTTCACAAATGCCCCGCCCCTCCCTCTCTCTCTCTCTCTCTCTCTCTCTCTCTCTCTCTCTCTCTCTCTCTCTCTCTCTCGTGTGTGTGTGGGGGGGGGCTGGGGACGTCACTTTTTTCCTGACATTTACATTTCCACATCTCAAGATGTGAGCATGTTGAGAAGGTTGAATAGACTGGGTCAGGGTGAGGCTGATTGCTGGAGAGAAGATGACAGACAGTGCCTGGAGAGCCAAACCTTACCTCAATGGATAGAATCTGGCTAGTCCCTGGGTGAGAAACCTTAACTGCTGTGTTTATAAATGCCTTGAGAACAGAAGAGCATAAAAAGACATGTGAAGTATTTCCCTTAATGGTATCAGATTTAAGCATTTTCCAGCATGTTGAAACCAGAATAAAGCTATAGTAATTAGCAGATTAAGACTTATCAACAGACTTCTCACATCATAAGTTAAAAGGAAAATTATGGGTCTCTTAAGATGCTTAAATCTTCTCAGAAAGCAACGGCAAGAAATCACTGCACACCAGTGCTAAATTGTATGGGATATATAATTTCAAACTCTGTGAGGCTGGGAATCCTAGAAAATGGAAGCTTCATATTTTTAAAAGTGATCGCCTAAGCGTAAGAAATGTGTTGAAAACAATGGATAACAAACATCACCAGTTTGGGGCTCTCTTGGCGCTCCTTCTGTGTCTCTCTTCCAGGGGTAGGGACATTAGAGGATTCACAGTGGAAGCCAACAGCTCCAGATCTCTTCATGTCCTAAATGCATGTGCCAATGGATTTCAAATTCATTGTCTCACTTGGAGCCTTTACGTGGGTACCAAACAGGTGTGCTGTGTGGCCTGGCTGACGCTGGTGTCTAATGTGGCATGCTTCTCAAAATGATGTCCAAAGTCTGCTTTTGATTCCCCACCTCACTACCTACGAGACACAAGTAAGTAAAAAAGAAGCTCTCACCATGTTGGCTTTCCCCAGCCTGTTAAAAAACATCACTGTTTTTCCAGTCACCCAGACCCAAACCTAGGAATTTCCCATCATTACTCTACACCCCTCCCTTCCTCCACCGATATCCACTGCTTCCACCTCTAAACTTACCCAAATGCTGCCACTTGTCCTGTGTGCCCCTGCTACCCATTACCCTGAAGCTCTATTGTCCCTCTTTGCTCCCCGGAAGTTTTCCTGCTTCTGCACTAGCAGTGAGTCTAAGGAAACAAGACTATTAAAATAGCACCCCATGGTGATAAGGATCCAAAGGAATATGTCTTGAAAGGGGCACAGAAATTAGGCAATGCATAACACGATCTATCTGAACAGAAAGATCCTGTGACATGAGGTGATTGAGAAGGATGCAGGCAGAGGGTGGCCACTGGAATTGGTAATATCGTTGACAAGTAACCAGGAAAGTTCCACTCCAATAGGCAGCAGGGAAGCTACCGCCCCTCCTGCTTCTCATGCACCCTGTCATAGGTGCAATGACTGGTCTACATGAAACTGGAAAGTAATGCAACCACGTGAGACACCTTGTCTAAGGGAGCCACATCTATTGTTCATCAATATGGTCAATTGTCAACAAAGAAGCATCAAGCCAACATCACACCCAGGTGCCTTGATCTACCCTGGAAATGTAAAAATGACAACTGAACAGCCTTCTCTAGGAGTTCACAGCCTAGAAGGGTGATGACAGCAAGTAATTAGTGTCACAGATGGCCAGTGCTCCTGACATCACCAAGAGCCTGAGTCAATAACAGAGATGTCCCCGTGTACCAGGCTTTTTTTTTTGGGGGGGGGGGGAATGGTACTAACCAGATCCCAAATTATAACATAAAAAATAGTAGTTTTGAATGCTCAATCTAGCTTAGTCACACATTTCTGGCTAGCTCTTTTAAATTAACCTGTTTCTCTTCATGTACCATTTGCCTCTGGCTTATCTTTCTTACTTCCATATATTTTCCACTGCTTCCCTCTGTCTGACTTGCTGATGTCTGCCTGGTTTCTTACCACGGCGTGGCGTGTCCATAGTCCCTTTTTTCTTCTCCCCTTGATCTTCTTTTCTCGTCTCCTTGAGCCTAACTTTCTCTTCCTGTTTATTCTCGCTTCCTGCCAGCCTTGCCCAGCTATTGGCCATTCAGCTCCTTATTAGACCAATCAGGTGCGTTAGGCAGACAATGTGAAACAGATGCATCACATCTTTACATAATTATTCACAGTCCTTACATTGCTACACAAATGCAACATAAACAAATGAAACACATCTTTGCCTAGTTAAAATCATATTCCACAACAACGCTGAGCTTGAGATGTACTATATGAATCACACACATCTGTCAACCTGTCTCCATTGGCATAGAAAACCCCAGCATATTAAAGTAATAAATATACCATCAAAAGGCAACTTGGTAAACCAATTTGTTTGTTGTGTTTATGTCCAGGAGTACCAGGGAGGGCTTTCTTACAGAATCAGGAACAACTCTGGGGCTCTCTAAACGATTTGTATATAACCCCTCAGGTCCACGGATCTCTTCTCCCCAACTCAGTAAGTCAGAATCTTATACACTTCAGCTTCCTCAGACAAATGAACTTTCCCCAGCAGGGGAAAGGACTTTGATTTGCTGGTATCTGAGGCTGAGGACAGTGGTCTCTCATTGGTCTAGGAATGTTGTATCTGGACTCTGCCTTCATCAAGGCCCCCAGGCACAGACCCCAGTTTGGCTTATGCAGAAGTGCCTAGGAGCACATGCTTTAAGGCACTAGTTATCACTAGTTTGCACTGGCTGAAGCCAGGCTGGTCTACAGTCCCCTTAGAAGCCATTACATCTGCCACAATGACAATGGAGTAAACCTCTGAAACTGTAAGCCAGCTCAGATAAACGTTTTCCTTTATAAGAGTTGCTGTGCTCCAAACCCAGAAGAATAAGCAGGAGATGTACTCATTTGTTAGTGGACTTTAAGCAAAAATTTTTTTTTCATTGAAAGATGGTGGGTAAATAAAATAAACACACACACACACACCACTTCTGGTTTGACTGTAGAAGGGTTGCTTAGCAGAAATTTGTGGTGGCCATAGTGCATCCGTGGGCATTAGCTATGACTTAGTGTGCTTTCTTTATCTGTAGCTGAGCCTAACCTGGCTTGAAAAGCTTTAGATTTTACTTTTTATGTTTCATGTATTTTAGAGAAAAGAGAAGTTTTATTACCGTATGGGTATTTTTGTTATCTATTCTGAATGTTTTGCTTCTTTATATAATGTTTGATATTGATTTTCAAAAAAAAAACAAAAATAAAAAAATAAGAGTTGCTGTGCTTACAGTGTCTCATCACAGCAATAAAAAATTTTAACTAAGACAGCATCCCTAAAACCTGATATTATAGGGTAAAATTCCTGCACATAGTTTCAAAAAAATTAAAGACTCGTGATGAGCTGCTTTCCTCATTCCCTGAGAAACCAGGTAAGAACTTTCTGAACAAAACTCACACTGTTTCCCAGGCAGAGGGAACAGATAAATGATTCTCCCACCCCAAAAGAGGGCCTTCTCCACACCAGGGCAAGCAAGCCAGCCACATGGATGGGAGTCTCAAATTTCCTAAGAGCTAGTTAATTATCCTTGGCCTTGGAAGTGGAGATCCCTATTTGTCTTAATGTACTCTGCTCTGTGACTCAACTTTAGGAATTAAAATTCTACCAGGCAGTGGTGGCACATGCCTTTAATCCCAGCTACTCAGGAGGCAGATCCAAGTGGATCTCTGAGTTCGAGGCCAGCCTGGTCTACAGAGCAAGTTCCAGGACAGCCAGGGCTACACAGAGAAACCTTGTCTCAAAAACAAAACAGAACAAAATAAAAAACAAAGCAAAACCAAACCAAACCAAAAAAAACTAAACAAAAATTAAAATTTCTATTTATGATACTAAATATTTAGAGCAAATAGGAATTAGTCAGAAATTTTTGTGGTGAGGGATAGATCCCAGGACCTTGGGAAGGTTAAATAGAAGCTCTTTACACAAACAACAAGCCCAACAAACCCTCAGAAGAGTTTGTAAAGCCTTACCAGCTACACTACAAAGGAATAAGACCTTGAAGAAAATTCATCAAGTTAGACCATTTGGTTTCTCACTGAGTTATATGCTATTCAACTTCACTTCAACAGCAGACTTCAAAGATGGAGCAGCCTCTGGAAATTTGCAGACAACTGGAGATGGATGTGGGTTATGTCGGTCTTATTCTACACTACAAGTTCACCAGAGAAAAAATTCCCCATTCCTTAATGATCTTAATATCTGCTGGGAAACTTCAATGAGAATTCATCTCTTAATGTTACAAAATAATTAGTATTGGTAAAATTCAAAACAATAAATCTTTTTCAGGGGTGGATGCTCTCAGTTCTGGGAAGTCTATGTCATTGATAATCCAGTTGTAAGTTGCTACAGTATTTGTGTAAAAAAGTCGCAGATTCCAGCAACATTTTAAAACAGGGTCTCACTGTGTATCGCTAGCTGGCCTGGAAGTCAGTGTGTAGACCAAGCTGGCCTCAAAGTCACAGAGATCCACCTGCTTCTGCTTCCTGAGTGATTGGATTAAAGGTGTGCCCCATCATACTCAGACTTGGAACTGTTTAAAACTGTTTTAATGGTTCAAATAATCTTCTTTGTTCCCAGAAATACTTGTAAGTATATTTTTTGAGGAAACATATAACTTGATTGGATTAATATGCTTAAGTGTAAAGTTTTCATGTCTGAGACCACAAATAATGATTTCACAGAAGCCAGGTGGCCAATTTTAGGGAACGGTTTGTTTTCCTTGCTCACACCATTGGAAACAGATACTTAAATGGGTGGTCATAAGCTATACAGTCTCTATCACTTTTAAGTACTCACAGAAATTAATCAGCTAAGTCTCACTATGGAGAATATTATTCTGCAAAGGACAAGGACTAATCAATAGTGAGACAAAAAAATCTCCTTTGTCCATTTGTCCTGGTGTGTTCAGATCTTCTAAACTCAGTCTCAGAGAAACAAGAGTCAGCAAGAGCACAGATACACCTTCATTCCTACAATCCACTTCTGAACAGTGCCAGCATTCTTAAAGTGGAGACCTTCTCCAGCTGAGTCCAGTAGTGTTCAAATGCACAACAGAACTAAACTCACCCCTTAAAAATGCTTTGTTTCCCAAGAACCAATTTCTCTCCTTAGCCCATGGCAACATCCATCATTTCACCACCTTCGTATTTTAAATCTTTAATTTTGCTGAGAACCTCACCCAGATCATTCCATGAACTTCCTTCCTCTCAAATTAACTTCCAGTAAATCTTTCACCATGTCACCCACAGAGGAAAGAGGCGGAGCTTCAGCATTCATTCACCTTCCAGTTCTGTCTAATTGTATCATCCTACTTGCTTCTGGAAGAAAAAAAAAAATCTGTCATCATCCAACCTACACATTGGGACCATAATATTAACACTATGGATTGGTTCTTTTTCCTTTACAGAATGCATATTCTCCACAATGAGACTTAGCTCTTTGTAAATAATGCAACATCACAAGAAGAGAGATTATGATGTAACACAGCTTCCTACAGCTAGCCTTTCTAGCATAACTCTCTGCCAAATGCTCACATCTTTCTGAGAGATTTTGCATGAATCTACACAAAGCAGATCTGTGCACAGTAAATTTGATAAAGAAACTTGTCAGGGAGCCATGGGAGCTAGGAGGTACCAGGGAGAATCGAGGAAAGCAAGTCTTAAGTGTCAATAAAAGCATGGGATGTCCCCACTCTGTGTTACCTCTGCCAAATGACCATAATTCCTTTCATCTCTAAATTATAGATAAAATAAATTAGAGATGATAGGGATAAGATAGGGTCTGTGCCTCTGTATGTGTGTGTGTCTGTGTGTCTGTGCATGTCTGTGTGTCTGTGTGTTGTATTATGTTTCTGGCCTGGACTTTCTTGTATAGACCAAAGGTTTGACCAGCAGTCAGGCAGTCCCACAGAAACACACAAATGCCTATATTATTTTTATGCTGATAGACCTAGGGCTCAGGCATAGAGCTTGCTAACTCCTTCATCTAAACGCAACCCAGCTTGTTCAGCCATGCAGCTCACTACCTTTTCAAAGGGGAGCATTTCAGCTTCTTTCCTCTGCATCTACTGCCATCTTCTTGTTGTGTCTCTGATGCATTCCTATAGCATGCCTGCTCTGCTCTGAGATTTTCCCAGTCTGGTAGCACCACCTACACTTCCAGTCTGCCTTCAGCCAATCAGCATTTTCATAAAACTAGTAGGCAGGACAAATACTTACAACATGCCATAATCCCACTACATCTGTGTGTTTTGTGTGTCTGTGTGTCTCTGTGTGTATGTGTGTATGTGTGTGTGTGTCTGTGTGTGTATGTGTGTCTGTGTGTCTCTGTGTCTCTGTGTGTGTGTGTGTGTGTGTGTGTGTTAGAAGGGAATTTGTAAACACATGCATACAGATACAAGCATGAAGATCCAGGAGTCTACTTCAGCTCCCATCCTGGTCACTCTCTTATTTTTGAACAGAGTTTTCCACCGAGACTGGAGCTCATCAAGTGACTAGACCAACCAGGGGACAGGCCTCTGGGATCTTCCTGTCTGTCACACAAATGCACTCTCCCAGCACTGGGATTCCAGGGCCTTCCATTGCAGGTGGTGATGATCCCAACTCAGTACTCATGTTTGCAGAGCAAACACAAGCGCCTCTCCAGCTGAGCCACTCCCAAAGCCCTTACCTTCAGCAAGGATTATTTAGTCTTTCTGCCACTTTGGCTATTGGTTTGAGATATTCTTTCTTTCTTGATGTCATTCAGGTTTTCAGAAAGTGTATTCTCCTACCTTTAAAGATGAGGGTTCTGTGAAACACTCACTTTAACTGCCCCCTCTTTTTCAATTCCCAGAATGACATCATCTTTACACACAAGATTAAATGTTTAAATTTAATGTTAAATATTAAATTTTTATATAGTCAAAATTCCCAGTTTCATTACTCTGGATTAGTCCTCTCTCCTCTAAATGCTCTCTCTCTCTCTCTCTCTCTCTCTCTCTCTCTCTCTCTCTCTCTCTCTGTGTGTGTGTGTGTGTGTGTGTGTGTGTGTGTGTATGTGTGTGTGTGTTTTAGTTTTGTTGGAAACTGAACCCAAATCCTGACTATGCAAATAGCCTATGCTGAGATACATCCTTAACATTGCTTTTTAAAACAATATGTATTTAATGTATGTGCCTCAGTGTGTGCATATATATGGGAGCTCAAGGAATTCAGAAGAAGAGCCACAGAACTGGAGTTACAAACAGCTGTGAGCTACCACATGAGTGACGGGAATCAAGGTGAGACCCTCTGCAAGAGTTGCAAGTGTTCTTGACCTCAGAGCCATCTTTCCTGCCTCTGCTTCCCCACACTCCAAGCCTTGTGTTTTATTTTGCTTTCCTTTGTTTTGTTTTGTGGACAGTGTCTCTGTGATATTCACACCATAACCTCACATGTTTCGGGGCTACAGGCATGAGCCAGCACAACTGGTTTTACTGACTTACTACACAGTTCTGCTGGACATTCCCCACACACTTCATTTCAATTCCTTCACGATTGACCTCTTCCCTTTCTCCAGACCTGTCTCCCTTCACAAGTTCCTGCACTCCATAAATGGGTTGCCCATCTGTTCCAGTGGTCATTTGTGTTGAGGGACCCTCGGGAGCAGTCTCAGTTTCAAAGATTCCCTAGAAGGGTACCCAGAGTTTTGGAAAGCTGTACTGTTCACTGTTTTAGTTTCCAGAGAGTGCTAATCTTCATCTCTTGCTGCTTCCTGCCTCCAGGTGCAGAGAGATCACACTCCTGCTATTCCTGTCTTCCAGCTGTGGTGGATAATGCCTTAAGACTGTAGTGGAGAGTAACCCCACGTTTCTTGACAGGCCTTTCTCACAGAAAGGAGGAAAGAAGCTGATACCAGGACCCTTAAATCCTACAATGAGCCTGGCACATCTAAAGTGAGAAATAATACAAAATATGACCTCTGATAGTGAGGTCACATTGTTAAGTAAACAAACCCAGACAAAGCTACAAAGTGCACATTTAAAGAGCTTTCCAAAACTTAAAAACATTTGCACTGTTTTTCCAGATTGTGGCGTCTCCAGTTGTTGCAATGTGTGTTAGAGATGTTAGCAATTTTACCAGTAATATTAAACATTTATCATCAAAACCAAAAAAAAAAAGTATATATCTGTTTAGTGGAGGTGTGAATTTTTTTATTTGTGTTTCATCTTCTTTTTTAAAAAAAAAAAAGAAGAAAGGAAAAAAAGATTCTGTTTTAGTTTTATTGGCTGTCTGGCAGAGCAGCAGTCTGAAAGTTAGGGGGAAAAAAAGAGTTGCTTTTTTGTTTTTTTAAATACAGATTAGTATTAATTATCACATAATGAGCTGAAAATTCCTGCCAAGAAACTATGGTTCCTGGGTCCCTTAATGTACATTTTCTTCCTACTGGGGGAAATGAAAGTTTGAAAGAGGAATTTGCCCTGTGGAAATGTCTCAAAGCTACTTGTATAAGTGCGCAGATAGGACTCACACGTTTCCCATCAACAGCCTTTGCTGCTGAGGTGCGCCCTTCTAGCCCTGACATTTTCTGCAGGATGGTGAGGCTGCTGGTTTGAAGTTGTGGCTATGAGCAGGGAAAACACTAGCAGAGTGCAGCATCCGCTCATGCAGCCCCAAGCTGGCATCCGATAACCTGTGACCAGAGCTGCCCATTTCCAGACTGAGAGAAACATCACAAACATATTATCTAACCCTTACCTCCAAAATGGACTGGGCCTAGAGCACACACCCAAATATAGCAGAGAAACCCAGGACAAGGTATCATCCGGAACAGTGTGTAGGGCTGTCCCCTGAAAATACTCTGGGACACCCTTCCATCAGCGGCACCTCTAAGAGTGTTACTGAGAAAGGAGAATCTAAATATGCCACAGAGAAATAATTCCTGAGTGTTATGCATGTTGGATCAATGCTCCCAGCCAGCATTTTGCTTTAAGAACAAATTCTGACAAACGGCCCAAGTTTCTGTACATCAAGTTTTTGTGCCATCAAACCCAATACTCCTTGTCTAAGATCCACATTTGGACCTGCAGCAGACCCATTTTGAGGGTATTAAGGAAGCCATGCCTGATAGATCCTGGTGACAGAGCACTGCAGACTCCTATTCTACCTGACCAGTCTTTCCTCTTTCTGTCCACCCCAGGATGGTCTTCACCAGCACGAGCTGTTGGGGGTTTATTAGATCACAGTGTAAACCACAAGTTAGCATTTGCATTAATTAAATAAAATTAACCTGAGTTGGCAGCTAGTTGGTTAGAAAGTAATCATAGAACATTAAGAGGCATCTAGAAGAGATAGTTTGATGGCCTGAAGTAGTCGGAAGGGATTTTAAGTGGCATAGCTCTTTTTGTTGGAGCAGAGCAGAAAGCCATGCTTTTGAGGAGACAGTAAGGAGAGATTATCTGGCTGCTACTCAACCTTTTTGAACTAGCAGGTTTTAACCACAGCCTTTGAATCTCAAGTTTGATTAATAAATAAAACAATAGAGATTTAGTAAAAGCTACCTTTAGTGTCAGCAACAGGGCTGGTACCTTGGGGAAAAGAATTTCCACCAGGCTTCACCTTTCAAGCCTTCCAGACTGTTAGACCTGAGCAAAGCTTTTTTGATGTCTCCCAAGCACATGGTACTGAGCATTGTGACATCAGCTCAACCTCCCAAGTCTCCAGACCTTGCTGAATCTACAATTTGGAATCCCCAGGAAATGGTATCCAGTAAGCATATTCCCTGGAAAATTTAAATGACTGTAATACTTGAAGACCAGAGTATGTATTTTCAGACAATGTGGTTAGATGATGGAAGCATACTGTATGTCTAGATAACTTGAACTTGATCCTGAATGAATTAAAGAAGAGATTAGAAAATATTTTCATCAAAGCAGCAAAAGCTTCTGTGTGATAAATCAGACAGGGAATCTTAATAATCTTTGAGCTTGAGAGTGGCATGTTGTACTACAATAAGATGGGGTCACTCAAATCACTGTACACACTTAGAAACACAGGACTGGAGTACTTTTTAAAGTGCTATTTAAATAGATGGCTCATCTTATTCTCTTTCTCACTCTGCTAGTAACCACTTATGCATGTCCAAGCTCATCAGTGAAAAGAGACAGTTTCTTCTACTTAGTCTTTTTAGACCCATCATAAAAAATTACACAAAACTAAACAATATGCTATTATAGTGTCTGCCAACTAAAAAAGTTGAAACCACTTTTTTCCCCAAAGAAGATCCTGTTCTTATGTTCATGTTCTATGAAAACAGCTTTGGTTACTCGATTTGGCTTGAGATGGTAACAGGACCTACCTGGCAGATTGTTGTAAAACCCTGAGGTAGGAGGTTATACAAATGAAGCAATAAGCCTAGCAGCGGTCCATAAAGGGCATGATTGTGGTCATAATGATGATCACAGGGCAGATGGCACTAACCAGGACAATGGTGATGAGGTAATGATGCTTATAAACAGAGATGAAAGTAGAAGAGATGAAGGGAGGGGGGAACTACTGCACAAATTCTATTTGGTATCATAATAAAACCCTGGAGCCAGATACTGGGGAAAGCTGAAATGTCAGAGAGACGGAAAACAAGCCACAGCCAGTTCTCACCCAGCCAACTCCTTAAGCCAAAAAGGGTAGGTCCTGGGTCCATGAATCCTCAGACTCAATGCCTCTGAGTCCTCAGGGAAAAGGGAATGCAGGCAAAAGTGAACTCCTCTCTCTCTCTCTCTCTCTCTCTCTCTCTCTCTCTCTCTCTCTCTCTCTCTCTCTCTCTCTCTCTCTCCAGCTATCTTGTTTTCTGTTTCAAGTTCCCTAGTGCATGGATTAAAGGTGTGTACCACCACTGCCTGACTCTGTTTGGCCTTGAACTAACAGAGATCCAGGGGATCTCTGCCTCCTAACTACTGGGATTAAAAACATGGGTCACCACTTCCTGACCTTGATGGCTTGGCTCTGTCCTTTGATTTCAGACATGTTTCATTATACAATATAGAATATATCATCACAGGGAACACATGTGTGTTTGTGGGCTCGTATCCTTTGCTTCATAGTGTCAAAAGAACCATGCTTCTTCTGATAGTCTTGTCTTCTCCAGCTTCAAAAGGCTGCCTGTATTCTTTGCTCATAGAGTTTTCCTTCCATCTTGAAGGTCAGTAATGGCATGCCATATCTATCTGAGACTGTGAATAGCTCCTCCTTTTCTTCCATCGCGTGTCTCTGATTTATTGTTCTTCCCTTCTGCTCTACTTGTTAATGTCCTTGCATTTATAGTAAGACCATCCAAGAGTCTCTCCACATTCTTAATTCCCATCAGTGAAGAACATTTTGCCATGTATAGCCACCAGTTCCAGGATCAAGGGTGTGGACATTTTTAATGACCATTACCTTTCCTACAGAAAGGAAAATGAAACTATCTGTCACAACAGGGATAACTTAAATATTTGATTCTAAGGAATATAGTTCTCCTTGATGTTCCATGGGAAATAAAAGTTGTATAATTTTCTTAATCTACTTAATACTGTTTTAACAATGTACCTGAGACTAGACACATTAAAATGAAAGAGGTTTATTTAGCTCATAGTTTAGAAAACCAGAATATGGTTTAAACATATGTTTAGCTCTGCTATAGGCCTCTAGATGGGGTGGGGGACAGAGGGGAGATACAAAAAAAGAGAAAAATCAGCAAAATTAATAGAATAAATTCACTTTTTATTGATCCATCTACATGGGTCCCATTCCATTTTCACTCAGGCTATTCCAAGAGACATCATTATTCCATTCATAAAGATGAATTGCTATGACCTAAGCGCCTTCTATTGGACTCCACACTTTTTATATTTTTAGTTACCATTTAACATGGGATGAAATGATTTTTTTTGTCCTTCTCATTCATCTGTCTGGTGCCTTCTTCTCCCACTGAAGCCTTCTCTACTCTCTTGTCTTGTGTGTGACCCACTGAGACTTACTGGGGTTGCCTGAGTGAGCTCTGGTAGAAAGCTCCTTACTGTAACATGGACACCACTATAGAGTAGCGCTGGCTACTCTATAAAGGAATATATAGGTCTCACAGTCCCACCTCTCAAATGTTCCACTTCCTCAACACAGGCATTCTTGGGACCCACCTTTCACCATATAAAACATTGGTGACACACATGTTCAATTCTTAGCTTAACAAATCAGCTTCCCACAGTAGACACAAGACTTCCCTTGCTTCTCTCCTTTAGCCTGGAGTCAGACGTGAAACATTATTAGATGTCTGTCTCTCAAATATAAAACAAGAGCGCTAGCTAATGATAGAAAAAGTTTCTTCCAGTTATGAAACTCTGACAGCTAGAATAAATTTGGTAGCCATGAAAAATTCCTGTATCCTCCCAAGCGTGTGAATTATTTTGATTTATCAAAACAAAGATAAGCATGGGGTTGCACTTTGTTGCTGTGAGCTATGAGTTCTAGTTTATTTCTTGATAATGGATAGGAATCCTCTAGAGAGTTGGTGGCATAGGTCAGTTAGTAATGGGCTTGCCAAGCATATGCAAAGCTCTAGAGTCAACCTCCAGCACTTAGTATAGTGGGCATGGTGGACACTTGGCAATTCTACCTCTCCGGAAGTATAGGCAGGAAGAGCAGTGGTTCATAGGTAACGTTGGCTGTGCATCGTGAGTTAAAAGCCAGCCGAAGCTACATGACACATTGTCTTAAAAAAAAAAAAAAAAAAAAAGTCCTATTGAAAGATAAGACAAGCATTCTCAGTTTCCAGTTTTCCTTCTGTGAACAATATCCTCATAGAATAGAAAAGTCAGCCAAGAGCTGAAATGAGAAGGTGAAAGACTGTGTGTACAATTCCGTACTTCTAAACATAGAATCATATCAACATCTACAAAGTATAAATGTCCCAGTTGAACAACTCCTGAATGTAAACATGGAAATAGATTTTTTTTTCCTTTAGGTTTTACCCACCCTTTTACTGTTTTTCATTCATCTAGGTGTTTCTAATTTTGGGGACAGGGGTTACAAACAGTATAAGTAAGACAGATTCGCTTAGTCCAGGAAAGCCACTATTTTTCAATCCATCAAATAGGTTTTTTAGAAGAGAGTTTTCAATAATATTTAATAATGATCATCTACTAATCCAGAATTATTTCTTCCTTTCTGGGCTCCTTATGCTCACAAACTTTTACCCATCATGAAACTATAAGGGAAAGTTGGCTTCTTCTCCATTTTTAGTTAGAGATACACTTGTGTAATGTTTCTCCAGAATTCATTGGTCATCTTTCCAGAGCTAAACTTGGGAATGAAAATGGTAACTAAGATGTAGATTTTCATTTTCATGGGTTGCAAATTTAAGTAAAACATCACTAGTAAAATAAAATAATTAGTATTGTTATACTATAATAGGTAGCCACCACCATAACTATGCACCTCCTCTCCTAGTAAGACTGGTCAAAGGGACCTGGTTGGAGCAAAAGGTCCCAAAAGTAGGCAACAGAGTCAGAGAGAGCCCCTGATTCCTCTGTGAGAAGTTCTACAAGAAGACCAAGCTATACAACTGTCACATATGTGAACAGGGCCTAGTGCAGGCTTCCTGGTTGGTGGTTCAGTCTCTGAACCCCTATGAGGGAGGACATGTTAGTTGATTCTGTAGATTTTCTTGTGGTGTCCTTGACCCCTCTGGCTCCTAAAATCCTTGATCCCTCCCTTTAGCAGGTTTCCCCAAGCTCCCAAGCGATGCCTACTGTTTGTGATTTCTGGATCTGTTTCCATCAATTGCTGGATGAAGCCTCTCTGATGACAATTGGGCTAAGCACCAATCACTTTAGTCTTTCTTGGTGTGGGTTACCTCATTCAGGATGATCTTTTCTAGTTCTATCCATTTGCCAAAAAAAATTTCATGATGTCATTGTTTTTAACAGCTGAGAAATACTCCATTGTGTAAATGTACCACATTCTTTATCCATTCTTCAGCTGAGGGGCATTTAGATTGTTTCTAGGTGCTGGCTGTTATAAATAATCCTGCTATGAATATAATAGAGAAAGTGTCCTTCTGATATAATGGAACATCCTTTGGGTATAGCCCAGGAATAGTATCACTGGGTCTTGAGGTAGACTTCCAATTTTCTGAGAAACTGCTATATTGATTTCCGAAGTAGCTATACAAGTTCGCATTCCCACCAGCAATGGAGGGATGTTCCCCTTGTTCTACATCCCATCTGTCATGTCCCAGCCAGTGGAGACTTCAACATGGACCTGAAGAAAGGGGGCAAAACAAATGGAGGAAGGGGATAAAAAACATGAAGAACAAGAACAAGTCAAAATTTCTGATCAACCTCTGCAACTTTATTATTCAGCCAACAGTTAAATAGGGATTCAAGGGTAGGAAAGTGCACATAGACACATAGGGTGGGGAAATTCCACAGACAAAAAGGTGTTCTGCTAAAACAGGATGTGTTACTATGGAAATCTATCAATTGCCTAACTGGAAGGGAGCCACCTGTTCTCTGGGAGTCTAACTGGAAAAGAGACAACTGTTTGTTGCCTGGGGAAAAAAGCTTAACTCTAGTAAAAGGAAACCTAACTTAAGCCTTGCCTGAGGGCCTGAATTCAGGGCGTAGCTTAAGACAGTGGGGGCATTGGCCCTCGGCTCCCAGCACTGTCCCTTATCTTTTTTTATCTTAGCTATTCTGATAGGTGTAAGGTGGAATCTCAGAGTCATTTTGGTTTGGAAAAAGCATATTTTAAGTTTATAATGAAGGGTGGGAATTTCAGTTTGTAGGATGTCTGGTTATCAAGCATAAGAAGTGAATTCAGTATCCAGAAACACATGGACCAGGCATGGTAACACATACCTGTCACCCCAGCGTTCAAGACATGGAGATAATAGGATCAGATTCAGGGTCATCCTGAGGTACACAAAGATTTGAGACCAGCCTGAGCTATCTAAGACTCTACCTTGAAAGTAAATAAAACAATAACACAAAATAAGACTTATAATGAAGAATAAATAGAATCTCTTAACATACATAATTGATACCATTTATATTTAGGCATTCATCTTAGTAGCAGTGAATATTATTAAAAGTCAGACATTATACTATTTTTATTTATTTGATATTATTTCTTGCAAAAGAAACTGCCAGTTTCTTCTGTGTTTAAGTGAAGACAAAAATCTACCTTCTTTATTTCATTCCTAATACATCTAGTTAGTTAGTTAGTTAGCTAGTTAGTGTGTGTGTATATGTATGAGAACATGCATGTCTCAGCACATGCCTGAAAGTCATAGGGAAATCTTGCATAAATTGGTTTTTCTCTTCATTATGTGGATTGGAGGATGAAATTCAGGTAATTTGTCATCAAATGCTGTTATCCACTGACCTATCTTACTGACCCTTTTCCTGTTCATTTAGGGTTAGGGTTAGATCCCAAGTTTCAAGATCTTTTGTGACCTCACAGAGACCATCTCATCCATTGCCTTTGGGTATGCAAAGTTGATAGAGTATGGGGTGACTAGGTAATTATATCTTAACAGACCTGAAGTCTTCTGGAAGATACAGTAGGCGATTCCATATAATTAGATCAGCACAGTTGATATTCATGGTCTTAACTAAGGTTTGTTGGCAACCTTAGTTAGAAACCAGTAGCTCAAAAAGAAAATTAGTATAGGTAGCATAGAGCTCAAGTGGAAGTTGGAGAGTAAAGACTCCATTCACACAGCATGCAATGAACAGTTAACATTTCCAGTACAACATAAACTATAAGAGAGCTATAAACTAAGCTTAAACCCCACCGCAGCCCGAGCATGTGTCCAAGGATCTCATCTTCTGAAAGCCATCTATCTATGAGGTATATCAGCAGTAACACTCTGGACATCCCCCACTGGTTTACTTTCTGCAGCTCTGCTAAGGTATTCAAAAAGTATCCCACGGTTCCTTACATTTTATTTTTAAATTGGCATATAAACTAACAGGTTTCCTTGTAGAATTTTTATACCTACTGAGTTTTTTAGTTGATACTAATTCAACTTAGTCCTCTCCTCATCACCCTGGCTGTCTCACTTATTCTCTTTCCAGTATTTTCCTTTCCACTTTAATGGTGTATGTGTTCTATCTTTCTCTCACTCCCTGAAAGCCTCCCCCACAGCTCTTACAGGATCCTTTCTAGATTCCCGATTTATCCTTACATTCATTTTTGTGCGTATGTGTGTGTGTGTGTGTGTGTGTGTGTGTGTGTGTGTGAAACTAGGACCTTCGTAACAGAGAAGAAGATGCTTTATTTGTCCCTTTAGTGCCGAGTTATCTCACCGAATATATTTTCTAGTTTTATCCATTTCACAATTTAATTTTTCTTTGCAACTAAATAAAATTTACTTATGTTTAAGTACCATATTCTCATTATCCAGTCCCCTATTGATGGTCATCTACACTTACTCAATTTCCTAGTTATTTTGAATAGAGCAGCAATAAATATGGGTGTGCACATATCTCTGAGATAGGATATACAGTCATTTGGGCATATGCCCACAAGTGGTGTAGCTGGGAAAAGGTACTTCTCCAGATCCTAAAACAATGGCTCAAGTTCTCCATTTGTAGCTTTTTTTTCCCTATCCACTGGCTTCCTGCCTTCACCAGCTCTTTCCTCTTTCATTACCGCTGAGTTGGTTACACCTGCCACCTTCATCGTCTCAGCTCTAGCATGAAATCGGGGCTAGAAAGGCTGCCAAAGCCAAGTAGTGGACAGTGGAATGAATCTAAGACGTCCTCACCCTTCACAGGTGTTACACTCTGGACCGATCCCTGCTGGTGCCCTAGACTCCCTTTGAAGAAGCTAACAGGGATGGGGTTATGCAAAAATAGTTCTTTTAAGTCTATATTGCCCGACTTTAGGACAGACCTGGGAGAGATGGGAAAGATGCCACGTGGGGAGTGAAGACTGGAAGCAGTGTCTTATAGTCTGTGGTGTAGTCTCTCCCCGACCCCCCTCCAATCCCGCCCTCCCCCGTGTCTAGCCCCCTCCCCCCTGCCCCAGACACTAACCAGTCATTTTCAGCAGAATGATTGAACTTCTAGACAGAAGCTTGACCAAAGTGGCATTAGAAAGAATTTCCTGAATATTGCTAAATAGTCCCTTACTTTTCCCACAGATGAAAACCACAGGACAAGTAAGTATTCTTCTGCTGTACTTCTTAGTGTCTACACGCCTCTGAAGTTACCCTGCTGTCCGTGAAACAGCTACAGCTCCCCACTCAGCTAAGAGCATAGTTCTCCAATACAAAGCCAAAATAACACTCACTTCAAATCCAATTTTTAAATACAATGCATAATTTTAGCCAGGCTTTTCATAAACAAAATATGCACAAAAGCATTTGTAACCAAATGAACTCACAAATGTTGATGATGCAATATTCAAAGTATTTTTAATCAGCTCTGCTGAATTCATTCTGAGAGAAAGACATATAGTACCTGATTTTGATAATCAGCACATGTCCATGTACTTTTATGATAGCATTTCCATAAAGCTCAAGTATAAATTACAAACCTATTCACCTAGAAGGAAAAGAGGTGACTAGTTGAAAATGCTGTATGAGTTGGCAGGGCTCTGGACCAGGCATGCTGTCACGCGAAGAGCAAGATGGAAATAATTTTATATTGGAAGATCTGCCTTGTTTGAATAGTTACAAGAATTCCTCCTATGCTTTATAAATCAGATGCTTAATTACCATGCTTGGTTCCTGGCAACTCAAGCCAGTCTGTCTTAGACTATGTAGAAGAAAAATTATATGGTGAACTTCTTTATTTTTTAACATATCGGATCAATATAATTGAACAAAGTTATTCTGACAGTCCTGAATTCTTTAGGCCATCCCAGCTTGTTATAGATATTGTTCTTTTTGGTAATAAAGCTTTATTCAAAGCTAAAATCTATCTTTCTAAAACTTAAGAACTGAATTATGTTTTAGCAACACACACACACACACAACACGACTTCTTTAGATATTTTTACCCTGAAACATTTCATTTTCCTAACTGGAGCAATGTTCATAACATAACATGCTCTTAACCATGAAAAAGAGGAAACAGACTCAAAACATTATATCAATTTAGCCTAAGAAAGGAATATCTATTTCCCAATGTGCTTGCCAGCACTTTACTTTATTTACTTATAGAATGAACCAACTAGAAAAAAAATGTGGAATCTCCTGTGAGAAGAAAGAAATCATCTAAAATTGCTTCTCATTTGAAGTATGACAGAAAATGACAGTTTCTAAAAGAGCTGTGTAGTGAGCCAGTGCCACCCCGGGACCAGGCCGGAGGATCCAGGGCCTTACAGCAGCCTATGCACAGATAAATGGACTAATGGAGCAGCCAGTACTCAGAATCCTATACATAGTACAGGCTCTTAGGAGCTGGGTGCTTGAGGATAAGAACACAGACCAGGGCGGGGAGGGAGGGTGTTGTGCTGATACTCAGATGTTATTCTCCCACTGCAGCCAACTCCCAAAGTGCTGTCAGAACTTGAGAGTTTAAAAAAGATGTCACCAATAGGGTTGGCTGTTCCACAGCTCTCCCTGTGACTGACTCTGTCCTGTCTCTTGCCCCATGTCTACTAAACCAAAGGTGACTGTAGCCATGTGTCATGCCAGCTAGATACCTGACAATCCAGAAATAAATCGTTCTTCAGACTTTGGGGAAGACTTCATTGGTAGACTATTTTAGGTTAAAAAAAAAAAAAGCCGATTTATTTGTCAAATCTTTTCTCTTTCCCAACCTTAATAAAATAATTATTTTTTTTTTTGTAATGTCACAGTGACTTCTCCAGTATCCATTATGTTTGATAACAAGTCAGCATGGCAAAAGTCTCTTTGTACTAGAAAAGGGAAGTACATATCATATTATGAAGAGCGGTGGGTGGGGGTGATACAATTAAGATTTGCATAAGGAACATTCATAACTCAAGCAAAAAGAATATAAATTAGTTTCTTTTCAAAAAGAAAAAAAGTTTTATGCTTTCAATTCTTAATGCATTAAGAATTGTATATTTTCATCTGAACTTTCATCCATATTGCCATAGCCTATTAGCAGAACACTTATGCAAACTTCAGATGAACTAAGTTGTCTTTGGCAGCTCACAATTTCAGTCGTATTAGTGGTGCAATTTGGTACATTGATTTTATTTATCCAATTATATTTTGTTTTTTTTAAAATAGAAAGCTAGAACACATTTTATTGAATAGGTTAAAGTTTAGTTCATAACTTTAAATCTCTGGAATTGCTATTTAATTGGATATTCTTATTTAACTGGCTATTTATGAAATTGCTTTTCAATAACACATTCCATATTATATTTGCCATGCAGAGGGACCAGTCATTTTTCTCCAGTAAAATATTTTTAATTGTCAAGTATTGTGAAAATATGTGATTATAAATACAAATTGGATAATATAAGACAAATCTTATTTTTCTGCTGTCATATGATAAAGCATGGTTATTGAGTATAGCCATGGCTATAAATACAGTCTTTTAGGTTTTTTCACCAAGAAAAAACATATTTTGATAGCTGAAACAAAATTAAGACAGTTAGCAATGTCTGCAGTTTCATGAGACCTCCAGATTTCCAGCTTTTCTTTCTGAAGGAAAAAACAAAATCTCAACCTCACACAGGATTTTTTTTTTAATAAATCTATGTTCAAATTACAACTGTCCTAGATCAATTATCTGAAGAAATTTTATTCAATCTAAAATATGTGACCTGAAAGTTTATAATAAATGTGGTGAACCTGTACACACCCTCATTGTTAGTTTGGGTGTCCAGTCATCTCTGACAGTAGCAGCCAAAATGCACTGCACCTAACAACTCACTGATTTCTCTCTCCAGTGTGGACTCTGTGGACAATCACTGAACACATCTTCAGGGTCCAATGTCAAAATTTAATTAGATTTTGTTTCCTGGAAAACAGGAAATGTACTCTACTCCTCAACCTCAGAGTCTAGCATCTGGTCCATTGCAGCATTTGGACAATGTCAACACCTTAAAGATGCATCTCTTTTGCTGTCTTTGTATCACAAAAAGCAGAAACAGCAATCTATGCTGGTGTAGCAAAAGTGTTAACATTGGTATGGGATCTGATTTAAAACAGTCCAGAAAGTCATGTTAAAAAATAATCTACATCTCAAATTCACATTCCACAGAATTTAACTGAAATTTTTTTTCACTTTGGTCTTCTAATATAAAACAATCCTTTGGGAAAAGATTGTTTTCTTTGAGAATATAGGGGCAATAGAACCAGAGGCTGGTAATAAACAAAATGCAAAGCAAAGACAATCTTTTTGCCAACATCTTATCAGAATTCATTCTGTGTGCATGCCATTGGTGATTGTAAACAGGTTATCAGCCAGAACTTCCTTATTTTGTAACAATGACCTTTTAAAAAACAGATATTATGACACAGTATTTTCCTAGCATCACAACAGAAGATGTACTCTATATTTCTGTGGGCACATTGCAGTCATGTACTATATGGACCTTCCTTTCAGACCTATACAAAGAAGTCAAGACACTTACTCAGACATCACTCACCACTCTGCCAAAACAGACAGGTTGAACAGGAGTCAAAAAAAATGAAAGATTTGAGATATCTGTCAGGATCTCAACAGAGGCAAAAAATGAGTAGAAAATGACATAATAAAAGAGAAAATGGGAAGGTTTTGTGTTTGGTAGGGGAGAGCAAGTAACAGACTGAAAAACAGATTGTTTTTACTCTTAAACTAACCCATTATTCTTATCTTGTTCAGCCATGGTTTCTATTAAACCAGTAGAAGGGACAAATATTTATAATATGTACTAACATAATCCCACTACTGACAGGTGCAGAGGGGACCAACCACCTGTCTATGGGTCTACAGGTCTGGGCCACAGGGCTAGACCAGAAAAGCTGAGCCAGAAACTTAATACAACACTGGTGTCTATCTCTCAGCCTAGTGGTTGGGGATCAGCTGTTCATTCTTTTTGCCATCATGGATTCTAACTCTCTAAAACCATAAGCCAAAATGAGTATTTTCTTTTATAAGTTGCTTTGCTCATGGTATTTTTTTATAGCAATCAAAAAATGACTGATGTATAAACAGTATATTTACTTCAAGTTGTCACTTGTGGTGGTGTATTTAATAAAAATAGCCTGAAATATCAGAGGACAGAGCCAAACCATGAAAGTCAGGGAATAGTGACTGCACCTTTAATCCCAGAAATTGGGAGGCAAGGATCCTCTGGATCTCTGTGAGTTCAAGGCCAAACAGAGTCAGGTAGAAATGGTACCCACCTTTAATCCTAGCTCTAGAAATGTTGAAAGAGAAAGTAAGATAGCTGGGCACGGAAAGAAATATAAGAAGGAGAAGACAAAGGTTCTGTCCTTTGGCCTGCTCAGTCTGAAGACTCATAGAGATAGGACCTATCCTATACAGCCTGGAGAATTCACTGGATGATATTTGGCTGTGGTTTGTTCCCTATCTCTCTGATATTTCAGGCTATTTTATTAAATATTCATATTGATCAAATATTTAAGGCAAAGACATTAGAAACAACCTACTTATAAGCTACAAATAGTGGGTGGCAAAAGTTTTGGCCTAGCAAGAGCCCAATTTTGCCACTGGGAGTGGAGTTTCTTATGTTATGTGCATTGGTGGACTGACTGGATATTATATCTGTGTGAGGGTGTTGGATTCTCTAAAACTAGAGTTAAAGACAGCTGTGAGCTGCCATGTGGGTACTGGGAACTAAACTCAGCCCTCTGAAAGAGCAGTTAGTGCTCTTAACCACTGTGCCATCGCTCCACTGCTCATAGTAGAGTTTCTTATTGTAGGACCACAATGCAGTCAGAATGGAGCTATCTTCTGGTAAGGAAACAGCAACAGCCATCTGTGATGTGGCTGTCCCTAATAATTATAGCTTAGTTATCAGTTTATGGTTCTCTCTTTGTTTTGTTTTCTGTCATAGCCTAGTTTTAGGAGATTGCCTCTAGCCTCCAGACACAGAAAACATTCAAAATGTCCTTTCTTTAGTGTGACCAAGAACAAAATTGTAGAGCTCAGGCTGATACATCTTCTGTTTCTTTTCTTGCTTAAAAGCAGCAAACAATCTGTAAAATACCAATGTGTTGTTCTTTAGTGTAAAACTCTAAGTTATGATCACAATCACAGACAGAATCTTTCCAAACATTGGAGCCTATGAGTAGACATTGTTGCATTGGGTAATCACTGAAACCCAGTGAGCTTCCCAGAAACACTCCATGTGCCCAAGAAAACAGGAGTTAGGAAGGGTGACTTGGAGAAAAACCACATGACTAATACCATTCAAGCCTAGTTCCTAATTTCTACTCTTCCCACCTTGTACTACATTTGAAAATTCAAGCCATCCTTGAAGTTAGGACCTCCTGGGAACTTAGTTTCCTGGCTTTGTTTTCTGTTTTAAAATGGACTTTTGGGTCTAGGCTTTATTCTTTCAACAGCAAATAATCTTTGTACTCATCTTAAGAGTATCATGCCTCATTCAAATCCTTCATCTAAAATAACTGTCCACTATGACAGGGGGATTATAAATTCAAGGACAGAGTAGGCTAATAAGACACTGTTTCAAAAAATAAACTAAATTCAAAAATAGTTGTTGGGGATTTAACACGTTTATAGTTGAAAATAATCATTATCAACTCATCCCAGTTATATAGTGCCTGTTATTACATTTGTTTTCTCATGTTTATATTCCTACCTGCATATGTCCTATTTACATAAATTTGGCATCATTTTAACAGTAATATTGTTTATTTTATCATAAGTATTTTGCTTTTCCTTTGAGGTCTCTGAACACATGATTTTTCATGGCGACATAATTATTCACTCTATACCTGTAATATTTAACATACATTATTAAAGCGTCTTCTGTTGCAGGAAAAAAAATGGCCCTGAATATGATGGGTAAATGTCAAGTATGACACTGATGGAGCAAGTGGATGCTGGTCAAGATGATCTTTGGAACTTTGGGAAGAAGTTAGAGTGACTGAAGTATCTCTACCCACTCTAACGTGTTCATCACTCAACCTCAGTGACCCAAATAGAACAAAAAAAAAAAAAAAAGAAAGAAAGAAGAAAGGAAGGAAGAAAGAAAGAAAATGGAGGAAAAACTTCTATGCCTGAGACATCTGTATCTTCCAATACTGGACCCCTTCCTGGCTTTCACGAATTCTATACAGACCATCTTCCCTGGGGTCAAGCTAAACATGAATCAGGCATCTGGTTTAGAGACAGCTTTTAGATAAGGTCAGTCCTCCAGGTCCAGGGACATTCTCCAGATAAGGGCAGGTAGAGAGCAGAAAGTCTTGCCAAGAAGGAAGGGAGATTCCATATTGTGGAGCTTAAAGAAAGATGCCAGGCTAGGGCAGACTGCAACCGATAACCAGCAAGCAATGTATTCCAACAATTTTAGGCTGACCAGTGTCATATTATAGGAGTCAGCACCATCCATAATACTGTTTGCCAATTCCCATAATATTCCTTTTGTATCTCTACAGATTTTTTTACATTTATATTTTTTATTATCTAAGGGAGCCAAGAGAGAGCAGCAGTCACCTCATCTTCTCCCAGTCATCCCTGAGTATCTCAAACATACAGAGAAGGTGTGGACCTAACTTTCAGTTTAAGCAAGGCATTTCTGATCCTATATATTTAAGAATAGCATTCATCCCTTTCATTCTAAAAAAAAAAGTTATAAGTCCATAAATTGTTCCCTTAGAAGAATGCAAAGCAGATCACCTTGCGAGTTTACCGTAGCCAGAGACAGAGAGGGTGACCTTTATCTCCACACACACCTCTTGAAGATGTCTCCACCGACCTCTATCAGCCTGCTTGTCTCAGAGAAACTTATTTTTATTGTGAATTCTCTGTCTCAAGAAGCTTCAGTAAGCACTGCCATGAGGTTAGGGGTTCTTGAGATGTAGAAGTCACCGACCGATGACTTGGAAATACATATGATTTTCTGAATTTATCCTGCCATCTTCATTGTCTCTGCATAAAGGACCCTAAAAGCTCCTCCATGGGAGCTCAGAGTCCCGTAGCATATTAATAGCAGTCCTTCAAAAGCTGTTTCTAAAGTAAACTTGAGAAACCTCATGGTAAGCAAGTTTGAAAACTAAATATTCATAAAAGCATTTTAACGTGTGCTTTGTGCCTATGGAGGTGGAAGGGCAGTTATTCTGGATGTTTAGCAAACATACTTGATCATGGGGCACAATTTGAAAGATGATGGCTCAGAATTAGTATTTGACCAACATAAAATGATTTTTATGTGTTTTGCACATTTGGGGAATTAATAAAATTTTAATTTCTCGAACAAATACTGACTTAGTGATGAATGAGTAATGACACACCATTTGGTCAAACAGTAGACTGCTTTGAATTCATGTACAAAATCACTCTTAGGACATCATACCAGGAAGAGAATTAATCTGCATTTATCACATAAAGAATTACTGTCAGGCTTTCTATTCAAATGGGTGTTTTTCCCAGTTATTCTAACATTAACTGCTACTAAGTCACTAACTTGGCTGGAAGGATTAAGGTATACATTTCTACTACCTTATCTTCATATTGCAAATGAAGTCAGCATCAAAAAACAATGTATTCACTGGTACTGTTAGTACATACCTCTGTTTGGGAGAAACTACCTACCCATTTTTATTATTTCCAGAACCCTGGAATACATACATACATATATATATATATATATATATATATATATATATATATATAATTATTTTAACACTTAACAAGCCTTACAACAATGTCTTCATAAAACCTTAAGCTTTTCGTAAGATTACGAAATCTTTTTGTCTGTTTGCTTGTTGAAGACATCATAACTCTCTAACATATATACAGCCAGGTTCTCCGCTATCACTAGTTACTCAAGGCCTGGGTGTTAAATGCTTGGTCCTGAGTTTGATCTACTGGGATATAGTAGAAGCATTAAGAGGTGCCCTAAAGAGGCTAGTAAAACCGCAGGCCTTTCCTAGGCATTTTAAATGCTACTGATGAGCAGTTTCCTCCACCATGCACATCACTGTGAAGTGCTACCTTCCCTCAGGCCCCAAGGCAGCACCACTGCTGACCATAGAGCAAATCCTCCTAAACTGCGCCAAAATAAGCATTCCCTCTTTATAGGCTGATGTAACTCAAGTATCTGTTACAATAATGAAACAGTGACTAATGCTTTCTCTTCCTTGTTAGGTAACTTCTTATTTGGGGAGTGAAAAAAGAAGTACTTCTATTTCACAAACATTTGTGATATTAAAATCTTACTCATTTGAGGGTCTTGTAAAGTGTATAATGAATGTTTTAATAGTTGCATGCTTCAGGACTGACTTTGCTTACATTTCAGAAATTCTGACTTCTTTTAAAATTTAGCATTTCAAAACTAGGAAAGCTTTGTTAACATAGATATGCCTTCAGTATTTAAGTTTCATTTTTCTAAGGAATAACTCAGTGACCCTCATCCCAAATGAAGCACAGCTCTTCATATTTGTACTTTGAGTGTATTTCCTTATATAATATACCATTTTCATTTTCATCAGTTATTAAGTTTAACTGACCAAACAGCAATCTTCTAATTACCACCTCACGACATTTTTAGGCTGAGGCCAGACATAAATAGATACATAAATAAACAGAACTGGTAAATATCCTTTAACATTTTTCCTATTAAAACATTTTCCAATCAGTTGTGCAATTGTCTTCCTCTCTATCCCAAATATATGACGGCATCGTTTTAGACTTGTTTTTAGTAATTCATAAAAATATAATAGCAAATGTAACTTTAAAAATCAAACATGAAACATTTCTCTGTGGTCTGGCCCAGATATTTTACTAGAAAATGTGTGTGAGCACCTACATGTGTGCACACTCACTTGTGGAATTAGCACATGTTCAATTTCACTTGAAAAGATTATTTTCAGGTCAACTTTTTAGATTTCATCATTTTCTTATCCAGTTTCTGCTTATTTAAGAGTATATTAACGTCTGTGAGCAAAATTAGTTGTAGCACTTGCTTGTGTTAATCATAACCCATGTTATATTAGTTACTTTTCTGTTGCTGTGAAAAACTACCATGACCAAAAGTAACTTAAGGACGAAAGGATTTATTGTAGTTTCGGTTCCAGAGAGCTAGAATTTATAATGGCTGAAAAAACATGGAAGTAGGTTGGAGTTAGTTTCCAGAACCCATAATGGAGGTAAGTTGTAGTTAGGTTCCAGAATCCATAATGGCTGAAAAGTCATGGAGGTTGGTTGCAGAAGCAGGAAGTTGGAGGATCTCATTTTCATCCACAAACTAAAATAATTGAAAGATAGGATTCTTGTCTGCTACAGCATAATAACACCAGTTAATATCTATACACTCTGAGGGAAACATTTGTTTCAATTACAGAGACACTTTTACAAAACAGGAGAGATAAAGGCAAATCCTCTTAGCCATAAAAATAATAATAATTGCATAGAAAGTTTACCCTTCTGTCTAAGATTAAAATTAAAATTACTTATAAAACTTTATTAATACACTCTTAAAGGGGTTGCTATGATTGCTTTAATTCCACAGAAAATTATTTAAGTTGTCCATCAAACATGAATGCTGATGGACTTGGTCTTCTTCCCTTCGGTAAAAAAACTGGGTTAATTGTGTTAGTCTTGGGGTTTGGTAATAAGCAGTTTCAGGCTTATGTTTATGTGTTAAGTCCTTCAAGTTTATTTAGTAATACAGAAATAAAAATGATTCAAGACACTATGATATACAAAACTCATACAAATAAATGTACACCAGAAAAGTAGGCCTCATCTACATAAAAACTAAGTCCTCTAAGGCTAAACGAGACCATCTCAAGGCAGGAGCTATAGTACATGCCTGTAATCCTATCATTTGAAGGCTCAAACAAGAAGATTAAGTGTTCCTAGCCAGTGTTAGCAACATTGCAAAACTGTCTTCTCTGGACCCTCCTTGGACAGGAACAGCACAGAAAGGGAGGCTAACTGCAGCTTCAAGGCTAAACTGGGAATAGACCACCACTGATGAGTTTGGGGAAGGTACTTGCCACTGGGTCCTCACATCTCAGAATGGGAAGGGAAGGACCTGAGACTCTGGGTGAATACCTTCCCAGAGGTCATTCACAGTTTTGAAAGAAGAAGAATGTCCAATGGCTACAAGCATAGCTTTCAGATTATTTTTGCGAAGTCACCAGTGACTTTCGTATTCTGTTGGGCCACATAATTAGCATGCCTGCACTGCACTCATTATGCATGACCTTTACTGAGATAGCACCCCTAGACAACAAGTAATGATGCGGAAGAACATTTGGAGATGATGTTTACTCACACATATTAACACAAAGGCATCTTGGGATAGAATCGATCCACTGACCAAGAGAGGTCATGTGACCTTTGTCTGCGAAATTCTTCAAACACAGACTACACCTGCTCCACAAGTCAGGTATGGTCCTGGGGGGATGGCTCTCCAGTTTCTGCTCTTACTCGCCAAATTATATGCACATATTTTGTTCTTCAGAAAAAGTTTACAGAACATCTGTTCCCTTCATCCTCCCCCCCGCTCCCCGCCCCGGGAAAGTCCTTCAGGAGACTAATTAGAAATGAAATAAAATACATACACCAGTGGTGTTTATGTTGACTGTTCAAGCCTCAAAAAGGAATTTTTTCCCTCAAATTTCAAGAGATGTCAAGTGAATATTAGAGAAATCAGGTGAGCTTTGAAGCCTGCAGAAAAATTATCTCAACTTACTGTTTCCAGCTGTACAGAAAATCATCATGAGACACCAGACAGAAAAACTCTTCCACAGAATTACGGTTGCCAAAAAGAAAATATGAACAGATCCATCTCTGTAAGATAGTCAGCTATCTATGGAATGTGTGGGAAAACTAAAAGGTAGACTTACACTGTGAAAAGTTACAGAGTCCTTGAGGATATGGATAGTCTCTAATATAATATAAGCTCTGTATTGATGCAGTGAGAAATTACCATATGTATCTTAGATAGGGTCGTCATTGCTGTGATGAAACACCATAATCAAAAGCAAGTTGGAGAGGAAAAGGTTTATTTGGCTTATATTTCTATATTGCTGTTCATTATTGATGGAAGTCAGCACAGGAACTCAAACAGGGAAGGATCCTGGAGGCAGGAGATGATGCAGAGGCTGTGGTCTGTTCCTCAGGGCTTGCTTAGCCTACATGGAACCCAGAACCACCAGTCCAGAGATGGTACCACCCACAATGGACTGATCCCTCCTCCATCAATCACTAATTAAGAAAATGTCCTGCTGGATTGTCTACAGTTTAATCTTATGGAGACATTTTCTCAACTGAGGCTCCCTCCTGTTAGAAGACTCTAGCTTGTAACAGATTGATATAAAACTAGCCAGTAGCCAGGTGGTGGTTGCACATACCTTAAATCTCAGCACTTGAGAGGCAGAGGTAAGCAGATCTCTGTGAGTTCAAGGCTAGCCTGATCCACAGAGTGAGTTCCAGGACAGCCAAGGCTACACAGATATAGAGAGAAACCATGCCTCAAAAACAAAAAAACTAAAGAAGAAAAAAAAATAGCCTTTACAACAAACATAAGGACTTGAGACTTGAAACAATAAAAACTTCTCATGTAACGTTTAGTAGAGCTGCCTTTTTTAATGAGTGAAGAGTCTATGGAGAATTATTTCCTTTGTGTGTGTGTGTGTGTCTGTCTGTCTGTGTGTATCTGTGTGTGTGTATGTGTGTGTGTCTGTGTCTGTGTGTCTGTGTGTTGTTTCTCAGCTTTGAGAGTTCACACCTACTCCTTGACTTATAACCCTTCTCCATCTTCAAAGTTTGAACAAATAATGCGTTGAGGTCTTCTCCTACTAGGTTATCCTGATTCTCTCTCTGCTCCTTTCTCCTTTTCTCTGAATGGAAAAAGTTGGGGGGGGGACATGACTGCCCCAAGGTATGGTTGAGGAGGACATTTATTATAGTATGAGGGAAAGTGTTATATTATGATATCACATTTACCTGGTGTGGCTGATGATGGTGATGGATAGAGAAAGGCTCCATCCCCCATGCAGGCTCCATGAGCAGCATAGCAGGAGACACTTAGATTGTGTCTACAGGGAAAAAGACTATTATTATCAAGAGAGGGAGAAGAGATAGAGAGGAGAGAGAGGTGAGGGGGAGGGGGTTGAGGAGTGTGTCCTCTAGCAGAGTGAAGGAAAGAAAGAACAAAAGAGGAAGAGAGGGTGGACAGTGGGAGACCTTCTTCAATGGAGCTTGACATCAGAACTCATGGCGGACCAGGGGCTAAGACAGAATCCTAGCATCCCTCACTTTTAGATTTTATATATATAACAAAATAGTGAGTTTTGGGTGGCAAGTGGGGGGAATAAGGACATAGACTTTTCTGTTCTTTGTACTCCTTCCTGCGGATTTGGGACAGAGTAGAGGGATAAGATCACAGCAGGAGGTGTGAGTAAAGAGGCTAGTTGTCATCTTGGAGATCTCAGGCATCTATCTGTGTCTCTTAGAGAACTGAGAGGGTTTAAGGCTAAGACAGAATCCTAACAGAAAGGATAGCCAGAGAGAGGCATTAGTAAGGGTCCAGACCAGCAGACTAAAATGGGTAGGGGGGGGGGTCGCTCCAGGAAACCAAGAGACCAGGATATATTGCCAAAATGGCTGGATAATATAGGAGTCAGAGGCTGGGGGAAGTGAAGGAGCCTGACTGGCAGTCCCCTTTGATGCGTTAAATCAGCACCTTGGGTAGTGCTACTCGTCCCAGGTTTCTTTGAGACCTAATACTTTCCTGCCTCCACTTTCAGGAACTTTCCTTATACCTCTTTGGGACTCCCAAAGTGAGCCAGGATTGCCTGGTCCTGTTGTTATGCCTAACAGAATCAAAACTCAGATTCCTCTTGTATCTAATTTAATAGATTCAGAGCTTCTGAGATTGAGTTATAGACTTTCAGAGATATAAGGGAGTGGCACTCTTTTTAAAACTGGTAAAAATCAACTTCTTTTTGTAGGAGGAAGTGGGCTGACTGCCAGCTCCTGCTTGTGAATCTCATGGTGGAATAGAATCCCTAATTGGGTGTCGGTAAAAGTTTAGAAATTTTATTAGTTTAGTAGAAAGTGAGAGAGAAGCAACCTACATCTAAGAAGCTTTCTGGCTCTGTCTCTCACTTAGGAGTTGACAGGAACGTCCTTGTGGATTCAAACAGAAGTAAGGCAACACAAGCAAGAAGGGTTGTCTTGTATGTGGTGTGGTTCTAATATGGTTTGAATGTCTCTCCCAAAGGTTCATGCCCTAATTGTGGAGTGTAGAGGAGGCGGGACCTTTAAGATATGGGGGCAGGTTTACCAGAAGGTGGTTAGGTCATTGGGGATACTACCCAAAAAGTGCTTAATGTAACTCTTGAATGACTTTGTCAGTTCCTAGGACAGTGAGTTATTGGAAAGAGCCAGCATGGTCCCTGATCCCTCTGAGTTCCTATCTTCCATGAGATCCTTGCATGTGCCCTCCTGATTCAGAGCTACCTGCCCTGCTGTGGTGAAGTCAGAGAGCCTTGTCCAATGCAAAATAGACAGGGATGCTCAGTCTTACACTTCCAGACTGTAAACTGTTTGCTAACTGAGTCTGAGACAAGCAAAATAGTGCACATCTCTACTCTCAGCACTTGAGAAGTTAAAGCAGGAGGGTTGTGAGTTCAGGGCCAGCTGGGCTACACAGAGTGAAGAGGGCTAGCACATAAATCCCTTGGTCCAATGTTTGTCACACAAGTCTAAGGGCCTGATTTCAATCCTCAGAACCCACAAAGAAAAGCTGTTCATATAGCATATATTTGTAAAGTCAGCAGTGGAGGCAGAAAGCAGCAGATCTCTGAGTTTTATTGGCTAAGCAGCCTAACGTAAAGAACAAGGTCAAAGTCAAGAAAAGAACCTGTCTCAAAAAACAGGGCAGACTGATTCTAAGAAATGACACCTGAGGTTGACCTCTGACACCACACACACACACACAAACACACACACACACACACACACACATTTTTTGTTTGTTTTTCTTAAAATACCCAACTGCAAGTATTTGGTTATGGCAATAGAAAACTAAGCCATTACTTTCAAGCTTTTCAGGAAAGTCAGAGACTTGACATTTATGGAAGGTATCCCTCAGCTACGTGAAAGACCAGGAAAATTAAAAGTCAATTGCATACTCAGCAACTGTTAGGACTCTGAAGTCAGACTCATCCCTCTGTGTTGGCATCATGTTTGACTCAGGTGTGGTGGCACAGACATGTAATGCTAACACTCAGGAGGAATGCAGGAAGGGTAGTGTGAGATCAAGGCTAGCTGAGGATACACAGCAAGCTGGAGACCAGCCTGGATTATATTGCAAGCCCTTTAAAAAAAAAAAAAGTGTCTTGATGTTAATTTCATCTGTCTCAAAATCTCACATATTTAAAGCCTCATACTTCCCATACTTTCAAGATATAATTTAATAGCAAATAAAATTTGATGATAACATGTATTTGAAAGGCGTAATTCAAAGAATAGTTACTCTGTAACTATTTAATATCTAAAAACAATCAATATCAATGAGACTTTATGATCTGAAAAACACTATATTTCCACATGTCATGTAGTTTTATATGTATTTCATAATCAAAATATAAGCAGAAACTTTTAAATTCTTCCTGAATTGACTCTCACTTGAATAACATATTTTTGATTGTTGTGATGAATAATATTCTCAGTTACAAATCTCAGAATTTTTATATTTTATGTTCTCATTTGTCCTTGATTTATTTCTTGTAGTTTATCCTCTTGTGCATATTTCTTAGCTATTTTCTCTATTGAACAAAAAATACACACAGAGTTGTATGTTTCTCTAATTAGCAGTTCAATTTTAGATACCACATAACAACTATACTTCTTTATCTCATTATTTTTGTTTTTTTAAAAGATTTATTTATTTATTATGTGTACAGTGTACAGAAGAGGACAACATGTCATCATAGATGGTTGTGAGCCACCATGTGGTTGCTGGGAATTGAACTCAGGACCTCTGGAAGACCAGTCAGTGCTCTTAACTTCTGCGCCATCTCTCCAGCCCTATCTTATTATTTTCAATGCCAAAATAAAAATGCGGTAGAACAAAATAACATTCTATGCAAAAGAACTTTCTAGGAAGAGATACCTAACTATTGAATAAGTTAAAAAGAAGCAAAGTGCTTTCTATGTTAGTGACCATGAAAACTCAAGAGAGCCGTGAGTGCTAGAGGCATTGCTGCAGGGCAGGCCTAAGGAAGATGCATCTGAAGAAGGAACCAAGATGTCAGAAGAAAGGCAACTTCCCCCAGAAAAGAAGAAAATAAAGACTAGGGGGGGGGGTGATGATGAGGATCATCATCATCATGATAATGACTGTAAGAGGGGAGGACAGTAATGATGGAGGTGGTAATAGAGATGGAGACGACAGTGATGATGATGATGGTGGTGGTGATGATAACCAGAGGAGGTCAAAAAGACAGCAGGATCATACCATTACTTTTAAGAGAAACTAAGCCAGAGAAGGAAAAGATAAGCCTAAGATAGGAGAGGAAGAAGGCAGATAAATATGAAATCGGAATGCTTAATTATCCAAGCAAATTGCTTTAGATTAACATCGGGAGCTACTGAAATAACTCTGGGACAGCAGGCCTCCACCAGGATGAATTAGGCAGCTGGTATAGTTCAAGTGACAACAGTTAATAATTTGGATATGTCAGTGTGGAGTGGGGAGGCCCTGGGGGCTTGTGTGTAAAGGTGACATGACCTGGTTTGTATTTTGATTTTTTTTTATTATATAAACATAATCTCAAAATAGTCAATTATCCACTACTTTGAGTGGTTACTAAAGGATGCATTTACATTCATTTTATCATTTAGAGATTAATTTTATTTCTGAAAACCAACAAATGTGTAATAGTTTGTTCTTACCAAGGCAGTGGATATGCCACATAAAACCAATGAAGTGGTTTCCATTTTGTTTCTTGATTGCACACACACACATTCCAACTGTAGTCTCTACCTTCAGCTTAAAGACAAAAGAGGTTTCCCCTTTTCTGTACTTTGGATGTACTTTGTTCTTCAGGAGCTCACATTGGGATCTTCTTTCCCTGTGTATGATGTTAAGAGGTAGTTTTAACCCAGTGGGCATATGCTAGGCCATTGGGGGTGTGTCCTTAAAGGAGATTAAGGAAGTCCTCATGGGGCTTGTCTCTCTGGACTCCTGTCATGACATCTGAGGACTCTTTCCTACACATGTTCCTGCCAGTGTTGCCAGACTCCCTAAGATCCTCACTAGAACCAAGAGCTGAATAAACTTCTACATCCAGCCTCAGGTATTTCATCAGAATTTCAGAAAATGAACTAATAGACAGTGTGTTGTCATTTGCAATAAGCAATTGTCTGAGACAGAAAACTGACTAAGTGTGCTAAGTGCTAGGTGTGTCCGTTTGCTACACCGACATGGCAAAGCACAGCTGAAATAAGAGACCCTTACTTTCTCAGAGTCTTGAAGGCTTGAGTCTATGAGCAAAGCATTAACAGGAATGGACTCTTTGCAGGCTGCTATTCTTGTCTTATAAGTAACTACCCCACCCCTCTCTTCAGCAGTTACCTTTTGGTATTAGTCTCTACATCTTCTCTTCATACAATGATAGCAAGCATCTCTAAGGTCCTATCCTAATCATCTTGTGAGACTCAGCTATTTCTACTAATATTGTCTCCATATCTAGAAGTACTGAGGAGGCAGGATTTCATCATATGGCTTTAGGGAAGCATGATTCAGTCCGTAATAGTAAAAAAGGGATCTCTATGTCCCGTGGTTGGCCATGGTTTTTAGAATGGCTTCTTATAGTTGCCTTATTGTCTATAGGTTCAGCTGTAAACACAACAGACTTCTACTGTGAGTCTCACTAAGGTTCATGCAATGAGTTCCACTGGACTTTTGTGCTCATGGAGCATTAATCAAGACTATATTCAGGTGGGTACACAAACAGTGTATCTATTACACGCTTCCCCTGCGATCACACTAAGTATCCAACTTCACATGGAAAATAGCCAACTTCACACATGAATAGTTCTTAAGATTAAAACAGCAGAACATTAAAACAAATAAAGCTCTTCTGTGAACAAGGCCCTGGGAAGAAGATAATTATAATTTTGGATTCATTTAACCTAAGTGCAAATGTTGCATGAATATGAATGAGCAATAGGCTACCATATCACATATATATTCTAACCTTACATCATGCCATTGGCCTCTCAGGATTCACTTAGAAAACATAAGCTCCAACGTAAAATTATTTGCTATGGGACTATGCTTTTGTACATTGTAAATATTTGTCACTCTTATTGGTTTAATAAAATGCTGATTGGTCAAATAGCTAAAGAGGAAGTAGAGACAGAGCAAGCAGACTAAGAGAATCCTGGAAAACAAAAGAGCAAATGGAAGACTACAGTGAGACACAAAGGAAGCAGGATGAGAATGCTACACTGAGTAAATGTACCAAGCCAGATGGCTAAACATAAATAAATATATGGGCTAACTGTGGGTGTGTCCCTACGCGTGGCTATGTGTCCCACAGGACTTGCAGAACAAAGAACAGGCCCCTAGGCATGGCTATGTGGATCTATGCTCACCTGCTCTCTTAAAAGTAGACAACACGTAGCAACAGATCCCTTCTTCCTCTTTTCTCCTCTTCACCCTTCCTTCTTTTCTTCCCTCTTTCATTGTCTCTCTCTCTCTCTCTCTCTCTCTCTCTCTCTCTCTCTCTCTCTCTCTCTCTCTCTCCCTCCCTTCTCCAAATATCCAAACTCCCTAAATAAACTCACTGTGTAGCACCTGGCAGTGAGTGTGTGAGTGTGTCTCCCACGCTCAAAACACTAACACTAACTTAAAGTATAAGAGTTAGACAGAAATATGCCTTAGTCATAGACTAAGTAGCTTCTACTTAATAGAAGCCTCTGTATGTTCATTTGGGATTGATCAGCTGCAGGACAGGTGAGACACAGAAACTTCTGACAACAATTATTGAGATTTGCAAGAGAGTAATGAGAAAGCACCAGACCAATTGCTCCTAGGCATGAGACTCCATATATCAATATAAGGGTTCCCCCTGGGTAGCTGTTCTGGAAACAGATATGACCACCCACAGGAAATATTGGCCACATGGATAGGGAGCCATCTCTGGCAAGTCTCCTCTCTGAATTGGCTTAAAGTCATGGCATTATGGGACATCTCTTCTCATCTTAAGATTTCCACACAACCTCATCAAAAGTACCAGACACACCTGATACACGGATGTCACAAAATACATCCACAGAACGTATAGACCAAAAATCAAAAATACTCAATTTAAAATTCAAGTAAAAAGCCACTCCTATTACATCTTCTACACAAAATACTCCATTCCAAATTATAAATGCACCTTCCAGACAAAGATATTTGATAAAATGAAAGAGTATGTTGTCTGGCACTAAGTGTTAAATCATGTTATAACATAATAAAAATGGTTTTAATCTTTTAAAATGTTCATTTTATATCTCATCTTTATTTCATTGGCACAAAACTCTTATAGCCAGCTTCCAAGCAGGACACCTGGGCGCCATAACCTGTTCCTGTCTGGTCCTGCTGTCCTATTTCAGCAATTTCAAAGTATGTGTCAGCCACTAATGGCTTGTTGACCCAGCCCCATCTGTGTTGTGGTTAGTGAAGTTCTAGGTGTCTAGCAGTCTATTATTTGACGGTCCTATTTTTCAGGGTTGTTGGATCTCTGCACAGTTTTTATGCTTCCCAGCGATTTCAGTGGGCGTGGCAGGGAGGACAATCAGTTCCCTGCCTTCAGAGCCAATAAATCCCCCTGCTTTGCGGCCAGCTAATGAGGAAAAAAGCCACGGCTTTTCCAAAGCCAAAATAAATGTGTGCCACAGAACGACTTCTACTATTGGACTGGGTGCACACAGGCACGAGCATACACACATACACACACACACATGCGTGCACACACGCACGTACATGCACATAAACAATTATTTAGTGGAACGTGAGGAAAATGACTTAATAATACAACTAGAATTTCACACAATTCACTGACTCCCCACCTAGTCAGATTGGGTTCTGCTATCTCCCCTACAGTAAGCGAGATAATGAACACTTAGACACATACCTTACAAGAGATGGAAGTGTTATTAAATATAAAGAATGGCGGGAGTTAGAGAAGTTGGTGAAAGAAGAGTGACAAGTGATATGCTATTCCATAATTAATTCACCATGGACACACTTGCTGATGGTGTTGCACCGGAGAAGACACCTGCAGGACCTTAGGAAGTGAGCAGGCAGATATGGGAGGAACTGTGGCTGTGGGCAGAAGCTTCCCACGTTTGACAAAGAACAAGAAAGCCGATCTTCCCAGAGTACCTTGGAAAGAGATGATGTTAAGATTTCCTTTAATGGTAAGAGAAGAAACTGCTGGCATGTTTGCAGCAAGGAGTGACACGATCTCTTCTGTCTGGCTACTGTGTGGTTAATAGTTCTAGAAGATGGCAGAGGCAATGAGGTGCTTAGGAAGTGGGTACTATAGTTAATCTGAAGACAGGTAGTAATGGTTCACACCAGGGAGGGAAATGGTAGAAATGGTGAATTATAGTCACAGATGAGATGTAATCTGATGGATTTCCTAGTAAAATCAATTTAGGATGTAGCTGAAACAATGCTGTCCATAGTAATTCCAAGTATATTAGCCCAAGAATTTAGAACAGAGACTTATCAGCTGTAGCTGGGCATGGGCAGAGAGGTGCTTGTTTATAATCCTAGCTACTTCAAAGACAAAGGTAAGGCAACTGGTTAAGTCTAGATTAGACAATGTAGTGAAACCATGGGTAGAAATACAAAATTAAAAAATGCTGAGCATTTAGCTCAGTAGTAAAGCATTTGCCCAACATGCATAAGGCCCTGGGTTCATTTCCTACTAGTGAGAAAAACAAAATTACTAGCTGTAATTCCATAAATAATGCAGAAAGTACAGTAGAATACAAGTATTTGAAATCAGGAGAATTGCAAGTTGTTATAGCTTATAAAACAAAGTAACATTGAAAAACAATGACTGTCATAACGATCATGTAATAAACTGTCTCACAACTAATAGTGACTCTATTATAAAACCAACAAACAAACAAAAATAAATGCATTCAAATTTCTGATCCATCCTTTTGAAGTCCTCAAGAACAATTGAGCTTTTTCACTGTCCTCCAAATGCAAACTCACCTTGAGGCTCCTGTTCTAAGGAGATTATACTGGAGAACCCTGACTTTCACCTTCTCTGGGTTTTGTATTTTGTTTCTTGGACACATGATCTTGAACTCCTTATATCCCAGTTCTCGAAAGACGGGCCTTTCCCGTTATGCTCACTTTTGAGTCCTAACGAGGACTGAACCCAGGAATTTGTGCACATAAGACAAGTTTTCTACCAACTGAGCTACATCCCCAGTCTCAAACTCCTTTTGAAAAGACAAATTATCCAGCCTGAGTTTGTTTTGATTTTCCTTATGAAGTAATTGGTTTCCTAAAGCCCTCTTTCCTCATCTGGACATGGCCCTTTCTTGTACGTTTCCAGTACCATCTACTCAAAAGCTCACTTTAGAGTTGTGAGTAAAAGTAAGTGCATGATTCATCATCTACCCTGTGATAGTTATGAACAGGAAAAGGAGTAAATAATGACAGAACAATATACATGCACAAGAATGATTCCGATGCCCTCACTGTGCAGCATGCTGGGAACAAATACAAATCAATCCCACAGCTACAGCCTCCTGAAGAAGTCTGAGGGGCAAGACCAAATCAGAGCCTACCAGAGCTGGGTTTGGAGTGCCATCACTTCCTAGTGAGGCATGACAACAGAAGCTCTGAGGCAGAGGCTGTAAAACTTTTAGGGTTTTAGGAGAGACTTAGGCTTAGTGCAGCAGCATCACGTGGGCAATGGAGAACAGAAATGATAGTAACAGGGTAATAACTTTGCCAAGAAAGCAAAGATTTGAGACATGGCTGTCTAAAAGCAGCACTAAAGAGCCTTAGTAATTGTTCCTTGGTCCCAACAGAATCCCTCTCGTGGCTTAAGACAACTAACATGTCCCTTTCTTACTGAATTATTGGGAGTGATAGGATTCTTCATATGTTAGTCATTTAGTATTATAGTTTCTATGTATAATGTCTCTAGAAGGCTCAAGAGTTTGAACAATTGGTCTCTAGCTGATGACATTGATTAAGAACTTTGAAACCTTTTGGAGGTAGGGTTTCACTGGAGGAAGAAATCATTAGTGGCTGGCAAGAGGCTTTAGAGCCTGGTGCCACTTCCTGTCTGCTCTCTACTTCCTGAATGCAGGAGCAGTGTGTGCGGCTGCCTCTCTTTCCTGCACTGGGTCCTCCCATCATGGCGGAGGCATAAACTCTTCCTTCCCTTGGTTGCTTCTTGTCAGCTCACTAAGACAAAAAGCAATTAATACACTTTTGCCCATATGAGCTTTGAGAATACTGAAGCCCCAACAAGGATTATTGTCAGAAAACAAGATTCACCTCTGCATAATTTTGCATGAAAAGAAATAGCAAAATATAAAGTTTGTAAAAATAATAAAACACATCAAATGCTGCCATCTGAGGCCAGTTAAAATTTACATTATAGAATATTTTCAAAGGCACATACACATGAAAGTTAACAGCTGTGTATTTGTCAATTACCTTGATCACATCCTAATATTCTGCAGTATTTGCATCAAATCTTTTGTAGTTCAAATATAAAACATTGCATAAAGGAGCTAATTTCTACTTCCAGTCCATCTTATAACCCTTTTCTTCTCCCTATTCAAAATTGTATGTTTCTTGTTTCAGTGTAGGTTTTCTTTTTCTTTGTCTAAACACAGATTTCTGTGAGGGGGAAGGGAGGGTGACCAAGGATCCATTGACCCCAGACAGGGAACTGGACACAAACCAATGAGTTTTATTGGAGTACTCACAGGAATATGAGTGAGGGATTACTTAGAGGAGCAGAAATAATTTAAGAGAGAATTACTAAGGGCCCACCCCAGTAGGGGGTGACAACACAAAGGTGGAAACTTGGAGCACACTGTACAACCTGCGGGCAGATCAATAGGTTGGAGAGTATCATATCCAGCTAACTCAGGGGATCTTACCTCCTCCAGGCATCTTAACTTGTCTGAGGGTGACTCTCAACAGTTTTCACTGCTCAGAGACTCTTGGGAGAGGAAGGAGCCTAGAGAATATTAAGTTTCAGGGACTTCCATGAGCCATTTTAAGTTGTTTATTTCCTGTTTTAATGGAGCTTCCCTGTAGGATGAAGCGCCCTGCCCCCCAGGAACATTCAGTTGTTTCCACCTTCTAAAATATCCCGTCATTTTTCTGTTGGTTTTGTTTTTGTTTTGCCTGGCAGTAGTGGCACAAGCCCCAGATTAATCTCAGAATTCAAGAGGCAGAGACAGGTGGCTCTCCGTGAGTTCAAGGCCAGCCTGGTCTACAGAGAGCTAGTTCCAGGACAGTTGGAGCTACTTTAAAAAAAAAAAAAAAAAAAAAAAAGATCTTCCACAAAATGGAATGCTTTAAGTCTGCAGGAAACTGATAAGATAACACTGATGTATACATTCAAACACATCATGGTTATGATGTTTTGAAAATTACATGTAAGTAATATGCTTACTACTCTGCAACAACTTTGTCTTAGCACATTATATTTCTGTTTTAGACATGCTTTTTGGCACTTGTAACTCAAACTCATTATTTATTTCAATAGCTGAAATTTCATTATATGAATATTACCACTATGTATATATTATAGTATATGTATATACATAGATATGTAGATAGGCAGTAGAGGTGGATACTAGACAGATAGATTCATTGGCTTATGATTGGCTAATTGAAGACAGATATATAGATTAAAAATGTTATTTGGCTGGGTATTTAAATTGCTTTCAGTTATTTGCTATTATAAATTATATAAGCAATGAGTGAGAATTTCAGTCATTCTACTTGTTTGCCAACTTCTAAATTTTCATCCTAATATATATATTAGGGTGAAATTACATATGTGTGTGTATGAGAGAGAGAGAGACTCTGTTTCAGGAGACAAGAAACAAAGCAAAGCAAGATGTGGTTGGTTGGTTGTTCTGTCTCTGATTCCCATCAGTTCATGTACTGAAATCAATTTTATACTCTGTGGAACTCTCAGGTTCTAAAAATTCTCTGGTTCACTTTCACCCACTTTTCTCTAATGGTTTTGATATATTCCAGATCAAAATGTCTTCTCATTATATGCTTTTCTAATATTCCCCCACTCTCTGTAATGCCTTCTCACTTTAATTCTGATGCTCTTTTATCTATTAAAGTTTGATTATATATATATATCAAAATACTCAGAGAATATTCTTCCCTAAGGCCTATGACTCACATACACCCACACACCACAGGTTCATGGCCAGATTTACAGCACCAAGATGAGTTTCCTATTGTGAAGAAGGCCTTAAGTCCAATCACACAGCAACTGGTTATCTCCAAACATGCACGCTATGATCACACCAAGGAGAGTTTCCTGGCAGATCAGTTGTTATTGTACCTCACAGAGTCCACAGCTGTCTACAAAAGCTAGCCAATAAGAATGGAGCTTCCTGGTCAGTACCTGCCAATAGGGATAAAACTTTTTGGTCAATACCAGCTTGATTTCTCCATATCCTGTGACCAGAGTGTTTGATGTCTTCAAAAATAGGATCTTATCATCCTATTCTTGTGGGTAGCCAAGAAAATGGCATTAGTCTATATTACTTTAGGTTCTCTGAACACCCCCTAAACAACCCAAAATGAGTTATTTCACGTGTGGCACTGACATTCCAGTTTAAGTGTCTAAAGTGATACATTTTATATTTAATAAAATCAGTCTGGAATATCAGAGAACAGAGCCACCCAAAGTCAAGTATAGGAGGTCATAGAGTGGTAGCTCCCGTCTTTGATCCCAGCACGTGAAATGAAAGATCAAGTGGTGACCTGCACCTTTAATTCCATGACTCCAGAGACAGATTCTTCTGTGTTTCTGTGAGTTCAAGTCCTAACAACCAAACAGAAGTAGCTCACACCTTTAATCCTAACTTTAGGATTATGATGCAGAGTTGAACCCGGAAGTAAAACAACCAGACAAAGAAGGTATTTAAGGCAGGTGTAGGAAGACAGAGAACTGATGAAGAACCAGGCTGAGGACTCGGGATGATTTTTACCCTGAGAAGTTGGCTGGGTGAGAACTGACTGTGGTCTGTTTCTTCTCTCTGATATTCCAGCTTTCCCTTGATATCTGGCTCTGATTTTTCACTTAATAACTACTAGAATTTGTGTTACAGGTGTCTATGAAAAACACCAGTTCTTTTGTCTTTGTATGCTTGCCTTTGATTCTCCAGCGTTTACTGTTTATGTTTGGAATACATGGATGTTATGTATGTCATGAAATGTGTTACTTATCCTTTCTCCCAGCTCTTCTGACCAGTGTAGCCAGATCTGTTTCATTAGTTCTTTTTCTAGAGCAGAACCTAAATCACTCTCTTAGTTTAGCCTTATGACAAGCATCACCGTGCTACTCACTGTACATCTCTAAAGCTCTCTAAACAACTTTCAATTCTTTCTGTTAGCATTGTTCTTCATTAGCTTCTGGGTTATATGCTCAACTCTCAGAAGAAAATTCCATGGGAACTTTGACTTAAATTGTATAGGATTTGTAGAATTTGGGAGAAATTTTAGAGTTACATTTTGCCTTCCCATCTATGAACTTATAGCCTTTTTCCTTTTAATCAAGACTTCATTGATGTGGCGTATTTGCTGTCAGATGTCACAACAAGTTTCTTTCTTCCATGACAACAAACTTTTGTAGTTTCACTGTAGGCATTAACTAAATTGCTGCTACTTAGGTACCATCTCCCCTTAGTCTAATATGTGTTAATCAAAGCAAAATAAAAGCTAACCCAGGAAGTAGCTAACTGTCAGACACGGGCCATGTCTGACTCACTTCTTATTTTATAAGGCAATTATACACTGGAGGACAGCCATACTCATTTGTTTGCATGTCTGTATCTGCTTGAAATAGGCACAGCAAAGCAAATCGGCTGTACTGGACACTGGCTACAGATAGCCACCAAAGCCTACCTGGTCCTGCCAAGGAAAAGTTGGCCAACAGCTCAGACAGTATTTTCTGCCAGATGTTGGATTGGTTGGTTCTATTTCTCTTTGCCAGATGCTTCCTGTTCCATTCTTTTTCTCAGCTGACACTGTCCATGTGGTCCAGAGTTGGCAAAGTACTTGTGGAAAAGCTTTTGAGTTCTTCATAAAGGCCAAGGCTATGAAAACCCAAAAGCTCATGGCCACTAATTCTTCCACTCTTTTCCTGTCTAATCTACAAAGCTTGATGCCTTGAGTTCAGAGAGCCATCTTGCAATTTCAGAACAACTGTTATGAAGGAATGGCCGGAGGACAAGCAACAAGCTAGTGACACAGGGCCAACTATATAATTGCTCGAAAAAGGAGGAAATGTTGGACCTGTAGAGAAAATGATTCATTAAAAGTAATAAGATACAAAACTTTTTTATCTCTTTTTATAAATGCTTCATGTATCATAGTGTTTTATTTTCTATGTAAAGTCTTCAGAAAAAAAGAACAATTAAGTATCAAATTATGAGCATAAATTTCATTAGTTTTCCCTCTGTTGTGAAAACCAGTTTAATTCTATTTTATTTGTTGTTTGGTTTTTGCAATACTGGAGACAGGACCCACGGTCTTCGCATGGGAAGCAAGCACTCTGCCCCTAAGCTAACTCTCCTGCCCCACTGTTGGACTTTTTAACTGTGTTTTTATTTTCTAGCACTCATTTGTTTTGGGGTGGTGTGTGTGTGTGTGTGTGTGTGTGTGTGTGTGTGTGTGTGTGTACGCGCAAGCACCCACACAGCACACATGTAAAAATCAAAAGACAATGTTCCTGTGTCTGCTTTTCCCTCCCACCAAATGGGATCCCAGGATTAAGTCAAGGCAGCAAGTGCCTTCATGAGCTGAGCCATTTGCCTTGTCCCTGGTGCCGCTTCTAAATATGGTAGAAGAGGATCTGATGAATTTTAGAATCAAAGTTTCTTTACACATGGTTCACTGCTCACACATGTATGCCCATTTCATTCTCCTCAAACTGTGGAAACATCATGCCACACCACCATCTCAAGTTTTGATTGGCACACATCCTACCAACACTCTTCACCTTCACATCACTGACAAATGGGAGGCGACAGAAAAGAAACGGTGCAATAAGTTACCTTTTCTTACGACATCATTTTTTTAACGTCTGGGTGTGGGTGAGAATAGGTACGTGTGTTATTGTGTACACACATGTGGAGGCTGATGGAAATCTCAAATATCCTTACTGAGGCCATCTACCCACTTAGAGACAGTGTTTCTACAACTAGGCTATACTAGATGGCCATCAAGCCCCAGGAATTCTATCTTCCTAGTACTGGGATTACAAAGACCCACTGCCATATCTAGAATTATTGCATAGACTCTTGGGGGTCAAATCAAATCTTTTCAGTTCCAAGACAGGCGTTTTAACTGACTACTCAGCAGTCTCATGTAATAAATGAAATAAAAGAAGGGGGAAAGGATGAAGGGGAAGAATAATAAAAGAGATGTTTTGATGGGAGGCTAATTTAGGGGTTAGAGAGAAACCTGATGCCAGGAAAACTCCCAGGAATCCACAAGGATGACCCCAGCTAAAACTCCTAGCGATATTAGAGAGGTTGCCTCAACCAGCCATCTCCTATAATCAGACTGGTGAACCACTACCCTAATTATCATCAGAAAGCCTTCATTCAGTAACTGATGGAAACAGATGCAGAGATCCACAGCCAAGCACTGGACCATGGAAGCAGATGCAGAGATTCACAGCCAAACCCTGGTCAAAGCTCCAGAAGTCCTGTTGAAAAGAGGGTGGAGGGACTATATGAGCCAGGGGACTCAGGGTCATGACAGGGGAACCCACAGAGACTGCTGACCTAAGCTAGTGGGAGCTCATGGACTCTGGACCAACAGCTAGGGGGTCTGCATGGCTCCCTAGGCCCTCTGCCTGTGGATGGCAGTTGCATAGCTTGGTCTAATTGTAGGGCTCCAGGTATGGTATCAAGACCTGTCCCTGGGGCTTAGCTGACTTTTGGGTAGCTAGTCCCCAACCTGATTTGCTTCTCCCACTCTTGACACAGGGGGAGGAGCTTGGTCCTGCCTCAACTTGATGAGTCCTGCTTTGTTCAAGCCCATGGGAGGCCTGACCCTTTCTGAATGGAGAGGGATGAGTGAGTGGGGGGAGGGAATAGATGGAGGCACCAAAGGGGGGCAAAGAGAGCAGAAGGGGAGGGGAAACTGTGATCAGGAAGTAAAATAAATGAGAAAATTAATAAAATTTTTAAAAGAAAGAAAAAAAAAGAAGGGTCATGATAAGCTTCCTTAGTTGTTCATATTTTTAGAATATCATTGCCTTCTTTCTATATTCAAAGCAAGTATAGCTCCCCAGGGCTGTCACCTCCAGCCTTACATTTAAAATGCAGCACCACATTTAACTCCTGCTCACCCTGAGTCTCACTAGCTCAATGTATCCCAGGGCCAATAGACCTCAGTGCTCATGGGGCATGGCAAAGACTATGTAAATGAAGTGTCAGGGGATGATGGATATCCACCCTACACATATTGCCCTCGTCCATCCCTTCAAACTACATTTACCAAATCAGACTTCAAAAACAAAGCCATCAAGACTTTCAATTGTGACAGCAGGGCAATGAAGCACAATGGGTCCTTCTGGGTGTGAGCTCCATGTGACTTTATAGAACATATGTCCACAAAGCCAGCCTTAATGACAGAGTGCAAAGGTACAAAATGCAGGTTATTGGGAACATTGCTAAACCAACCAAAGTACCTACAGACATCTCAGCCAAACAATGGATGTCCTTATGGTTTGTGTCTTTTTCCTAGTAGCTGAAATCCTCACCCCATATCTTCCTTTATATTTATTTTTGTGTGTATTATAATTTATATTTATTACTATTATAAGGTAAAACCTTCCAGATTATGTTCTATTTTTTATGTAATATGAGCACAAAAAACCTTTGTATATGGATAATCTGTTTCGATTCTATTAAAATCTCTAATTGGCTCTAATGAGACTCTTAGGTTCACTTAGAACTTCTTGGGCTTTAAATTTCTAAATATAAAATTTATAAACACTGCAAATTATAGCTATCATAATGTGTTGAGTGTTGTTTCTTTTAATTCAGATGATTTTTTTCTGTTCTTACCACAATTACCTTGTACCTCCAGTATGATGCCAAATGAGCTCTTGAGTCCTATTCCTGATGTCAAAGGAAATTCTGTTCATCATCAGGACAGAACTTGCTATAGAGTTTTTCTCCATCATTTTAATCACTGATGGGCTGTTGAGATGGGGCAGTAGGTAGGATCTTGATGCCAAGATTGATGACCAAAGGGAGATTCCCCAAGACCCACAAAGTAGATGGAAAGAGTTAACCTCTGCAAGACCTCCAACTCTGTCCTGTGACACTGTGCACACACACACACACACACACACACACACACACACACACACTTACTTATGAATAAATAAGTAAACACAATATTTTAAGATGTCAGATATCTTAATGCTTCTGAAGATTTTTGCAGTGAAAGAATGCAGCATTTTATCAGATGATTTTTCAGCATTTGTGGAAGATAATCAAATTTTTGGTGTCATTTACTATGTATTTATGGAATTACATAGAAGTTGTAAATGTCAAGCATCTTCATTTTTTGTGCTAAACCCATCATGATTATAATGCATTATGGTATACATACATATTTACATAAATACTCACATAGAAAAAAACACATATATGAATTTAATAGCAATAACTATTTGGCATATTTAGATCACAATATTCTTCCCTTGTGGTAATTCTACCTGATTTTTATTTTATTTTATAATTTTACATGTATGAGCATTTTGCCTTCATGTGTGGCTGTGTACCAGTGGTATACAGTGCCTGCAGAAGCCAGAAGCAGGTATTAGATCCCCTGAAACTGGAGCTGCATATATTCTTGCGCCTCCAAGTGGTTGCTAGGAATCAAACTCAGGTCCTCTGGAAGGTCACCTGCACTTTCCTATGCCATAAAATGAGATGAGAAGAATTTTCTTTTTGCTTATTCATCTTATTCAGTGATCTGTTTCTTTAAATAATATTTACTTGGAACATGCTAAGACATCCAGGATATATTTGCTGTGTGCATATATAGTGCACATATGCATGTACATACAAGCAGCTTTATATGTGGGTGCTTCAATGTGTATGTGCACTTCTGTGTGTAGCCTGAGAGTCACTTACAATGTCTTCCTCAATCACTTTCCACCTTGCTTTTTGAAATAAGACCTCTCACTGAACTGGAAGCTTGCAAATTTGGTGAGACTAAGTATCCACTGAGCCCCAGAGGCCTCCCATCTTTCCACCCTAGTGCTAGGATTAAGCCTGTGCCACCATGCCCAGCTTTTATTAAAAAGCACAGATACTTGATTAAACTCAGATGTTACATTTGTGCAACAAACTCTTGGCCAATGAGTTGTTTCTCAAATCTCTACTTCCATAATTTTAACTCACAATATCATGCACTTATTGGTTTTCTTTTTCTTAGTTCAATATTAGCAAACTACATTTTTACTAGAAATTTCCCACTACATTTAAATATTTTAATTATTACATATCTGATATTTTTTACTTCATTACTGTAAAATTATAATTTATTCATTTTAATATAATTTTTTAAATTAATAAATAAGAGCTGGAGGCTAAGGCAGCATTGCCATGAATTCAAGGCCAGTCTCAGATCCCTGCCCAATAGCACCCCAGCCAGAATTACATATGAGATCCTGTCTGTAAAAGAAGTACAGATAAATAAAGTATATACAGTTGTAGTACAGAAAACGAATGATGCTTTGACATATATGTCTAGTTAGACAGGGAGATATATAGACAGATAGACATAGTTTTCAAATGTGTAAAATTAAATTTTCCATTCTATAAAAATATTGTAATTCTTCTACTTCTAAGCGCATTTGAATTCTCCCAGATTATAATCCTCATTAGCACATAAACTAGCTCCACACGCTGCACTTTCTGCCTTTCCCTACAACAGACACTCAAACAATTTCTTGAGTGAGCAAATGAATAAAAATGAATGAAAGAAAACTGCAGGGCATTTTTCTAGCTCTCCACTGCATAAGCTGTTTGGATATATGCCTCAATATCTATCATTTACTACCTTTTATTTCAATATGAGAATTAAAATCATCTGATTTGAGAAGCAGACTTGGCAAAAATCCACAGCATTTAAAAAATAATTCAACTCACTACAAACAGTCATTTCATTGCTCTTTATTTCTCTTTTGAGTGACTTAATATCCCCAATGCAAATCTTGCTGCAAAGTGTTCAGAAAGTTTCCCTTCTTTCCTGAAATGTGAACCTTTCTAACCAAGTAACAGTTGCTAAGCGATTTGGAATGGAGATTAGCATAGATCTGTGCGGCACAAATGATCCTTTGTGCACAATCAACAGTCTACTTTTCATTTAAAAAATTAATATCCGTGTCTGTGATGCTCACTAAGACTGTTTTGAAAATAAGCTCGATCTAATCCGCATCTCTTTAATTTCTAGGACAACGGCACCACTTGGTCTGATTATATAACATCAAAATCTCAAGTTTTACCGGCTGACAACGCAGTCTGGCAGTGTCCTTGAACTATAGGAGCATTTGGCAAATAATAAAGCACCTATAGCGCTTGATCTTTTATAAATATTTGTGTGTAGGGGTCTGTGGCTGTGGGGGTCAAAGGACAATTTTCAGAGGTCCCAAGATCCAATTCAGATTATCAGTTTGGCAGCGAGGACCTTTCTTTAGCCACTGTATCACCCAAGCTACTTTCTCCTGAAGGATTCTAAACTGTAGTCAAGGTCAGGTAGATCAGGAAAACTTGTAAAAATTACTTTTGCTACCTGAGACTTTTGAAAGTCACTCAGATTGGGTCGTTTTCTTACAAAATCACTCTCCCATTTCATTTCACAGGATCTCACACTTAAGACCAAGATTGTTAGTCCCAGGCAAGCGTTTTCAAGGCCCTTGTTTTTTTGTGGACCCAAATGTACTTGAATGGGGTAACAGACTCAGATCTATCAAAGAGGCGTTCCCCATGGCTTCAGCTCCAGGTCTAAGATTGGTGCAAAGTGGCCAGTCCCCAGTCTCCTTCCTGGGATCACATGAATTCTTCCAACTGTACTCCTCCTATGAATTCCCAGGCTCACCACAAATTTCCTTAGCAACAAGCTCTGCTGTTTAAAAATATTCCTCCAAGCCTGCTCTAGCATGATCACAAGAACACATCATGCCAGCCATGAAACTTCAGAATGGCCATTAAGAGAAAAACATTACCCTTCTACGACACAAACTGAGAGGTAACAACACAGAAAATGGGGAGGGGGAGATTATTCAAAGTGAATTATTAAAGACACAGTGGCTTGTATTTCACATGCATGCACATAGATATCAAGGAATAGGTATAGATATTAAAATCCCATATCTGGATATATGAAATGCGATAGCTAATAAGATCTGCCAGTGCGGGCTCCCTTTTGCCAACTAGACACAAACCTAAACATACCTGGGAAAGGGGACTGTAAATGAAGTCTCTGACGGCCTCTGAGGGCATATCTGCAGGACACTTTATGAATTACTACTAATAGATACAGGTGAGCCCAATCCACTGTGGGTGGTAGCAAGCCTGGGCAGGTGGGCCTGGCTTGTCTGAGAAAGGTAGCTGAGCAAGCCAAGGACACAAAACAGGAAGCAATATCCCTCCTTCTCCGGGCCCTCACCTTGAGCTCTGACCTTGTCTTCCTTCCTCAATGAACTATAAAATGTGTGATGAGAAATCCTTCCCGAGCAATATTGGGACATTGGGACCTCCTGCCCATGCTGGGGAGGAGATGGGGAGATGCAGAGAAGAGAGAGTGACCTGAGGGGATGGAAGGAGGAAGGGAGCTTGTATAAGGATATACACAGATAGAAAATGTGACTTTATTCATAATAAAAAAGAAAATAAAAAGAAAACCCATAATAAAAAAAAAGAGAGAGAGAGAAACCCTTCCCTTTCCAAGTTGACTTACATCAGAGTTTTCTCCAAACCACAGAGAAGCAAACTGGAACACAGAAAAACCCTACTCACCTGAGTTCAGTCTGCAGAACCTGCAATAGAAAAAGGACAAAACTGACTCCACACAGTCATTGAATGACATACATTCACCCTGACTCACAGACACATGTATACACCAGACACAAACAGACCTATACACCATGATTAATAAATAATTTTTAAAATATGTATCAAACTTTTGGATTAAAAGTCTCAGCAGGTTTTACGGGGTATAGAATTTATAAATAGCATTGGTTTCATTCTGTCACTGATGAGTTTATAATTGGTTAAAATGGTACAGGATATTCTATGATCATTTTAAAATACAGTCTGGAACTAGAAATATAGTTCAGAAGTTGGGTACTTTGCACAAGGCCCAGGATTTGATCCTCACCCATAATAAATAAATAAATAAATAAATAAGTAAACAAATAAATAAATACATTTGAATTATTTTGGAGTCTACCACATACTTATAACAACAATGAAGTGTGCATATGGCTATGCCCTTCACAGTCCCAGATTTCAAGCCTCCACCTTGGGGGACTGAGTTAAATTAAAGCACAGCCAATGAGTTCATTTTCAGCATTAATGAGCAGTAGGAGCCAAGGGACACATGAAGAGCCTCTCAAATGTGACTGGTGGCAGAACTGGTTACATAATTTGTGGGGTCACTGAAAAACGCAATATCAAACAACTTGTTCAAACACAGCTCTAAACAAGACTTTGCTGCCATTCATTCTAGTGGCACTCATTGTCACTTTATCTTGGGAAATGAGGCATTTTAAAACGTGAAGCCAATAGTGCTGTGCAGAGATGAACTGACACATTCATCCACTCTTCCTGGCCTCACTGTTGACATCTGGCCTTTATGGTGTCTGTTGTACCTGCAGCTCGGTAACCCCTGGGAATCCAATAAAACTCACACTGGGTATACTACATTGCCTAAAGCATCATTCTTTCTTCTTCCACATACTCTATTTTGACTAGCAGTGGTGTGTTGAAGTTGTTATTGTTGTTTGGAGACAGTCTCACTATGCAACCCCGGCTGGCCTATGTAGACCAGGCTACCCTTGAACCCACAGAGATCTGCCTCCCACATGATTGGATTAAGTGTGTGCCACCACTACGGGCTAGCAATAAGATATTTATTTACTGTCTAATAATGTTCTAATTCCAAGACATCATTAAAAGAATTTTTAAACTAATTACCATGATTATCATGTTTATATTGTATAGTGCCCAGAAAAAAAAAATAGCATTTAACTCCTGATCAGTGGAGAAAAAAATGACCAGATTTGCATTTAGAACTCATTCAGAGAAATGAAAAGATTGCACAAACCTAGATGAGGTGTCTTGGGGCCCAGATGATGGCACAGTATAGAACCAAGGAGACTTGAGTTTAAGCCTGTAAAAAAATAGGAGAAAACTTACTCCACAAAACCACCCTCTGATTTCCATACATCCCCTCTTTACCGTTTTCTTCTGTGTAGCACACACACATGCATACACACGCGTGAATAATAAAGATTTTTTAAAATTTTTAAAAATCAACTATTTGTCTTTATATTTTGATTTTAATACTTTATGAGCTTTCTCTTCAGTTTGTGGCTAGTTAAGGATGTAAAAAAGAGGAGGATTAACCTTGTCCCTTCTTATAAACGTGACATGGATAAGATCTGGTAGGGTTCCCTGGTCATCCATAGTTGTTAAAACAACATTGCCTTCTTTCTTTCTCCAAAGCAAGTTCTGTTCTGAAAGTATAGCCTTATCTTCTCATTCACTGGTGGGGCACGCCCACTCAGTCATCAATGGAGCATGCCCAGTGTGAGGTTCATTGGATTCCCAGGGGTTAGTGGGCCCAGGTATTAAAGGCACCATAAAGGCCAGATGTCAACAGTGAGGCCGGGAAGAGCAGATGAATGTATCAGTTCATCTCTGCACGGCACTATTGGCTTCATGCTTTAAAATGCCTCATTTCCATCAAAGATAAAGTGACAATGAATCTCACGAGAATGAATGGCAGCAAAGTCTTGTGAGCTTGGGTTTCTCCTGAGCAGTGAGCTACAAAGTCTCAGGGTTTGCTGGACTCACCTAAAAACCTTGAAACAGTCGTGATGACAAGATTCAACTCCAGGGCATGTGACTTAATTTTGGCAGCACTTAGAAATCTTTAAAAAATTCTACGTGCAAACTTAGAAAATTTTATCATACTGGTCAACCGAATGGAAGAACTTGGCCATGGCCGAAGGAAGAGACACGAGGAATAAAAGTAATTACTTTTCTTATGTCTTTATTAGGAGAATGTTTGTTTTTCTAATTAAAAGTATCAGCATGTTGGAAATGCACCTTCAAACAAGTTGTTATAGTTCATTATACCTGGTCCTTGGTAAGTTACTTAACACATTTCTAATTACAGTAGTTTGAGAAGATGGGGGTTGGGAGAAAGAGAAAAAGCACAAAGAGAGGGAAGTAAAATATCCAGAATTAAAAAGAAAAAAAGGGAGGGGGGAATCAAGTATTGAATGGTGCCACAATGACTGATTTACCAAACAGCCACTGCCCAGAACAGCAACAAAAGGCCAGGACTATAGAGTTTGATTTATTCTTATGAAATATAAGTAGATCCATCACCCACTCATCTTCGTGCTTACACATACAGGCTAAGAAAAGTCTCAATAAATTTCAACAAAATGACAACAGTGGTTAACTCTGAAATGTGAATTTTATTATAACTCTTAGATTTTTTTTAAATTTTTCTATTTAATCTAACTAGATTAGCCAAAAATAAGGAAAAAAAAAATGACCAGAACAAAAGAAGAGTAGGTGAAGAGATTTGTATTTTTAAAAGATTACTTAAATTCACACATTTGCTCACCACAAGTATCTTTACTTGTCTTTCTCCACCAAAAAAAAAAATAGGAATGGTATCTATTCCTTTCCTTCTTTCATTCTTCTGTCTTTCTTTCTTTTATGACATAAATGAAAGTATTGAGCATTATCTACATGTTAAAGATGAATTCCAGTTGGTATTGTTACAAGTGTTTATGGTATGTCTCAACTCTAGAACATTATTAGGTTATGTGAAATGTTGTAAAATATAACTCAAATTAATGTGGATTTTGAGATTCGGTTATCTGGCAGAACTCAAAGTCAGTGCTGTGGCAAAGGGCTGGTCACAGAACTTATGATTTACTTTGCAAAAAGCAGGAAGCGCCTGTTCCAGGATATTTAACAAGGAACAATTTTAATCAAGGGCTTGCTATTGTTCCCAAAGATGTCCTTATTCTTTCAGAAAAAGATAAATGGTGGCAATTGTCCCTATTAGGATGGCGAATAATAAAAAGGAAAGCACTTCCTCACTAATTCCCATCTCCATAGAAACCTCAACTCCCCAAGCCTCTTGTCCCCAGCATCAGTCAACAGCATCCTGTGATGTTAGGCAGGCGCCTGCCTTCTCTCATACTGTGATACCTTGAAGGGGGAGCTCACAGAACAAAAAGACTTGTGCCAGAACTTTAAAGACCTCACTGCATCAAATTTAAATCCTCCCTGTATTTTCTGTCTCATATTTCTAAGAATATTTAAGGTGAGTTTCTAAGGCCCATGTGAAATGCAGCTGTTACCTAGGAGGGCCCTTGCTCCTGGGCAGCCTTCCTGTCCCTTTCTGTTATCAACACTCAAATAGAGAATTTCACAGTTAATGCCCACGGATGCTCCTACTGTGCTTTCTTCATCTGTAGCTGAGCCTAACCTGGCTTGAGGAGCTTTAGATTTTATTTTTTTATGTTTCATGTATTTTGGAGACAAGAGAAGTTTTATTACTGTATGGGTTTGGTTTTGTTTTAGCTATCCTGAAGGTTTTGCTTTTTTATATAAAGTTTGATCAAAAAAATAAAAATTTAAAAAACAGAGACTTTTCTTCTCTCTCTTCCTTCTTAAACATATGCCTGCCTTTAGAAGAGTTCTAAGGCTCTGTGAACACTTACCTGCTGAGTGAATAAGACACTTAAATGTCGATGTGATGGGTGCAAATTAGTCATTCTCTTCCTTCCCTTTGTTCCTATTCGGAGTGGAGGCTGGGAGATGTTACGGTAAAACAGTCCACGTCTGCTTGAAATTAATTTAACTCGGTAGCTAATTGGATTTAATAATTACACCACAAGTTGAAAATGCATTGAGAGCAACTGACCTGGAAAGGAATTATCAAGCTAAAAATCTAGGGTTTGTTTGAATTGATGAAATTTTAAAGCCTGGGATTTAAAAATGATATAAATGGAACTCTAATCCTAGCTTGGGGAGAGATTTGAGATTTGAATCCACATGAATGAAACTTTAAAAAAAAATGTATTTATTGAATTTCTAAATTATTTTTTAATCAACTGTATTTGGGAACTAGTTTTTCGATGCTGTTCATTTTCTGTTTTGTAGAGAATGAGACAGATGTGTGGATGTCTGACTCAGAAAGTGCAGACAGACAAGGTACCTTCACAGATGGGAGACCAGCAAGAGGGCTGGGCTAGACAAAATAAATGTGCATGGTTGGAACAATGGCCACCACGATGGCACACATGTTTCTTCAAAAAAAAAAAAAAAATGGCCTGGTGAATAATTCAGTCCCATGTCAACCAATTATCTATCTATCTATCTATCTATCTGTCTATCTATCTATCTACCTATCTATCTTTCAAAAGCAATTAGAAGTCTGCATTAGGGGATGCAACTGTCCAATATTCTAGAAAAATAAAGGAGACCCCTAGTGACACTTGTTCCGAGCTTTCAGTTTTACCCCTCACAGAAATTTCCACTTAGGTCGTACCAACAGCATTAGAGCCAGCATTACAGGGTAATTAAGATCACTTGGGTCTCTAAACAATGACTGTTTCTCTCTTGGCTTCTCATTGCTTCAAGCACCAGCAGCTTCACACCTGTGGTTTTACTCTAGCCTGGAGCTCTTCTTCATGGTGATTTTGCATCCTTCTTTTATAAAATCTTTGGCAATTAAACTGCCCTATATAAAAAAAAGCTAATGGCTTAGTGAACACACAGGATCTTATATTCATTCACATCCTCTACCGCTATCGCCAAAACAAGCCAACGCTCAGTACATTTTCATTATGCCTGTCATGAGAAAAGGTAAAAACGGCAAGTTTTTCAAGTGTACGTCCACAATGTTGATATTGGAACTATTACAGCTGTTGAGAAAAAATGCTTAGGTGCATTCTCTGAGTGACTTTTACATCCACAGCATCAGCTATGCTCTCACTGCTTTGTGACCATTTGCTATTGGGTCTTCCCCCAGCATGTCTCCAAGCATGTCTCTGGTTCCTGAGTGACAAGAAACCCTGAGGCAACAAAACGCAGTTGAAAGGGCCCTGAAAAGGCAGCCAGGACAACATCATCTTCAGGAGGCATGAAATTCCACACTTCACTTCCTCGCATTCCTTGAAATTCTACCCCTTAGAAATGCATCCTGGCTCACTGCTTGTGAGGACAGCACCCTAGGGTGGATTTGTTTAGCAGTTTGCTTTATTAGAGAGCTGATGAAAACTCCAGAAGAGAATGCAGAGGGAAAACATCCCAGGGAGTTGGGTCATCTTGGGTCACCGGCCAGTTAAGACTTAGAAAGTTGAAGAACCAGTCGGCAGAAGAATTTTAAGCTGCTGGTTGTAAGGGACAAGATAAGAAAGAGCTGGCGATCCTAGGACTTTATGTGGGTCTATCTTGTTAAAAGAAAGAAAGAAAAAGAGAAAGAAAGAAAGAAAGAAAGAAAGAAGGAAGGAAGGAAGGAAGGAAGAAAGAAGGAAGGAAGGAAAGAAAGAAGGAAGGAAGGAAGGAAGAAAGAAAGAAAGAAAGAAAGTCAGGACCAAACCTCTGCCTATTATATCGGAGAAGTTTCCAAGTTCTAAAATTTGGCTTTTTTTTTTCATGTACCACTTCCCTTCCCTCCCATCAATCACCTATTCTTCAAGACTTGGTAATTACTTTTTTAGTCATTTATGTTGAAATTCCATGACAGCTAACAGAAGTTGGTTTTCAAATCATTAGAAAGATCAGTTATGGTTTTTCCATTAAGATTCAAACAGAAAAAAAAATCCTTAAATTGATTTCCCTGGTGTGCTTAATTTATTTTTTAATTAGTTAATGATTTTTTTTTTCAGGAACATCTCCATATTACTGATACACACCAGGAGATAGAAAAACCTCTCTGCTTTGTTATTTTAATACCAGTAAGTGTGTAAGGTACAGTTCATAAAAAGTGCTTTGGTTATTTTAGAGGGTCCCCTCTTGGCCTGTGCCAGCTCATTCTATACTAAACCTATAGAGCAAAGTGTTCCCAGAAGCCGTGGCCCATTCTGTTTCTTTTCTTCTCTTTCTTTTTTGCTGAAATAACTATGGGCTTCTTTGTTGCAGTGAAGACTGATGTGGAAGGTTTAGTGTGCAACCATGAAGACCAGAGTCGAGGTACTCAGCGCTCACATGAACAGGTCAAAGCCAGACCTGGTGACACACACCCCCTTTCCTGGGCTGGGAAGCAGACAGGTGGCTCCTTGAAGCTTGTTGGATCTGGGAGCTCCAAGCTCACTAAGAGATCCTGCCATGAGAGCTAAGACAGAGAGGAGAACACCAGCACTAACCTCTAGCCTTGCTGTCTAGCCTTGACCTCTAGCCTACACACATGATCACATGTGCCTATATGAGCATCTGCACACAAACACACACACAGAGAAATAAATTTGAAAATAATAACTTACATATTTTCTCTCTTTCTTTTTAAAAAGAATTCATCCCTGTACTGGAATATGGTTCAGTAATAAAATAAATAGTTTGCATGCACCAGAATAATGAAATAAATAAAGTGAACTAAAAGTAATTTATTAAATACCAAAGACATGCTGAGCACTGTATTTTACTAGGATTGTGGATGCAAAGATAGATACAACCCTATTCTTCTTAAAACAATATGTAAAAGACTATACATGGTGATAAACAGATCAAGGTTTTTCTTCATTCTGGAATGAAGAGATCAACAATTTGCTTTATTACAGGAGAATAGAGAGTGATAAACTCCCTCCCCACTGGATATTCACATAAGACTGCAGAGAAGTCACTCTAGTCACAGCAAATCACACGCCAAAGGGTAATGGAGGGCTGGGGTGTAAGCCCAGTATTGCAGTGCTTCCTTAGCAGGAACAGGTCACTGGGATCTATCTAGAATCAAATGTGGGGGGGGGGGGAGGTCGGTCAGGGGGCTGTACTGAAAGGTGGGTTGTGATGGTGGTCTGAACCTAAGAAAGATTGCAATTTACAACTCATGACATTCACACTAATAAATTTGCAATTGCTGAAGAAAAGTGGGAGTATTTGACAAATGGTAACACCAAAACCATATTCTAGAACGTTCTCTCTAGTGCTGGGGCATGGAAGGGAGAGGAGGAGGACTACAGGTGATCTGTCACATTCGTGCATTTTAATTTTCTAAAGAACTCTGGGGAAGGAAAGACTTGCTTTCTCAGTAAAGACACAAACCCAGGTGGAAAAAGGTAAATTACTTACTTCAAGGTAAGTATCAATTAATAGACTGAGGAATCAAAGCAGATCCTCCAATCAGTGTGGACTGTTCCCTGGACTCACCTCAAAGGCACAGGTACCACACAGAGGCACTCAGCTGATGGCCGGGCACTGCACCCAGGGCAGGATTCACTTGCTCTGTAGATCAAATTTGGAAATCAAGTAAGGCAACTGAGGCTTGGAAAGGGCAAGCAACTGTATGTGAACAAATTCTTTAATCACAAAGCTGAGCCTCAAAGCCAGCTCTGTGTGATGCCGAAGACCTGTTTTTAGCTTACTATGCCAAAATTCTTTCCAAGGTTAAAAAAAAATCAGCATGCCATTGGTCTGCCACAGGAGAGGGCCTCCTATATGCTGCTAAAGGCTGAGTGGATATTGATGTCACATAGCAAATTAGTAGCACAGTTGCACCAAGAAAGAAAACAGGTCCCCGGCAGCATTCTTCCCATGACCACACTTGGCAACAATCTACTTGGGATCTGACTTAGACAGATGAAGTTGTCAAACTCCCATAGAGAGAAGTTCCAGAATGTCTCCAGATATGTTGCAATCTCTTTCCCCTGGATTCAATCTTTCCACACTGCCCCTCCTTTCCCGGACACAGCCAGCACGGTGGGGTGGCTTGGGTAGGAGCTGACCCTTTGAAAGACCTAAGAATCAGACTGGAAGAAATCCAACAGTAGTCACTGGAAGCGAGATGTGAATAGTGACCTGTGACGTGGAAACCAAAAGCTAGAATCTAGTTGAGTTTTTCACATAAAATGAGCTCAGGAAAATAGGCCATGAAAACATTTGGTAAATGTGGCTCTTATTTCATACCTTACTTTGAACATTACCCAAAGCATAAAAAAAGTCAAGAAAAATGTGATTACACAAAGAAAATGAAGGTATATAACGAGGAGACATTTGTCTTGTAGGAATTTAACTACAAGATAATTAAATTCAATGGGGTGTGTAATTACACAAAAACGAAACCCAACCTCCCTAGAAATTTCCCCTCTGTTGCCTTGGGGGAATGAGTTAGACCCTGGCTTTTTTCTTGCTGGTATTTTCTGTATTAATCTCGTCAGTATTTCCAACAAAAGGAACCGCGTTTTAGCTTTCAAGCTTGCTTTGAGTCTTCTGGAATTTCCATGTAGGGGAAATATCTAGTTCATAGCTGGATGGAATATTCTGGTATCTGAAAATGCCTTAGCCAGTTCACTGTAGCTCACCTTGAGCTTGAGACTAGAAGATCCTGCTGACTTTTCTCAATGAAGGTGCTGAGCTCCTAAGAATGATCTTTTTATAAAGTTGTAATGTTCATAGAAAAATCTTCAAAATTCTGTACTGGATAGAGGATACTTTGGGGGAAGCTTTATTTTGTGATCTGTTTGCTTTAATAACATTTAGAAGCTTATTAAAACTATAAAGATAAAGAGAAGGATGCCCTTTCAGGACCCACTTGTTTTTTTTTTTCTATTATCTAAATTTTATGATCCACGTATATTTATGTTTAAAAAGCAATTTGGTGTTTTGGCCCTTCACAGTCTTACCAGTACTTTTTCAGAGAGTCAGTATATGATGTCAATCATTTTCCTGAACCTAGTTGCTTATCTACAGTTTAGCACTCAGTAATTAGCAATGGTCCACTTGCTTGTTTTCTGGCTAAGTTGTAAGAAGTGTGTGGCAATAAGTAAGGTTTTTCATGGAGCTTTCTTCAGAATTTTTTGTTATTTTTAATTCTGTGTAGATTGTGCATCTGCATGTGGGTATGTATACCACCACATACCTGCTGATGTCTTCAGAGGCCAGAATCATGACAGATCCTGAAGATGGAGTTACAGATGGCTGGGAGTCACCATGGCTGGGAAGTGAATCAAGACCTCATGGTACAATGGTGAATGCTCCTAAGCACGCTCTGGCCCAGGAGCAGCCTTTCATGAGACAGCAACAGATTTTCAAGAGCCCAGAGCCTCAGAGCCTCAGAGATGCCCCTGTGGTCAGTCACTTCCCTTAGTATTTCACCGCTATCTCAACTGAAGAAACAAAAAAGTACACACCAATGGCAGGGCCCGCAAAGCCTCAGAGAACATGCTGTGGTCACAAGTGCTGTCTTTGGCCAGATGAAGAAGGTGGTGATAGTACCAGCAGTACAAGAACAGTCACTGAATCTACTTTTCTGATGAGACATGGGCCACAAGATAGATCATCCCAAAGCTCCATCTTTGAGGAGAAGACTGGATTTCCCTCTACAGAGGCTGGTTAAGAGTCTTAGAGACAAAGAATCTAGTCACATTGTTTCACTCAGTCTTAGGTTTTTAATCCACTTGATTTCCATGAGATCGCATCGGCGATTTCTGCAGGCAGTGTAAGCACTGCAGAACGTTTAAACAGAAAACTACATGGACATTCCCTCTTCCTCCTTCCCTCTCCCCCTCCCTGCCCTCCTCCTTCACCCCTCCTTATGAAAATCATGGTCAAAATTGCAAGTCCACACTAATCGCTGAACAGATATCAACTGACTGTTTTCCAACTACAAAATAGCAGTGGGTTCCAGGCAGTTGATGTTGCGGTTGCCCCTGAATATTCCCTCCATAACAGTGTCTACATTTACCAACCCACTCAGAGAAGTCCTTATACCAGGGTGTGGTTTTCATAGCCATAAATGTCACTACTGTTTTTCATTCATGATCGTCTCCCACTACACACAGTATTTTCACATACAGTTTGCAAACTTGAATGTTACATTTAAATGATTTAAAACCAGGTGAGCAGAATTAGTAATAAGCTCATTTTAAATAACTTCATTCCGGAGCAATCTTCTGAATTCTGAAACTTTGTTTCTTGGTGTTTTCAGAATTGCTAAACCATTGCAGTTTTCTTGTTTCAACTATACTTCCAAATCATAAAGGCTTTGCTCAGAAAACGATGGTCTGATCTTTTTAAATTCAAGCCAGTTGTACAGTTTCAGCCCAAAAACCTAGCAAGAGCTTCATCTTTTTACTTAGAAACTTTAGACTTACTTAAATAGCTAAACAGAGACATTATAAGTCTGATTTAAGACTCAAAGCATCAGTGGAATATTCAATTTTTATTGTTATCCATTGAACTAAAGAAAAAGGAAGGTACTGGTTTCAGCAACTAGAGAAGTCTGTCCCTTATCCCCAGAATGAAGGGCAGTGTCTGCCTGGGAGAGCATGCCTGGCTGAGAGCTGTATTCTTATGCTTCACGCCTCTCCTCAATGGACCCCGCTGCCTTTCCCACTCCATACTTTTGCTCAGTTAAGGGCATGAAAACTCACAGACTCCTCATCCATTTACCTCAAGCAAGCAAATTACTTCATGAACATCACTCTACTTCAATTTCCAACCAACCCCAGAAAGTAGGAGTACCTGAATTCTGAGCAAAGAAACTGTGGGATGGGAAGCTGTACTTGTTTCCCTTTCTTAGGTCACAGAGTACAGAAACAGCACAGTGGAAATAGTCCTTTCTAAATGGAATAAGCACCTTGATTATGTACATAACATATGTTGGGTGGTAAAAAAAAAAGAGAGGGGAGGGGTTACTAGCAAGAACTTCATAACTGTAGCCAAGTGCAGCAGCTTTCCCTGAATCTGGACACTTGACATCTGGAAGATCACTAGTTCAAATCTACTCAGGACTACACAGCAGAGACTTGTTTCATCAAAAAGAAATGATAGTAGCTGAAGCTTGATCACTAAAAAAGGAAGAGAAACTCAGTAAAGGTCCTGAGGTCTGAGTTTCCAACACCAAAGCAGTATGGGTTCTTCACTGTATAGACACTTCTTTTTAATCTATCCAGATTAAGAAACTTTCTAATTATGTCAGTGAAGGGAATGGAAGAATTTTTGATTCTATGAAATCATTAGAAAGATTGTCTACCAAGGACAATCAGACCCTAAAGAAAACAATGGCCTCCGTATAGCAATATTAGAAAAGGACTTTGAGACTCCAAACAGCCTGGCAGGCGGGGGGGGGGGGGGGAGAAGAATGGGACAGGCAGGGGGGTCCCCACTGAAAGCCCAAAGCTCTGGAGCAGCACAGCCAGCCACAAACCAGGAAAGCAGGGGGATGCAGCCTGTTAATGGCCCTCAGCCCTTTATAGCTGGAGCTGAGAGCGCAGGTCAGCCAGGACCCACCGGGGTCCAGCCTGTGGCTCATGGCCCGGCAACTCAGTCAGTAGAGCATGAGACTCTTGATCTCAGGGTTTTGAGTTCAAGCCTCATGTTGGGCAACAGATATTGCTGAAAATATTTAATTGCGATATATCATATAAGGATTAATACTTACTAAAGGGTTAAGCAAGCACTCACAGATACAAGGTAACCTTAATGCAATTCTAGGAGGGTCAGGACTTCCTGCACCCGATGTTTGGTCTTCTCCCAGGGAAAAACAGGAACAAACAGGAAGGTGACTTCTGGTTCCATGTCCCCAGTCCCTAATGATTCTGGCCGCACCCCATCGGGGTCCAGATTCTCTGATGTCACAAGTGCTTCCTTGGGTAACCTCTGAATCCCACTACGTGTGTGTGTGTGTGTGTGTGTGTGTGTGTGTGTTTGCACATAAATGCATGCTCCAGAGCACGTGGAGGTCAGAGGAAAATGTTCAGCAGTTCAGCAATTAGTTTTGTCATTTTTATCTTGTTTATTTCTGGTTGTTTCAACCATAGTATGGATTCCCAGACAACTGGTCTACAAGTTTCTGGGTAATTCTCCTGTTTCCACTTCCTACAGAAGTATATCATCACCACATCCAACTTTTCATATGGGATCTGGAAATCAAACTCACATGGTCATGCTTATATGGCTTATATACCCTCAATCTCACCAACCCCCTGCACTTCCATCATTACTTAGACACAAGGTTATGATATGTGTAGCATACACACAGTTCTAATTGTGTCATGTTCAGTTTCTGTGACAAGACAAAATTATCACTACTTGTGTTTCCAACAAGACTGCCTCCATGTCACTGTGGTTGTCAATAGTAGTTACATGTAACTCTTATAAATATTATGTAGTCACAGCAGTGTTACCAGCAATCCACTTATAGGCTGGCCAATCAGATCACATGGTGATCAGACTGTCAAGTGTTCTTTATATCGTATAAGTGTTATGGACCAGGTATGTTGGCTCACACTTGTGATCCCTTCAATTTAAAGTTGAAGCAGGTGGATCAAGAGCTCAAGGCCAGCCTTGGCTGTAGGCTATATAGCAAATTTTATAACACGATGAGCTACACAAGACCCTTTTTCCTGTGTGGGTGAAGGATCCTGTGTACCTGTGTGTCTCTCTGTGTGGTGACTTTCCCTAGAGAGACTGTCTCTAGTCTTCATAGGTAAAGAAGACAATGATCGATGAGAGAAAGAATTTTTTCTGACTCCACCTCATTGAACCAATGAATCTATTGGAGTTTCTTACAAGAAGATGGATGAGGAGGTAACTTAGGCAGTTGTGTCACCAAAAGGCTTGCCCCAGCATAAATGACAATTCACCAAAGCTGTGTCACTGGAGTCCCCCATGCTATCTACAGGTAGCTACACCTTCCTCAGATACTGTTTACAGCTATACAATGTCCCAGAAGGCCCCCATGAAACCTGTGAGTTTCACAAGCCTCTTAGCCCTCCATTTTCCTCCACAAGAGACTGCTCTAATCCAGAGGAAACAGATTCACAACAAAGTCTTCTGGTTTAAATGCTAATGACAGGGAACTGGGGAGATGACTCTATAAAGTGCAGTACAAGAATGAGGACCTGAATTCAATCCCTCTGCATCCATGCAGAGCACAGCTTAGTGGTACAACATTATAATCCAGTACTGATGATGTAAGGACAGGCAGAAGCCAGGAACTGCTGGTCAGCCAGCCTTGCCTTATCAGAGAGCCCCAGGTCCCAGAGAGATCCTATTCCAATAAAGACAAATGGATGGACCACTCCTGGGGAATGGTACCTAAAGTTAACCTCTGGCTTCTCATGTACTTATGCAAGTGTGTGTGTGTGTGTGTGTGTGTGTGTGTGTGTGTGTGTTTACATTTGATAATTCACTTTCTTATTTAATGTTTTGAGTATTTAGACTCTAGAAGAAATCATGGCATATTGTGAATTCTACCATGAGAAAGAACCAGATCATCTAAAAATAATAACAGTAACAAAAATATGTTGGGAAATAAGGGAAATCATGCCCTTAAAATTAAAAAAAAAATAGAAGAAACGATGTTATGAATAAAGGCAAAAATAGATGATCTGAGACAGGAAACAGATAGACTCATAGAGGAGCAAAACAGCATTTTAAAACTATACTGGTCCATAACATCAACATCCACCATGAAGTAATGACTGAAAATTATTCATTATAAGTGCCAATGCCACAGTCAGGGTGACATTTACTCAAACTAGTTTTTGTTAAATTTTAGAATTAAAAACAGTATTGCTTTAGGAAAAGAAGATGAGACTTGCAATAAACCCATAAGAGAAAGGGAAGATTGACCTGGAGCTAAAGGAAATATAATGGTGAGCATCTGATTTTCAACATCAACACCTTGAGCATGCTCCTGCACTTGGGAAAAGTTCAAGCAAATAGCAAGAGGCTGAAGATATCAAAGGGAGAAGACAAACTGATCTGAATAAATTCCTTGAAGGAGATAGACAGATGGGTTGGAATTGAGTTAAAAGCAGATGTTGTGTATTTTCATGTATATTCATTACTGCATTTATACTGGAAACTTCTTTATGTCAGTTTCTTTTACATAAGGATATTTTGGAGTTCCATTGAATTTGTCCATCATAGAAAGTTGGTAAACAGCTGACAGTCAATTGAAAGAGTCTTTGTTACCTAACCAACATTTAGCTCCTTTGAGTTCTAAGTTAGTACATTTGAAGGGAATTCAAATAGAAGTCGTCTTTATTTTGACCACCTTTCAAAATGATGGTCAGAAGCTGTATTGGCTCTGACTTTACATTCACCTTAATGGTAAGCATTAAGGGATGTCAAACATGTAGGTTGCTTGAAACATGTGTTGTCTTCTCCATGCATGTGGAAGGTATTTTATTTGCTGCAGAAATCTCTGTGCCTGCTTGCATTTCTACCTGCCTTTACAAAAGCAAGACTGTTGTTTAAGAACTGGAGCAATTCTAGACATGCTCAAATTAACCACTGTCAGTGTTTACAAGAAGAATCACTAGCCAGATGTGGTAGCCCATGTCTTTAATCCCACCACTCAGGAGACAGAGATGGGCACTGCATGTTCCAGGCTGAATAGAAAAAAAAGAGGAAGATGAACCTAAAAGATCATTTTCTTTCCATTTTTAAGTGGGACTCTCACAAAGCAAGCAGATCTTTCCATTAAACCTTCCCTACAACTGTTGTCTACTCAAGAGGAAAAAAAGTTATAAATTATCAGAAACAACAAAAAGAAGCCCTTGAAATGGCAATATACACCAGCTGTATTCACCATCCCTTCCTCTTCCATGATCAGGTTCTACCATTTGAACAGAAAGGACTCCTGACCCAGCCTGTGCTTGACAGCTTCTTTGTCTGATGAATGCTGTGCTCGTGTTAGACATGGCCATTGTTAACATATAAGTGGCTGCTTCCTAGCACCCCAAGGACACATCAATTTTGTTCATCAGTTTGATTTTATAGTATTCACAGTCATATAGGAAGAAAATAAAGTTATTTTTTGTTAAGAAGTCAAAAATGTCTTTGTTTTCTGGTTTGCATTCAGTTGTTAAGAATAAAACGGATGAGTTGCATTGGGCTAATTCTTTTATATGCACAGTAATTTGTAGGGAGATAAAATTATTCTTGAAGGTCAACTGGAAACTATCCTTTACTATGTAATATGCAGCTTCAATGATGAAATTTTTTTCACTTAAAATATTTACTGAGAAACTAAAAAATTCCTAATGAAACTTAAGAACAAGCCAAAGATACACCCTCTAAGACTATTTTCAACATTGCATTAGGAGCCATAGTTAACAGAGTAATGCAAAAAAAAATGAAAAAATAGAGATTAAATAAATACACATTGGGAAGAGGAAAAACATTTATTTTTTACATAGAAGATATGAATATCTATGGAGAAAATCTGAAAGAATCACTACAGTAATTCAGGAACTAGTAAATAAGGTTAACATATGAAAATCAATTGCCTTCCAACTAACCAGAAATGCAGAAGTAGAATTTGCCATTTAAAATAGAATAGCACCCAAATGAAATAATATTTTAAACTTATTTTATGTGGATGAGTACTTTATTTGCATGCATGTATATGCATTATTTGTTTGCCTGGAGCCTAGAATGGCCAACAGAAAGAGGGTCAGATTCTTTGGAACTGAAGTAACAGACATAGGTGCTGGGAAAAGATCCCACAAGAGCAGAGGACTGAACAATTTCTCAAGCCCAAAATTAGATGGATGATAGACAGACAGACAGACAGAGAAATAGATAGACATTTAGATCATACATATGCATGCTTATGGCCATATGATGAGAACCAAATTTTCATTTGGTTCAAATCAAATGAGAATCAAACTAAATAGATTAACAGATGCTTCATTTTCATGAATAGGTAGGCTCCATATTATAAAAATTCCTTCCAACTCAGCTATATATTATATAAAATCTCAGTCAAAATTTCATCAAGTTACATTGTCAATACTAACACCATAACTGAATCATGTATGGAAAGGCTAGGAAAAAAAATTAGGCGATTCAGTATTGAAAAAGAACAAGGTAGAGAAGCAATGAATTTCTTAGGAGGCTGAGAACAGCATGGAATTTTTAAAAAGAGACACAGATAAATCAGTGGAGCTTAGCAGAACACCAGAAACAAAGCCACCAGTGTGCAGGACACTGAGTTTTGACAAAAAGCTAAGACTAGACAATGAAGAAAAATATTATCTATTTAACAAAAAGTGCTGGAATAGTTGAGCATCATCCATGCACCGAAATGAATGAACAAATAAAAATTATCTATACAAAAATCTTAAACCCTTCTCAAAAATCACCTCAAATGTTTTACAAACCAAATAGTTTAATTCAAAGCTCTAAAAGTCATATAGAGAAAAATCTAGATAATATTGGGTATGATGAAAATGTTGTTGTCATTATAAATTTATAATAACAGGTATGGAGACTAGAGTTGTGTACATGTTAACACAGACTCTGCAGTAAGTTATATCCTCCATTCTCTCTTTGTTTTTTATTCTGAGATGGAGTCTCACTAAGTTGCCCCAGATTGACCTTGAATTCATCTTATATTCAGTCTGGCCTTGAATTTGGAATCTAACACTTTTATTAGGGAAGATGAGACCTGCCAGCAACCCTATTTTTTGATGACTTTTGAAATAAAACACCAACGATGGCATGATACATGAAGAAAGATTAGTAAGCTTGAGTTCACAAAAATTAAAGATGTCTCTTCTATGATCAACACTGGTAAGAGAAGAAGGAGAAAAGCCACAGACTGAGAGCAAATGTTGACAAGGCCAATGGAAGACTATACTCTAAAATAGAGAAGGGATTCGGTCTATAGCCTTACAATGGGCAACACATAGAATGAAGTCAAATGTAAGCTATGGGCTTTGAGTGGCAGTGAGATTTCACTGTAGGGTCATCAACTATGCATTATCTGCCTTCTGGGGGAGAAAACTGTACATTCAATGTCAAGGGAGCCATGGAGAATCTGTTTTTCCATTGTTCAGTGGCACTATTCCTGGGTAGACAAGAACAGATGTGTACCTATCACAGATAACAGACCAAAGTAAAGTTATCACTAAAGTCAAATATGTCAAACCAATTAAATTTACAGTCACTACTTACAAAGCACGGGTAAGAAGCCACTTACAGGAGCAGGAATGACTCAAAGGCAGCTGCATCACCAAAAGCCCATCCCAGCCTGAGTGATGGATTGTGAAATCTGGGAGCCTAGAGCACACTGGACAACCTGCAGGCAGATCAACAGGCTGGAAAGTGTCTCTACCAGGCATCTCAGCTGGAGCTCCTTCCCTACAGTTTGCCTTGGTAGATCAGAGTCTTTTCTGGGCAGCTTAGTTTATAAGACAGTGTTCCTCAGCAGTTCTTAATGCTTATACAAGCTGTCTTATGTTGGCCAAGATTTTAATTAGAGGTAGTAAAAGTGCTTATCTAGTAGATCTGAACAACAACAAAAAAAGCAAATTCTAAAATATAGACAAAATGTGTTGAACAATAGCAAAGTCTCCAAGAAAAAAGAACCAAAAGGAGAAAGCGATATGGAGAGGAAAACTAGAACAATGAGAGGGATCCATGCCTACTGACCATGCTCTCCTCTGACACTTACACAAGAGGAAAAGTCCATGAGGCAAAAGTAAGGCCACTATAATACCAAGCCACCTCTAACCAGGCTTTATTTCACCATTCTGGGAATACTGTCTTGCCACTCTCAAACTGGATAAATGATCCACGCTCAATAGTCACCTTATTTGGCCTATGAGAAACATCTGCTTTAGATAGCCATTCTTTTTCATTTCTTAAGTCTTATTTTTATGTTTAATTTTGTTTAATATATGTGCATGAGGAAGCTGCTGACTAGTTTTATGTCAACTTGACACAAGCTAGAGTCATTTTGGAAGAAAAAACCTCAATTGAGAAAACTGGGACAATGACCCCCCCACCAGATTGACCTATAGGCAAGACTGTGGTATATTTTCTTGATGGATGATTACTGTGGATGTGCCCAGTTTTCTGGTTAGTACCCCCAAGGCTAGTAGTCCTGGGTGCTAGAAGAAAGCAGATTGAGCAAGTCATAGAGAGCAAGCCTGTAAGCAGTGTTCCTCCAGGACCTCTGTGTCAGTTCTTTTCTCTAGGTTTCTCCCCTGCATTCTTAGGGAGAACATTCTCAGATGATGGACTATGATTTAGAAGTAGAAGTGAAACAAACCCTGTCCTCCCCCAGGTCATGGTGTTTTATCATAGTAATAGAAACTCTAAGACGTGGGTGGGGAGGGAGGCGTGTATACATGTGAAGAGTAGATGCCCTAGGAGTCCAGATGAGGACACTGATCTCCTGGAGCTGGAGATGCAGGCAGATGGAAGTCACCTGATTTGGGTACTGAGAACTGAACTGGAATCCTTTACAAAAGCAGGAGTTGCTGTTAACCAGTGAGCCAGCTCTCCAGCCCTGGTCACTCTTTCTTTTTCTATTTACCTTCAAGAACACTATCATATCCTGACTTTCTTCCTGTGGCACTGTTTTCTCCTCTTGTGTCTACTCATTCTCCTGCTTGTTCCTGGTCTCTGAGTATTGTTGTCTGCAGGGCTTATTCTTTAGTTTCTTCTGTTGCCTTTATACTCATTTGCTTAATGACCTCATTTGAACTCTTATCTTTAAACAGATTTGTTTGTCGAAGACAGTTACTGCTCAAGTTCACCCCCATCTCCTAAACACCATGGTTGTGTAACAGATTTCCTACTTACATTCTTCGGCTTGGCTCTTGCTTCAGTTAGGGTCTCTATTGTTATGAAGAGACACCATGACCATAGCAACTCTCACAAAGAAAAATGTTTATCTGAGGCTGGCTTTTAGATCAGAGGTTTAGTCTGTTATCATCATGGCAGAAAGCATGGCAGCACACAGGCTTAGTGCTGACGAAGGAGCTGAGAATCCTAGATATGGATGGACAGGCAGCAGGAAGAGAGAGACTGAGCCTGGCTTGGACGTTTGAAACCTCAAGGCCTGCCCCAGTGACACACCTTCCTCCAACATAGTCACACCTCCTAATAGGGTCATTCCTCATGAGCCTATAGGAGTCATTTTCATCCAAACCACTAAAGTTCTCAAAAAGCCATCTATAAATCACCATGGTCAAGACTAAGTTCCCGATGTATTCCCTAGACCTTCCACATAGCATTTCTCATTTTAGAAGTTATATATTTATTCCTCTAGTAACTGTCCAAATCCATGCATTCTCCTAGATTATCGTCTTTTTCTCACACTCTGTACCAATCTATTAGGAAATCCTGTTGGCTCTCTTTATTCTACAGAAATTTATCTTTTATTTTCATTTTTAATGCTTTCCTGACAAAAAAATAACTTCACTTTTAATCTTACTGTATATGAATTAATCATATATTTACACCGAGCTTCATAAAAAACTGAAATATGTGGACCAGTCAGATGGCTCAGTGGGTAAAAGTGTGGCCCTGGTGACCTGAGTTGGGTCCCTGGGAACCACACAGTAAAGAGAGAGAATCAAGTGACTCTTACTAGTTAGCACTGGAGTTTCACATGCACTGTGGTATGTATGCAGGCTCTCTCTGTCTCTCTCTCTCTCTGTCTCTGTCTCTCTCTGTCTCTCTCTCCCCCCCCCTCAGAGGAATTATTTGATCCTCTGACTGACAAGTTAATATGATACCCAGAAATCCTAGCTTCAGACAGGCTGGAAGAAGATTGGACCATCTCAAATGGAAAACCCTATGTAAAAGATACAATTTGCAAATTTATGCCTTGTACAAAATAATTTTGTTATTGTGCACAAAGATCTAGAAACAGATAACTAGAACCCTTAGGTAAGTGGGGAAATTATTTGGACACCAGTTTACTATCTCATTGTTTTGTGGAGATGAACTAAGCGACAGTGTGCTTGGCGTTTGCTTCTGCCTGCTTCTTCCTACAGTGCACCAACACACAGTGAAAAACCTCAAGGAAGACAGCTGTCAGGAAGGAAAACAAATTACTTAGTTTATTCATTATCAGCCAAGAACAAAAAAAAAAGCACAACACTGACTGAATGTTTCCATAGTACATCCTTTACACCCACAATAAAATAGTTAGAAATATAGAGGGGGCCCAGCCCAGCCGTCCACATTTGTAAGCCTAGCATTCAGAGGCAGAGGGAGCCCCACAAGTTCAAGGCCAACCAGGACTACATAGAAAGACTCTGTCTCAAAAACACTGAAGAAAGTGGGATAAAAGAGGAAAAGATAATTGTGTAAAATGAAAGAACCTTGAGAGAGCGTTCTATTCTGAATCTTAGCATTGCATTTTAACTGTCTACACCACAGCTAATTTGAGTTCTAGCCAAAACCTCCTTCACCAAATAAGGGATCTGTCTGTCTTAGCTTTACTGTGAACCCTGACTGGTGATTTGAGGAATCTATGAAGAATGCTGGTGTGGGGCTCAATCCTTCCTCTGTGAAACCCTGACCACTCTTCTAACTCCTGAAGACCACCAATACTCAGCTGTATGTCAGCCCCTTTCCACCTTCGCCACCGGTGTCTACCATCTCCCATGACTGCATCTGGGTGGTAGCCAAATATTTGCTGAACTGACTAACTAGAAGGTGGCTAGACAGAATACTCACATTTCATAGGGTTTTGTTTCAGTTTTTGTTTGTTTGTTCGTTTTCAGCTTTGCTATTTTGCTATTCTCAAAAGTGAACTTTTATCTTTAAGAGATTAGTGTGCTGGTTTAGAATCAGTGCCTAAGGGAGGACCTCAGGAGCCATGTCTGGCCATGAAGGTGACAAAAAGCTCTTGAAACAGTCCAAGCAGCACGCCCAGCTGATGAATGAGGAAGATAAGGCTTCCAGCAGAAATGGGGACAATCAGAAGAAACTCAGAGTCAAAATCAAGGTCATAGGGAGGTCCCTATCTACAAGTGGAATTAAGAAACTTGGCAAAGGCAACCTGTTCCTTGTGTCTGGCGTAACAGTGACATGCTTCCATTCTTTTGAAACATTTGGACTTCCAACCATCACACCTTTGCCACCTGTAGCTAAAATGAAGTACATTATAATAAGTTTTTGTAAAAAATAAAGTTATAAAAAATAATTTAATAAAGCATGTGCTTTATCACAGGGAAATAAAAATTTTGCAGAAAGTTGACATTGCTGTTGGCTATTCTCTAAGTTCTGAAGCTGTATTTATTTCTTATCATTTTCTGTGGTGCTGGAGATCAAACTCAGGCATCTCACGTGTTACGAGGTAAGGGCGCTATCACTGAGCAACATCTCCAGTTCTAATTTCTGAAACTTCCTTCACCAGCTGGGCTGCACAAGTCTCAAGGGGACTAAGCTGCATCTCCAAAGGGCACACAGCAGACCAGCACTGATGTAAAGACTGGCAGTGAGAAGCAGGTTAAAGATGGTGCATTTCTCCCTCCCTCCAAAGATCCCGAGCTTCAGGTCTTCTCATACCAATTACAGAAGACGCTTTCCTCACACCTTATCAGCACCAGCAGTGACAGCCACTGGGACAGAAGCCACTTTTCAACCCAGTATAGCTGTACTATCCTTACCTTCAGCTTGTGAGAAGGTGGGAGTGTTCAGCCAACTTCAGTGTCTGGGTCCTAAAAGGTGTCGCTGCTTCAGGCAGGAACCTTTGGCTTGTTCTTCAAACTCAGGGTATGGTGTGGTGCATGGTGGCCCAGGCAGAGAGACGACGCCAAGAGGCCAGGATGGCTTTCCAGTGGACAGGACCCCATTGAGGTCCCAGCCAATAGCCATTGCCAGGATTATGTGTGAAGACTGATGATTTGGGATTTATTTGTTGAGTCACATAGCCTTTGAAAGGGCATTCCACTGTAGCCTGTCCAAATTCCCAATTCTCACAATCCAAAAACACAGTAAAATAATTATTATGTGGCACTGAGTTTTAGGAAAGTCTAAAATGTAGCAATAGTTATTAGAATAACCATGCATCTTTAATGTTTTAAAATGCATATTGAGTTCCAAATATGTGAAAGACATGGATTTTTAGCCTGTACTCTATTGATTTTTCCTATTAAATCCACAGTTGTCTCCTCCTGACCTTCACAGGACTCGCAGCCGCCTCTCACTCCCTTTTTGGCTCTCCTTGGAAAGCCTTTCCCTTGGCCCAGTCCTCCCGTATTATGTGTTGTTTGTCTGAGGCACAATAGCTGTGTGGTTGCTAAGGCCGAGTCCACCCTTCTGGGCTGCTGAGATTCTCCACCTATTATTCTAAGTTAGTGCCTAAGCCAAGACTCCCATTGCCATTTGGTCCAGATGGTGAAGCTCTCCCCCCAGGGGTTTATTTGTACAGCTTTCCCTCTCCTTGGCAGTCTGCTGGACAGCCCTTCTTCAGCTACAGACAGAACTAGTTACATCTTTATTATATAGTTATTCTGAGAGATCAGTACAGAGCACTGTGGGTCCTCTTCATCATCAAGTCTTAGATTCCCACTGGATATTCTTCTCCATCCTTGTTTCCAGTCTGAGAAATGGCCTAAGCTGAAAATCCATTTCCAGAGTGAACATGATTATCATATTCAATAGTTAGTGTTCAAACTGGGTGATATAGCTGGATCTTCAGATACATTTGCAGTAAATTACACATTGAACAATATTTTCTTTATTTTATCTTCAGCAATATGGATGATCCTACAAAAATGTTGTTTTGCAGTATGAATGCAACATTCTGGAACACTTTCAAAATTCTGATTTTGAATTACTCAAATGTTATTTCTTCTGTAACGGTTAAGACACATTGGGTCTTGAAGGTAGCAATGGTTTTGTGTTTGCTGCTGCTGTCTTTCTGTCATTGTTAGGGCTGTACCATGTATTATTTTGTTGTTTGTTTTTGCTTTGGGGGGCCACCACCCAGCTCCCAAATAAATTACACGCGGAGGCTTTTCTTAATTATAAATGTTTGGCCTTAGCTTGGCTTATTTCTAGGTAGCTTTTCTTAACGTACCCATTAGCCTTTTTCCTCTGAGCTTTTATCTTTTCTTACTCCTGTAACTCTTTTACTTACTCTGTGGCTGCCTGTATGGCTGGTGGCCGGCACCTAGAACCCTTCTCACCTTTTCTTGCCCTTTCTTTTTTCCTCTTACATCTCCCCAGATTTCTCCTTTTATCTATTCTCTCTGCCTGCCAGACTATCCTTTCTCCTGCCTCGCTATTGGCCAGTCAGCTGTTTTTAGACCAACCAGGTGTTTTAGACAGGCACAGTAACACAGGTTCACAGAGTTAAACAAATACAACAGAAAAGAATGCAACACATCTTTGCATCATTAAATAAATGTCCCACAGCATAAATAAAAGCAACGCATTTTCAAATAATATTCTACAACATTATTTGAATTAATTGAAAGTTAAATTTCAACTCTGATTCTGAGACGTCAGGAAGTGTACTTGATCACATAGGTTCATCATTTTTTTAAAAAACCGAATGATTTGCTGCAAGCTTTGTTTCTATTGTTTCACTAATGCATACAGAAACTCTCCCCAGAATGGCAATGTGGCTGAGAAAGCAAAGATGCTCAACACCAAGCCTGCGTGAATGACCCCAGGTGGACCCCAGGTGGACCCCAGGAAGACAAGCCTCTAAGGTTGAAGTGGAGAAGTGATTTCCACAAGGTATGCTTGATTTCTAAACACATACTATGGCATATGTGTGTCATGCATGGGTAGGCATGGGCAAATGTATTCATAGACACATAAGTGAAATTGTTTTAAAATAAAATATAAACTATCAGGGTTGGAGAGATGGCTCAGCAGTTGAGAGCACTGGCTATTCTTCCATAGGACATAGGTTCAATTCCCAGCATCCACGACAGCTCACAACAGTAACTCTAACTCCAATTCTAAGAGATCTGACACCTTCACACCAATGCGCATAGAATAAAGTTAGATAAATTATTTTTTAAAAAAACATCATAAATATCAGTTTATTTAAAAGCATTACTGAATTCATACACAATAGTTATAGCAAAATTTCTTTGTTTTATTTTTAGGTTTATTTATTTTCTTTTATGCATATGATTTTTTTTTACCTCCATGTATGCTTGTATACCATGTGTATTCCTGATTACAATGGAGGTCAAAAGATGGTATTGGACACCCTAGCACTGGAGCTATTCATGATTTAGAACTACTATCTGGGAAATGAGAACTAAACTAAGATTCTTTGCAAGAGCAATAAGCGCTCTTAACAGCTGAGTTCTCTAACAATTTACTGATTAACTCTAATCCTAAAGCAGTATTTTAGAATACTTCACATAAAATATTCCTTTGAAAAACAGCCATGTTGTGGTGGCATACACCTGTGGTGCCAACACTCAGAAAGCAAAGACAGGAGGGGTCCTCAAGTTCTAGACCAGCCTTGGCTACAAAGCAAGACTCTGTCAAAAGAAAAGAACAAAATGTTATGCTGTAGCCTTAGTTTCAGATAGCTTATGCTTTCCTACACATGACAAAAAAGTCAGATAATTCATCTTTTTTCTTCGATATTTCTGGCTTATTTCTTTTAAAATTTATTTTTACTTTCATGTATATGTGTATATGTATGTGAGTGTACGTCATGTGTGTACACAGAAGGACTTTTGCTTCAGGAAAATCTATAAATGTGCACATCTTTTCAAGAGCCCCATTAGGCTGTATCATAATTTCAGTTCATAAGAGGTAGAGGAAGAGGTGGATGATGGGAATCACATAAAAGTTAATGGTTTACTGAAATTATAAGGAAAACCATGCGCATGGGGAAATTTATAGCCATTAAACTCCCAGAGGACATAGCTTCTAATTAAAACCTCATAACAAGCTTCCCCAAATAATAGACATAATTCCAAGGTCTAGTTTAATTTCCTCATTTCAGAGATGAAATTGAGGAATGTGTGCCAGGTGGTACCTCACGACAGCACTGACACTCTATAGCAGATAGCATCACAGCTAAAACCTTTTTTGCAAAATGCAGAAACATGATAATAGTTGACTATTTAAAATGGTGTTTACTGAGCTGAAGATGTAGTTCAAAGGTAGAGCGTTTGCCTAACGTGTAGAAGGCAGCCCTGTGTTCAATTCCCTGCAAGAGAGAGAGAGAGAGAGAGAGAGAGAGAGAGAGAGAGAGAAGACAAAGAGACAGAGACAAAGAGGAGTGATTTCTTAAATAAAATTTTCAGTACATCTAGACACCATCATTAGTTAAGGAGGTATTAGGTATGAACAACTAGTCTCTCCAGAAAATGGGTATGTATACCCCAGCTAGAATCCAAATAACATTATATTTTTTTAAAGATGTACCTGAGGGACTAAGAAGATGGTTCAATGCCTGCCTGGCATTCAGCATCATCTGTGTAACAACCCAAGCATGATGGCACCCCAGCACTGTGGAAAAAGAGGAGGACATGCAGAGCTCTGGTGCTTGCTAGCTAACCTACCTACTCAAATGGGCAAGTTAAAGGTTCAGTTTGTGACCCTATCTCTGAAAGCTAAGGAGGAGACCCTCTAAGGAAGACTCCTGGCCTCCACATGAATTCACACACGAGTGCATGTACACAATACATTCATGAACACACACACACATATGCCACATACTAAATATTTTTTAAACATACCTATGGTATACTTAGAAAACAATTCAGGGCAATTACTGCTGGGTGGACCCAGGGAACTGTGAGTGTCTGTTGAGAAAACTGTGGTCCCATTCTTTGGATTCTAACCTCTAATGCAGCCCAGTATCCTTCTTGGGCAACTCCTTGGGCCAATCTAAATAATGTTAACTAATTCCAGGAAGGAGGGAGGCAAGTGTTTCCCAGAGGAAGGCCAATGACATAAGAAAGGCAAATTAAAAAGCATTGTGATTCCAGCTTAACCAAAATTTTAAAACAAAACAATACAAAAAAAAAAAAAACCCAACTCCATGAGAGATAAAGAAAACATTTCCTTTCCCTTAGAATCAGACAGTGAAAACAATAATCCAGTCCTAAAATAGTATGTTTATTGTCTTCTTTACCAAGGGTCCATTCTTCCCTCAGTTAAACTACAATAATGATAACAGTGAACCTACTAACTTAAATGGGGTGTCTGCTGCCCTGAGGAGTCCTTTTTGAACTCTTTGCCTGTCTTCTCAAAGTTGTGGCTAATCAAAAAAGCATATATTCCTATTAAGTTTGATAATTCTAATGGGTATATCACTTGCCACTTAATATCAGGTTAAGAACACATCCTGACAATCGCTAATAGAAATTATAAACTGGGCTTTGATTGAAGTAACATAACATTTAACCATAGGTAACACAGGTGATTAACTTCCAGCACCAGCTCAGCCAGAAAACATATGCCACTGCCTCTGTGCCAACTCAAACAGAGTTTTATTGGCTGCACCTGAATTTAAGCCCCTTTTTAGTATTCCTCTCTAATAGTTTAATAAAAAACGGCTATAACCTAAGCAGCTTATGTGTGTATGGTCAAAACTCAGAAAATGCCATCAGACTGATCCTTTTATAGAAAAACCAGAAGCAGAGTATTATAATGTGACAAAAATATTTAAATTAACTTGGTCCTTTATTGTAAATTACGCTCACAGTCTGTTTAGAACATCTAAAGCCAAGTCTACCAAGGCTCTCTGAAGGGCCTTCATTCTGGTCTGGCCCTTCTGTTCAAGAGCTCGGGCACTGAGATTAGAACTAAAGGAGAGTAAGCTAGCAGGGAGCATTCTTCCCAACATCTGCAGCCATTGAAGTGGTGACCCGAGCCCAGGGCTCAGACGCCGGCCATTGTAGCCTGGCCTCTCTGTTCGCTCTCAGCTGCACTGCACTCAAGTGCCAGGTGCAGAAGCCTCCTCAAGAGGAGGCCATTGAGGAGGGTAATGGCCTCGATGATCATGAACTTGTAATTAAACCTCCCTGTTTCCACCTTGCAACCAATGAGGGCGTCCCCATTATTTTCTTTTTATTGCTAGAAGTGCAATCCTGTGGCCGGAGGCTGATTACTTATACCTTTCTCTCTAGAAAACCTTTATTTCAAAATTATATAGAATGTAGTTTATTTGATTGTGCTTCTTGGACCCAAATGGGAGGGGAAAAAATCACCCTTTTGAATATTTCCGCAATGGAAAGATGAAGTGTTGATTGAAAGTGTTTATACACCGCTCCTTCAGCAGCTTATGTGCTCCCCATAATAATCTCTTTTTCGACTGTGTGCTGTGTTAGTGATTTCTTAATTTCTTTTCTACTGCTCTCCCTCTGTTCATTGACACAGACTTAGGAAGTCGTGTTTCATTTCTAACCTCCTAGAGCATACCACTATGCTTGCAATCACAAATATGTCACGCATTTTATATGAGACAATGAAATAACTATTTTTACAAAATACTAAGGAAAAACAGGACAGGGCTTTGATTCCCCTATTAGAGATGAAGGCCAAAGGGTTTTCATTGCTATGAAGTTTCCAGAGGCTGTCTGGACACTAGAGTCACAGGCAAAGACCATCCAAGGCACTGAGGTGGCTCTGGGATGCTGACCTGAGCAACTATCTCCCAAAACTCAGTGCTGTAAAGGAAAAGGGGAGTTAAAAGTAGATGCTTAGGCATGAATAAGCAAACCAATCGTAAACCAGGCACAGCATTCTACTCTGAGTACAAATCCTCTCCGCATCTCAGAATTCACCACTTTGCCAAGTTTTCATTAGTATAGAAAAATGCCAGGTCTCAGAGATGGTTGCATCCCACACCAGCAACATCTTAAAAAGCAATTGAGCATTTCTGGAAATTTTGAAGCCATAGGGGAAAAATATTTCCATCTCTTTGTTCTCCTCTTCCAAGGGAAGGGGGAAAAAATAGAAAGAAAGAACCCTAGTGGGAATATTAAAATCATTCGAATAGCCAAGCATATTTTCTAAATCTAAGATAACTTTGTTCCTTTATAAATATTAATTATCCTATGTAGAAATTGGTTTCCTCATGAAATTATCATATGTATGCATATTGTATTTTAAAATAGCCCTGTTTAAACAAACTTTACAGGTTACTTGTAAAGTTTCTTTTTTAAAAGAATAAATAAGAAACTGATGTTATAGAATTTCTGGATTCCATGTTTTTTTTAAAAAAATTTTCTAAGATAGGAGAAGTCAACCAAGGCTTAAAAAAAGAATCAAAATTTTTAAAAGTTGCCTACTGCGTCATAGATTTAAAAACCAGTTTTTATTTAGAAACAGTAAGGGAAAAAGAGGGGGGACATAAAACCCAGAGACTACTGGCCATACTTAGGAGACATTACCTAACCAACACCAGGATCTATTGCCCCAACCCCTACAGAGGCAGAACCACCCCCATCTCTAATTTTTAGGCCTTTTCTCAGCTAAAACTGGCTTTGCAGATTTTCCACATAATGCCCCTTTGTTAGGGACACACTAGGGTTTACACGTAAGTCCTGAAATCTATTACTGAATCAAATATCTATGTTGGGACTATCTAATTCCATGTATCAGTTTTGGTTTGAGTATCTACAGTTTTCATACACCTAAAATTCTGAGGTCAAGACTGATTTAAAATTTTGCCCAGCGCATTTTTTTTTTTTTCTATTTTAAGGTTAAACACATTTTTCAAACACAATATTGGTTGCAAGGGCAACAATTAGCCATTTTCGATTACTTTCAACATTCGATCTTTTTATTTTCTTTATTTAACAAGAAATTCTAAGTAGAGGGGGAGAGGCAGCGTATGAGTAGGAAGAGGGTATCAGATGCCCTGCAGCTGGGGCTACAGATGATCGTGAGTACTGGGAAGCAAAGCTTGGCCTGCTGCAAGAACAGCTCTTAGCCATTGAACCACCTTCCAGTCCCTCAATCTCTACACCTGTTCTTTGGTTATGGGGTAGCCCTGGCTGACCTCATAGAGAGAGACCAGCCCATGTCTACTCCCAGAGTTCTGGCCTTGAAGGTGTGCACCATCCACTCTGGCTACACATTTGCTCTTAGTCTTCTATTCTGACCACTTTTAACAAACGAGATAGTGTTTAAAGTTTAAATTTGCACAAAAATATATGCTTGCTGTATTTCTGAGCCCTAAATTCTGGCTTTTTTACACAGTAATGTGAGGATTGCATATAAATACACATACATTAGTTAGTGGACATCTAAACCTCTGATCTTCTACTCACAATCATAAAACACCCACATTTAATTGTTGCAAACCATAAATTCTGTAATGAAAGAAGTTTCTTATGCACACTGTACTCGTCTTTTTTGGGATGTTGTAAAAAAAAATCCTTTATCATAAAGACATTTATTTAACTCTTGTTTCTACACACTACGGGATCGTGAACAGGATGAGGGTCCCTCTGGCTAGGTCACAACATGGCAGAGCAGGGAAAGAACACTGCTGATGTGATCCATTAATGTGCCCTTGCTCTTCAGTAACCTGCTGTATTTGTTGTTTTCTGCTGCTGTGATACTGCAGCATGATCAGAGGCATTATAGAAGGAAGAGTCTCTTTTGGCTTATGGTCCAGAGGATGGTTCATAACGGTGGGTGCAGCGGAAGGCAAAAACAGGAAGCTGGTGGCAGCAGAGAGCAAAAAGGAAGTAGAAGAGGCTACAAACTCTTAACCCCGTCCCCCGTAACATAGGTCCTGAAGAAAGGTTCCACCTTCTAAAGGTTCCACAACATCCCCAAACAGCATCACTAACCATAGGACCTTGTGTTTGAACCTAAGAAACTATGAGAAACAGTTTTCACTCAAACTCAGATACTTGCTCTCAAAAAACTAGTTCATTTCATTGAATCCTTCTGAAGAGTGCTCCCAGATCAGAATTACTCTACAAAGCATGTCCTGTTAAAGGTTACATCACCTCAACACTGCTATGCTAGGGATGAAGCCTTTAGCATAGGAATCTGGGAAGGTCACATTCAACCATGTCCAAATCCTAACGTAAGGCTTTCAGACATGATTGTTTCTAATCTTATATTCCCACCCCTTTTGGGTCAATTCATGGGGACTTTTGCCTTCCACAGGCACATAACAGTGGATCTTTTAACTTTATCAAGAGTTGTTTAACATAGAACACAGGGCTGTGAAATATAGCTCAAGGCACAGCAAGAAAGTACTTGGGTCCCTAGATTCTATCATTTCCAACACACACACACACACACACACACACACACACCTACAATGGCCCTCTGGAAATAGTATAGAGCTACTCTCACTCCCATTTCAGACCATAGCACGTTCGTACATAGTAATGTGTACGAACGTACATAGTACATTCTCTAAGGAACACCTTCCTGCTCAGGAGGGCCTCCTAGCTCTGTAAGCAGGAGAGCAGCAAGCAGCTAAGAGTACTGAAAACGCTGTGTCCTTGAGTACAGCTAAAAGGTAAGATATTTCCAGCAGACGTTAGTATTGTTTATCCTGTGGGATAAAAATCTCTGTGGTGGGAACAGGATGGGTAAGCTCATCCGTAGAAAACAAGCTCCAATGGGAACTCCAGCTGACTGTCTTAACTCGCCCAGTCCATTGTGCTTTATGGTCTCAGTCCCCTAACTTGATGCTCTTCCCTTTGTTTGATCTCCCAATCAAGCTACAGTAGTTATATCTGTTGGATATTGTCCACTTCTTCTAATCTGATGATGTTTTACTCTCTACCTGTTGCTTCTGTCTGCGTATCTGTTATTTGTTCTTTTTCTTCCTATATGCTTAATAAACTCACTCATTCACAATTTTAAAAATAAATGACTATTCTCCAGACCACACAGAACACTCCCCTCCCCACCCCAAAATCTCCAGCACCAATAGTTATCTTAGCATCACCCTAGGACATCCATGTTCCTGGTACTCAGTTCTATAACTGGAAAAACTGCAGCTCAGCACACAGTAATTTATATTTTTAACATCCTCCACACAGACTGAACAATTTTGGCTCCTTTTGCTACCCATAATGTCATACCCCAGTAACTGAAAAATCATCCAAGTTTGTTCTTTTTAATATATGCCATTTATCACATTGCGAGACATGATTCTTGCTGCCTCTTGTCATCCAGAGGATGAGAGATTTGGAGAGGGCTCAACAGTTTATGGAAAGCTTCAGACAGAAAACACATTTTCCTTTTGTGTTGTTAACTGGTTAAGAATGTGTAGAATGTGGAAAGAATTCTCAGTGTTTTCGATAAAATTCCAGGCACAGGGGATTTAAAGATATTCAGTTATAGGTGTCACCTACAGTTCAAAAACTAACACTGTGGCTGGATTTAAGTTTGCTGCCCTTTAAAGGGGCAGTGGTAACGGGCAATTCTGTGTACCCTCTCCAAACCTCTTCCTTCTGGATGACTTGCAGTTTTCTTAGTCATAATGATCTCAGCAGGTATTTTCATCCTAAGTTCTCAAACCAACATTCAAAATTAAACCATAGTACTTTCACACTCCACCCTAGAAAAATCCACGATACAGCTCACTTGTAAAAAGCAGTTTAGTTTGCTCAGGTTTATACAAATTCAGTGTTCCTGTTTATACATGTTTCTCTGGAAATGCAGTGAGCTCTTCGAGGTCCCAATTTTTCCCCCCATAAATAATGAACTTGCTTATAAATTCTTTCAGAATTTTGACCTGTTGTATTTTTACTGTGATCAAATTTACAGGAAACTTAAAACCTGGAACTCTGTTTCAGACACTTACATGAGAGAAACAGCTTTATACCCAACTCTGCAATTGTTCAATAATCTTCTGGGTTCACAAGAGCTGTGCTGACGATAGGCATAAACCAGCATTTACAATGCATACTCACAGATGACTGGCCCAGAAGGAGACACCTGACCCCAAACCAGCCAATGAGATTTCTTCCATGAGCATTAAAAAAAAAAAAAACCAACTTGAATCTAATGTGGGGAATTGGTCATCGTTTAGCAGTAGATGCCACACTGTGGTAATTCGCACCATTCCTTGATTTTTAATGAGCTTGTTTCTTGCTCCATGGAGAAACAAGATGTTTCTCAATAGAGGAACATTAGAACATAAATCTAATTTAAAAATAAATAAATAAAAAGGAAAATGCAAGACTCCGTCATTGTTCAGGTCTCTGGTTCCCATTGTCCTACAACAAGGTATATCTTCCTCCAGCTTATGATTTGACCCCCTGGTAAATGCCCTTTCCTATGCAGCTACTTTAGAATGTCTTGTCATTCACAACTATACATGCACAGTAATATGTGTGGGCTAATTTCTACATGTATGTTTTTAAAATCTGAAAACTGATCAAAACAGAAACTCAATTCTCAACATCGATGTACATTTTCATCTATACATTAATAAAGGCTCTGAACAAACTCCAGAAATTCCCAGGATTCTAGTTACTTTTAACCCCACCTTCAAAATTCTGTCTCTTACAGTAATGATCAACAATTCAACAATGACCTGTATTTCCTGTTTTTCTAGCACTCCTGGGCACATAAGGGAAGACTTAAATTAGGTCTCAAAATGTCTCATTAAAGTACAGAAACTTAAGAAGTCACAGATTTAGTAATTTGGCTAAGGTCAGTTTGGTGTTAAATTTAAACACTAATTTAAATGCAAAAATTATCAGTTCATAATTCAGGCTTTTTGATTTGTTTAAACCACCAACAACACATTACCTCTTTCTACCAATAATATTTCTGTTTCTTTACCCCTGCCCAACAATTTGTATTGCCAGATTTCTGACCTGAAGAAAAGCTGTAAAAATCAGACAAAAGGGGGCTGGAGAGATGGCTCAGCGGTTAAGAGCACCGTCTGCTCTTCCAGAGGATCCGGGTTCGATTCCCAGCACCCACATGGCAGCTAACAACTGTCTGTAGTTCCAGTTCCAGGCAAACACCAAGACAAATAAGCAAATAAATAAAGTTTTAAAAAAAAAAAAAAAATCAGACAAAAACACCTGAACATCGCACCAACTCGACAATTTTAAATGTAACTTCTGCCAGCTCTCCCATTTAAAGGCTCACTTACTTTTTTGTAATTAATAAGTAGTTTTAGCCTCAATTGCTTATCATTGTTTGCACCAACTAATACACTTGTGGCTGTAAAGAGCAATTTTCTCATTCTAGTCCATACTTAATTAGCTAGGATATTTCAGAAGAATCTTGTAGCCTTTTCTTTTCCCGTCTTTGTTGTTGGGGTATCACTGATGGACAGATTCACTTTAACAGACTGATGGCTAGTACTCATTTTGATGTTGAATTGGTACAGTGTTGGTCATTGCAAATACCCCTGAAAGCTTATTCTGTGTCCTTTCAAACATCCCTTCTTTTTGTCTTGGCTCCTTCTTAGTGGTACCAGATGGGTTAGCCTTACCTTAATGTCTCTTCTGGGACCTGGAACCAGCTTCTATTTTGTCCTTGAAGTCTTGGGGGAGGGGGTCTTTCCCAGGAAGGGTGTTACAGACTAAGATATCTTTGCTGGAACTGCTCATCTCTTCTTGGCTATTCTTGCTTAGGGCCATTTCAACAGAGCAGGCTAAAAAAATGAATTTTTGAATAAAATTTTAACATATATTTATAAATCCAGTCAGGATTTTTCTTCACTTCACTGTACATTTGTTAGCTGGTTTATACTAGTTTACTTCTGTTGTGTAACAGTTTCCTCAGATACTGAAATATTCCACCCTGCAGGGAAGCTCTTTAAATAAGAGGGTGAACAACTCAAGGTAGATCCAGGAAGTCCCTGAAACTGACCAGATTCCCTAGGCCTGGCCAGAGTAATCAAAATAAAGCTAATCGTCAATCTCAGAAAAGAAAAGCTGCAAAGAAAACTTGAGAAACAGAAACCAGCCAAACAAGTGCTTTAGACCCACTGAGCCACCTGGAACTCTTCAACTTGTTGAGCTGCCTACAGGCTGTGCAGTGTGCTCCAGGTTCCCAACTTTTATGAATTGTTGCTAGTGCTGGGGAGGGTTTGGGTGATACAACCTTTTGAGACATTTCTGCTCCTGTATGTAACCCCTCTCCCATATGTCAGTAAAATAATTCCAGTGAAACTCATTGTGTAAGTATCAGCTCAGGACCCCAAAAGACCAAGTTCTCAGGACAAAGAAGACCATTTGCTCCAGTAGAACAAAGGGCAGAGAATAAGAGACAAAGACAGGAGATAGAGCATGAGGGGGAAGAAATGGAAGCAAGGGAGAGAACAGGTGTATTTGTCCCCGGGGACAAAGGACCGCCTCTGGATAGAAGAGCTAGTGGTACACGGGAAAATGGCAGTTTATAAACAAAGGGAACCCCCATGTTAGGCTGAGGTATGTAATTTTAACTGAGCATGTCAGTTAGGTGAGCCGAAGGGGGCTTTTGATGGCTACATTTCAGTACATAGCTAGACCTTGGTGGAGGAAGGGCCAAATAAGGGAATAGACTTTGCTGGCTAGCTTTAGGAATGTAATCGAACCACTTTTAGCAAGGAAGAGAAAATAGAAAAAAAGGTCAAGGCCTGCCAGAGCCATGTGCCCCATGCTCAAGCCAGCCACAGTCTCTTCACATTGACTCATTAAGCTGACCTTTGTGGAAACAGAGTAAGGAGCGCATTCTAGTCAAAAAAAAAAAAAAAAAAAAAAAAAAAAAAAAAAAAAAAAAAAAAAAAAAAAAAAAAAAAAAAAAAAAAAAAAAAAACTCTCAAATGAGTGCCAGGTAAAATTAGCTGAAGGTAATTATTTAATAGCAACTGCCATGTATTCTAATAAACACAAAATTAATAAACTAGTGGATTTAAAAATAGAAAGCTGAAAGTGGGCTGATACTTTCAGATACTTGGGCATATCCTTGAGTTTTTCTATTAAAGTAATGTAGATTTGAATCTAGAGATGATCCTCAGTGCTAGAGTGTATTTAGTAGGAAGCCCTGAGCTCAATTTTCATATAAAAACACATATGTTGTGCACATTAAGATATACTGAAGAATATATATACATATATATATAATGATCCTTCCACCTCCATATAATACCCAAATGCCAATGCAATCCATATTTGGCATGTCACAGGAGCATATTTAATTCCGTTTTAGAAAGCCAGCAAAATAACTGGGATGAGTGAAACTCACAGGGTTGATTAAGCACACATGGTAATTAAACAAGCAACTTCTAAACACTGAGAAAACTTGCAAGATGTGCTAATTGTACATAATGAGTAGGCAAGCAGTTCCAGAAATCCAGGCGTAATAACACAAGAATCCTTAAACATAGAGCAATTCAGTGACTTCTAAGACTGTGGAATACAGTAAAACAAATGGAATCTATACTGGAACAAAAAACAATAGGTTTAGATGAGAAAGAACAAGAATCAAATCCCAGATCATGTTGCCCAAATTCCAAAAGCTCCAGTCTTGGCCACCTCTTACCATTTTAGCAGCAATGGCCATGCTCTTATTCTAGCCCAGCATATGCTTGGCTCAAGAAATTCCAAGAAAGCCTGATGCTATTGCACAGGCTAGATGGTAGGTCCCAACATGCAGCAGGCATATTAAATGAATCTCTTGAGTTCAGTGAGTATGTTAACACTGGATAAATTCCATCTGATAGGATTTTCTAATAGTTAGATCATCAACTGAAAGGAATTATGATTCAGAGGTCAGGCTATGTGGTCCTTCTGCCCCGCTTGCAGCCCATCCCAGGCAATCAGTCTCTCCCACATTCATCCCTGGCATTTTTCCCTATCTGCTTTTAAAGAGTTTAGTAAATCATGTGATTTGGCTATGTTAATTTAGCTGGAAATTGTTTCATGACAAAGAGTATCAATTCTCTAAGTCAGTTTCTATGAACAGTGACCGTACATGCCTAACTCGATAACTCTCTCACTACTTTCGGTGCTATCTGTTAATCTTATCCAAAAAGTTAGGGTTAGGGTTAGAAATACATCACCATTTAAACATAGTAATAATGTCTCTTGGAGTCTAAAACCACTATGGGTCCCATATCTATGGTAGGACTCAGCCTGCTTTGCCACTGACCATAGGCCCTACCCCATTAACTATAAATCAAGAAAATGCACCACCAGGCTGGAGAGATGACTCAGAGGTTAAGAGCACTGACTGTTCTTCCAGAGGTCCCGAGTTCAATTCCCAGCAACCACATGGTGGCTCATAATCATCTATGATGACATCTGGTGCTCTCTTCTGTATATATAATAAATAAATCTTAAAAAAAAGGAGAAAATGCACCACAGGTTTGCCTATCTATTGAGAATGAGATCACTGCTCTTGTTTGTCAACTAGACTACATCTGGAATTAACACAAGTGTCTGAGCACATCTGTGAGGGGTTGTTTTTTTATCTGAAATGGGAAGAGCCACTTTCAGTCCAGATATCCTGAGTTGGGAAGCTTTACACTTAATCTCAGAGCCCACGCCGTCTGCTAGCAACCTATAAAAAAGGACATGGAAGCAAGAAGCTCTCTCTGTCCTCTCACTCTCATTGGCAAGTTCATTCCTCCACCGACATGAGAGCCTACGTCTTCAGGATCCCAGTGTAAACCAAAGATCAGCTGAGACATCCAGCCTCATGGACTGAACAACTGCTACTCCATTCTTGGACCTCCTGTCAGAGACAACCCTTGTTAAACTATGTGGACCACAGCTTGAAAGCCATTCTAATAAACTCTCTCTCTACATGAATGAATAGATACACAAAATATATATTGTTAAATATATATTCATTCTATAGTTTCTGTTCCTCCTAAGAGCCTTATAGTACAGAGAGCATTTTTCTCTCAATTGAGGAGAAATGACTAGCTTCTTTCAAGTTAAAATAAAACTAGCCAGTTCATAGACAAAACACTCATACATTTAAAAAAAAAACTAAATAAATACATCATTTTTAAAGATGGATTGAAGGGGGTGGGTGGGATAGGAGCGAAAGCTTAAAAGCAGATCATATACTCAACCATAATCCATTGGATTTCAGATCATTTTTGAGGGGAAGTGAAGATGCAGTAGGTCCTCTGTCTCTCTCATTTTAGCACGGCAGTTCCCCAAATGTGTTCCTAATCCTGTCCTCATGTGTATCACACATTCCATACATTAGAACCACAGTAAACATACAGAGAAATGTTTCCTAAACCTGGGGTCTAAGTAGACAGCTCTGCAATTAAGATCGCTCGCTCTTCTTTCAGGGACCTGAGTTCAATTCCCAGCACCTTTATCAGGCTAGTCACAACCATCTGCAGCTTAAACTTCGAGAGATGTGGCGCCCTCTTCTGGCCTCCACAGGCACCTGCATACATAGCAAACACTGCAAGACATCTAAATAAAAAGTAAAAATAAATATTTAAAAAATATTTCCTAAACCAGAAAGATTTTATCTTTTATTACTCCTTTTTTAAATACATCTAAATAAAAAGTAAAAACAAATACTTAAAAAATATTTCCTAAACCAGAAAGATTTTATCTTTTATTACTCCTTCTTTTTAAAACATATTTATTTTCTTTTATATGAATTAGTGTTTTGCCTATATGTATAACTGTGTAAGGATGTCAGATCTTGGAATTACAGACAGTTGTTAGCTGACGTGGATGCTGGAATCAAACTCAGTTCCTTTGGAAGAACAGTTAGTGCTTTTAACCACTGAGACATTTCTCCATCCCTTATTATTCCTTCTTATAGCTCATTTTCTTCCTTTCTTTTTAAACCTTTTTTTAAAATTCTGCTGCTAACCTTTTTCTTACCTTCTTTCTGCCAGAGATCATACTGAGCCTCAAAACAAAACAGTGTTTTTTGTGTAAGTATGGAGTACATGTTTATAATCCCAGCATACTGGTGGTTCCTCAGTTCAAGGCCAACCTGAGTTATACAGAGACCTTACATGTAAACAAAGGGGAAGATACATGCAATGTTTATCATAAGGAAGAAATTCCTCCCTTTTCTTGAGTCTTACAGTGTTGAATAGAGAAAATTATTAACAAACTAGTCCCCTAACTAAAATTAATAATGAATAGGTGTGATTTATTGGCAGAGCATTCCAAACTCCAGCTCTGCATTATAATGACAATGAACTATAAAAATTAGATTCATTGACATAAAAGAACCTGGCGCATAGGGGTTGTGACCAGTCAATTACACAGTTACATCTTGGTAGCAAGTAAAGTAATGTTTGCCTAATGATATGCACTTGGCATTAAAGATACAGCACCAAGAACTTAGGGGCAAGAACAAGAGCCTGAACAGAAGGCCTGAGGTTCAAGATGCACTGTAAATACCATGTGATCAGAGACAGGATTACCCCAACTGTTGAAAGCAGGGCTCCTGAATAACCATTTCTATTTCATGTTTAATCTGTTCTTTTTCCTCTTTTGGTTTTATCCTTTTTCCTTGTTTGTTAGCATTTTCTTTTAACTTCATTCTTTATTTTATTTTTACTGTTAAGTTTCCCACATATTTGATAATCATCACATGAGAACATTTTTTCTCGTTAAATCTGTCATAATTTGGAAATACATTGGAGCTTAAAGAGTCAAACAGAGTTATGCTTTTACTTTTCTAAAATTAAATATCTCTATGTTTTCTAAGAACAAAAACAAAAGCACGGAATTGCCATGAAATCTTCCAAAGGAGAGAACCAACCAATAGTCCTATCTAACTATGAAGAATATAAAACAAAATGACCAGCATGGAACAATGATCGTAAAGATGCAGTAGTGACACACACACTTTCATGGTAACCAAAAGTTCTCTCTCACTAGACTTTAAACCCACTCAAGAGGAAAACCATACCTGGTACTGGAAACCTAGACAACTACTCAATGCTAATGAAGTCATGGCTCCTGGAGGAGAAACTACAACCACCACTTTACTAAACCAGCATAATTCATAATTACAATCTAAACATTTGTCTTTAAACCCACAGGTAAGTGCAGTCCTCACCCTCTCATTAAGTAAATTTCACTTGGCAACAAACAAAGGCCATTACAGAAAACCACAACCAATCAAAATGCTGAATTATGAAGCCAAGTCCCAGTGGATACATTTGCAAAATCGCTCCTGCATCTAAGGTTCAGGGAATATTGTAGAAGACGTGGGTAGAAAGATTGTAAGAACTAGAGAATTGAGGAGTTTGTTGTGAAACTGTGTCTTCTAGTAATAGCAAAAGCTACCCCCATAAAGTCTCATGAACCTGACTGCCCAAACATGAGCCAAAGAAGAATGACACCAGCGAACACGGCATAGTAGTTGGGGAAAAGTAGACATGACATCAACTTACACAAAGAACTATGGAAAACTAAGGAGAAATTGTCTTCTCCAGGGAAGAGCATACTAACTGATCATCCAGGACCACATGGTCAGCCCTGAAAACACACATAAAAGTAACATTATACAGAGTGAGCAGGTTATATTTAAGAATACACACATATTAATTATTAATTAACATAATAATTAATAATACACACATAATTAATTAACAATAGTTAATAAAAATGACTTTGAAAAAAGCAAGGAAGGTTATATGAAAGTATTTGGAGGAAGAAAATAAAAAGGAGAAATAATTTTATTATATTATAGTTTCAAAAATATAAAATGGGGAGGGAATGCACCATAGATTCCAGTTTGTGGTGGTTGGCTACTCTTGGGCATGAGCTCTGCCTAGGAAAATATGGTCAATATACCCAGTGTAATTCCATTAATGAAAACTAACTGTCCAAGAACCATAAAATAACAAAAACCTCAGTACCAGGCATAAGAAACTTATTTAGAATTGTTGGTCATGGAAGTTCAAGTAAGCATATATGAGGCCTTAAAGCTTACCCCCACAGTAACATGCTTCCTCCAATAAGGTCACACCTACTTCAATAAGGCCATACGTTCTAATAGTGCCATTTCCTTTGGGGGACATTTTCTTTCAAACCACTTTAGTGGATAATGTCATTTAAGTCCTTAATCACTTTAAATAAAAGTATACAAAGAAAATAATTTTCCCACTGGTGAATTTCTCAGACTTAACTAGGCTCCCTGAAGTCTATTCAAACCATGAAATTCTTTTTCTTATTTCTGACTGCTAATTACATCCCAGCATTACAGAAAATGGAAGACTTAGACTCTGCCTCCATGGCAACATTTATGTACTTTATATGTGTGTGGATGTATATATACATTAGTGCTGTGGATGAACTGATTGAGTAGCACTATTATTCTTTTCATCGTGTTTAGAATTATTTATTTCATTTAGTATGTATATGTGCACATACACATACACATTTGTGCACCTGAGTGTAGACAAACTTTTTGTCCCATCAGCCAACTCTCAAATAATCACACAGAAATTTGTTATTAGATATAAATGCTTGGCTGATAGCTTAGGCTTGTTACTACCTCACTCTTTCAACTTAAATTAACCCATATTTTATCTAAGTTCTACCACCTGGCTTGCTACCTTTTTTCAGTGTTGAATGTTCATATTCCTTTTCCCTGTGTCTCCTTCTGACCCACCCTTTGGGTCAGATAAAATTAATCTGGAATATCAGAGTTAATCACAGAACCAAGCTGAAAAAGAAGAGAGTGTCTCTGGGAAAGCTGAAAAACCCTTTTCTCTTGTTCCACCCAGCTCTCTTCATGTCCTCTTTCCACATTCCTAAAGCTAGGATTAAAAGTGTGGATCACTCCTCCCTGACTTGGCTTGGTTCTCTTGAGTTTTAGAGAATTTGGTTCATTTACATAGAACATACTCAAGATATAAGATAGATTTTATAAATTTAATTTGTCACATAAGCAACGATTTATTTGTGAATACTGATATATTTTAATGACACTTCATTTTCCCCCAGTTTTTCATTTGCTCAAAAAAGTCTTACCATATTTGAAAGTATGTTTAGTTAGTAAATGACACTAATTTATGAAAAATAATAAGAAATATGAATGACATTTGAACATGTGATATCCTATGATATCACATGCATCAAATCTCAATAAAGTAAAATTAGAAAATATTTTATGTGTTCAGATGGCATATTTTAAATAGTTTAAGGAATTGCTTATATATTAAACTCTTAATATTTCATAAATATCAAAATATGACCAATTAACAAATGAGTAATTGAATTGTTTTTAGCTATACAAAAGACATTTCTTTTTGTATCAAAAATTATGATAAGGGCTGGACAGATGGCTCAGCAGTTAAGAACACTGGCTGCTCTTCCAGAGGTCCTGAGTTCGATTCCCAGTACCCACATGGCAACACAAATATTTATAACTTCACCTCTGGGGAACAAAATTTTCTTGTGATCTCCATAGACACACATACACACACACACTGTGCACAGATACACATGAAGGTGAAATAAATAAAATCTAAAAATAAAACACCCTTTTAACAATCAAAATGGTCATCAATATTAACTCTTCAAGAATAGTTTGAGAAAAATACCAGACTGATAGAAACATTACTTGGTGAAAAATAAAACTCTCAGGATTTGGTGAACAGCAGAGACCAACTGTCATTTGTTGACATTCTACATTTTCCCTGCTACTCAATAACACTATTGGTTTGCAGTGATAGCTGCTGCCTAACCACTCTTTCTTCTATTGCTTTTCCCCCATAACCCTAGTAAATAAAGTCAAGTCAACCCAATACCCAGATCCCTAGCTGATGCCTCTGTGTCTAAGATACTCAATGTGCATAAGATGATCCTGGAAACTATCTGGGAAAAGGATGGCACCTCATTTGAGTGTAACAGGCTAACAAGATAGATTCAGATTCCTCAGTTAGAAAAGTTTTTCTCTTCCTCTCTCTAAACACAAAGGAAAAAGAGGTCCATTTTTGACCTTGCTCCCAACACCAAACCAGACTCATGACTTCAGGAAAATCATCCTTGGTCCAAAAACTAACAGAGATTATAGTGAGTCCAAGAGAATGCCAAGAGCCAAGAGTCTTATTCACAATTGGTGCCCACCAAATTGCTGCAACTTTGGAACTTACGATAATATTTGTATTATTAGGCTACTCAAAGCAAGGTGTTCTTTTCCAAATGAAAGAAAATCAACATCAATTTCAATGATTTATTGGGCACTTATTACTACCAGGTGTGGCATGCAAACTAGAAATGTCTTACCCTCAGAGATTCTCTAAAATGCATTTAGTCAACAAAAATGTGAATTTAAAGAAATTGATTATTCCAAATCTCCAGTTGATCAGTGGGTGAATTCAGATGAGATTCTGGGTTCCTCTGACTATTAAGAATTTGTTCTATTAGAAAAAAAAAAAACACACTAGATGTAAGCATGGAAAAACATGTTTCAAATCTCTGTTTATTTTCACTTTGTTATTATTGTATTGTCCTCTTCCAGTATTCTATTTACCAGAATTACAAGTAAGCTCTCCCCTCATACATACAAAAAGAAAGAGAAATAAGTGTATGGATATGGATGGCTTTCTGTATACCAAACCACAAGAAAATAAGTCCATTGCATCTCAAAAATTAATTTGAATACTAACTGAACTGGGTGTACATAGCAGTGGGGAAAAACTCCACTGGGATACACATTCTCAGTATGCTATTTAGGTGCTTATCTTGCTAAAGATTGGTGTCAACTTTGCCTACAGTGGTGTCATATTATTGCTTTAATTTGCATTTCTCAAATGACATATAACAGAGCATCTTTTAAATGCATGTCGACCATTTGTATATTTTCTTTAGTAAGCTGTCTGTTCACACTGTTCACACTGTTTGCTCATTTTTTATTAAATTTTTATTATTGGATATATGTATATATATAGAATATAAGTTGTTTCTCATATATGTGTTGTACAAACATAAATAGAACATTCCAGTCCAAAACTGTGAAACCCAGAACATGGGAAGGTACCTTTGTGTACATGCCTGGGAAAGCCAAAGGTCAACTTCCAGTGTTATTCCTCATGTTTGTCTGCCTTAGCACTTGAAATAGAATCTCTCATTGGCTTAGAACTCAATAATTAGATTAGGCTGCCTGGCTAGTGGAATAGACAGATCCCACCTGTCTGTGCCTCATGAGTGACTACAAACCCATACTATGTACCCAACTTTTTAAACATAGGTTCTTGGAGGAGAGGGGGCTGGAGAGATAGCTCAGTGGTTAAGTGCTTTTCCAGAGGACCTGGGTTCAGGTGACAGCATCCATATGGCAGCTCACAACTGTCTATAACCCCCCTCACACAGATAAGCACACACTAATGTACATAAAATACAAATGAATAAATTATTTTTTAAAAACAACCCTAACCCTGGGATCTGAGGCTTGAACACAACTCCACATGGCCTGTCTCTATAGCATAACTTGTATTGTTCAATATTCTGCTGCCTTTAGAACATTTACAAAACAAAATTCTTAGCTTTTCATTTGCTTTCATATTTATCAAAGCACAAATAGGCCTTAATTGTTGATTTATTCATTTATCTATAGAAATAATTAATGACTGTCAAAACTGAACCGTAACAGCAGTGTGCCCAGCAGGAAACCACTCTAGGTTACAGAAACATCTTTGCAATTACAGTGCAAGGTCATTCCAACACTGCAAAAATAGGATTTAATTGACTTGAATGGAATTATTCCCAATATATGTATACAGTGAACACAGGATTCACAGTGGGAGAAAGCACTAAATGAAGGTTTCTTCAAAGATGTTTTCCTTCCAGCCTCGGCAACAACAATGTTCAACCTGCCTTCTGCAAAGTGATCCTAGACAGAAGAGAGCCAGACTATGTGGCCAGCACTGGTCCGAGGTAGGGCTGGCCTTCTCCACTGTACGCGTTTTCTATTCTCAGTGTGCATGCGCTGGTCCTATAAGCTGTTTTGCCTCCATTATTAAGACATTGACATAAATACCCCTGAAGTAAGGAAAAAAGGCTTGAAAACTCAATAGACCCCCTTGAGGTTTCAGTCATTTTCTGATAAGGCTTCTTTCTTCTTCTTCCTCCTCCCTTGTTTTAAATAAAGACTTCTCACAGCAGGGAACTGACAGACCCTGAAATCAACAGGAAATGAAATCGTCTGCAAAGCCTTCTAGTGTGAAGACCAAACTTTCTCCTAGTGCCCTGTGACAGAAGGAGGTTGTTTGAACCAAAAAGGAAATAGAAGCCATTTGTGGCTGCTGGGCTACCTCTGTCCTTCAGAGCTGGCCATTATCATTGGTTTTAGACCATTTGGTGATTTAAAAAAAAAAAAAATCGAAGTAAAGGGCAATATCCTCATCAGGTTTCCATCAATGAAATGAGTCAACTAGAGAAAATAGTAATGTCTTTATTTATTAAAGTGACTTTTCATAAAGAAGAGCTGTCAGAATCTGTGGTATGATGTATTCGTTGCTAAATTCCCTACTGTTTCTTGAAACTTTGGTTTTAATTTTCTCTGTCTTCTGTTCTAGAGTTCATGACAAATATGGCTTCATTGTTCTTTTTAACTCACTCTTAAAATGTAATTTGCTGCTGGGTGTGGTAATTCACACCTTTAATCCCAGTACTGTGGAGGCAGAGGCCGACCTGGTCTATATAGTGAGTTCCAGGTTAGCCAAAGCTACATACAAAGGAGACTTTGTCTCAAGCAGTCAAACACAAAAAATAAATAAAAATTCAAAATGCAGTTTGTAGATATGACCTTGTTCTAAAAACACTGCATCTGAAATAAATTATAGGTTTTAAAATTCAAATGCATAATAATACCTCAATAAACACATTCAAGTTTAAAAACTCAAAACAAATCTGACATGATAATGCATGCCTTTAGAATCCACACACTTAGAGAAGAGGCAGAAGCAGGGGTAGGCTGATCTCTGTGAGTCCTAAGCCAGCCTGGTTTACATAGTGATATCCAACCCAATTTTATTTTCCTTGAAAATGTCATGGAAATTCACAGAAAATTTCAATTATGAATTTTTAACTTTCCACTACCAAAACTTTCAAACATACAAAAAAAAGTATAGAAACTTTTCCAGTAAATCTCCAATATACCCATGAATCACCTTAGAAATAGTTAGCTAAAGAACAGTATTTGGGGAGTGGAAGACACAGTTTAAATGACATACTGCTTGCAACGTAAGCATTAGGACCTAAATTCAGTTCTCAGACCCCATATACCTGTAATCTCAGGTCTGGGAGTCAGAGGCAGGAGAATTCCAGGAGTTTGCTAGACAAATTGGTAAGCTCTGGGTTCAATAAAATACCCTGCATCAAACATTAAAGAAGATAGCAAGTTTGAGGCCAGCCTGGCCTACAGAACAAGTTCCAGGAAAGCCAAGGCGTACAGTGAAACCCTGTCTTGAAAAAAGAGAGAGAGAGAAGACAGAAAGGAAGGAGGGAGGAAGAAAAGAAGGAGATACCTATCATTCACCTTTGGCCTCCAGGCATACATGTGAAAAATGTTCACACACAAACACATACACACACAAAGAGAGAGAGTATTTTTATATCTACAGGAAATTGATCCATGGGGACTTGTCAGGACCTTGACAGGTGATACATTCCCAAATTTATGGCAGCACAGCCAAGACACAGAACAGCCTAAGTTTCCATTGACAGACAAATGGATAAAAAACAAACATACTGTGGGCTGGAAACACAGGATAACAGTAGAGTATTTGCTTGACATGGATCAGACCCTAAGTTCAGTTCTCAGTACCACCAAAAGAAAGAAAGAGCAGAAATGGAAGAAAGGAAATGAAAATGTATGTGTATTCAATGAAAATTTTTTACCATTAGTAAAGAATATCACAATGCCTAGGGCAATGTTGAGTAGACCCAGAAGACACTATGATAAATGAAATAAAAAAGACATGACCCACAATCTTATTTAATGCATATTCATTCTACTGGTTCTTTTTCCATTGAGAACACTGACTTACACAGAACTGGACTCAGGGCCTTGCTCACTTTAGACAACTGCTTTACCACTGAGCTACATCTCCAGACCTCATTTTTCATAAAAACATAGACATATATACCATCTGTCTAGAAATCCTGCAACTGCTAATGTTTAATAGAAACCTGCCACTTCTCATGAAAGAGTTTTGAATCTCAAATTGATAGAGGCAATGAGTAGAATAGTAATGACTATGAACCAAAGAAATGGAGAGGTGATGGACAAAGCAAATAGACAAACTTAATGCTGAAGTTATAGAAGATAAGTTCATAGGTTCTACAAAGCATAGGATCTATGAAGAACTGCATAGAATACTTAAGGTTTATTGTGAGAGTATATATTCTGTCACCACATGCAAAAAAATATAGTGATAGCAATAATACAGGTGTCGAAAAGAAAGCTGGGGCAGGACTTGTTCATGACCCTAATGATAGTATTATGACTGTTTACTCATCTCTATAATCATCAAGGAGCATGGGTTAATTATGTATTGCTCTTTACATGTCGATCATATTCCAATAATGCAGCATTTTAAACCCAGTCTTAATCTGCCTCTGACTTATGTGTTACCTATAAAAGTCTGAAAGCATTCATTTGACTAAACATCTGGGTTCATGTTTCATGGGAAATGGCATTTAAAATGGCAGGTTTCTATGAAATATTAGCGATTGTGGCGTTGCTAGATAAATGGCATATTTTTATAGAAAACTGGGGCTGGGTATGTATCTTAGTGGTAAAGCAGTGGCCTAATTTGAGCGAGGCCCTGAGTTCAATTCTGTATTAGTCAGAGTTCTATAGAGAAGCAGAACTAACAGAATGAATATCTACTAAAGGGGACTTATTAGACTGGCTTACATGATAGGGAAGGAGGAGATACCGACAATAGTTATTCTATACTAAAGAGGCTGAGAACCCAGTAGTTGCTCAGTACACGAGGTTTGAGGTTTCAGTAGTCTCAACATAGAGCTGAAGACCAAGAGGTTTCCTGAGGATCTGTTGCTCTTCAGTCAGTGTTGGAAACCCAAAGCTGCCCAAATTTAGGTTGTCTTCCCACTTCAGCTGTTCTAGTCACAAAAATGCCCATAGCAGCTCCCAGGATCTTGCCATTCACCCGCTTTCTGATCCATTCAGGTTAACAATCAATACTGAAAATCTCTGAGAGAGAGAGAGAGAGAGAGAGAGAGAGAGAGAGAGAGAAGAAAGGAAGAGAAAAGAGAGGGAAAGAGGTGGGAGAGAGGGAAATCAGACATTACAAGTGATAATTCACATTATTACCATTGTTGCCATTATTCCCAGGTCTTAAATGCTAGGAAATGTCTTTTCAAATGTCTTAGGGCCCCATAGGTTCATTTTAACTCAACATTTTTTATTAATTCTTTGAGAATTTTATACATGCATACAATGTATTTTAAACTGTGTGCTGGCATATGCTCATGGGTTTGGAGTCATCCAATTAGTTGACCTACCAATCCAACAATGAATAGAGGTAGAGGCAGGGATACATGACTGAGCACCAGGCCGAGTCCCTGGTCCAGCTGATAGTGGGGAAAGAGCATCTATATATGAGCAAGGGGATAGGGACTATGAGGAAAATTCTCACAGTGATGGCTGGCTGGAGCTCTGGGGAGCTCACTGATTCAAGAACAGCCACCGAGGAACCATATGGAAAAGGAACTAGGCCCTCCAAGGATAGGCAACTGTCCACTGGCATAGGCAATATGTGGAACCTTGAGAGGAGGGATCAGACTGTGTTTCTGTGCCATTTCCTTAAAGGAAACTGACTCTGTCTTTCCCAGAAGTTACCAACTGTCGACAGAGCCTCATTAAGGGGTGGGGCTCATAAGCCCAACATGCTGGAATGTTGACTGGCTTGATTTGGGGCAGGATTTTCTGCAGGACCCAGCAGTTGCTTTACATTCATGTGTGAAGCAGTCCTGTATGTCCAAAAGATACTGTGGTGCTCTGATCCTGTGGGTACTCCAATCATAAGTTCATAGACAGATTTATAGTACTAGTACCTGTAGAATAGGTCTTAAATCCAACAAGGAAACACTTATCTTCTTAACAGCCATTGGAATATCTGGCCATTCCAGTTGTTATTATAGTTTCCAGGGTTCATAGCTGCGTAAGGCTGTTGATGTCTCCCCTAACCCCAGCAACCTGTGTATCACTTTCTAATACACTGAAAGCTAATCAGCAATGATTCTTCCTTGTTCTATAAGTATGTGGTATTCTCAGCAGTAGGATCCTACCGGCAAGTTCCGATGGGACTACACAGGCACATATTTGTTCCCCAGGTGATTGGCATTTTGTGAAACTGTGGAATCTTTTTAGTAAGTGATGGTCAACTGGCAGAAAGATGGTACTAATGTTGTGTATCAAATGTTGGAGGCCAGTCCAAGCTTCATCCTAGCTCTCTGCTTCCAGGCTACTTTGATCTGAACAATCTCTTTCACATACTACTCTCAGCATGAACAGGACTGCCCATGTATACTTCCTGTGCCACAGTAGACAGAAATTCTTTGGAACCATGAGCAAAAATAAATCTCCTTTAAACAGATTTTCTTTAGGGATTGTGGTCAGTGTCATGAAGATAACTAATCCAATATGGGAAGTACAATTTAAGACAGAAGAAGTTCAACCTCATTAATCTCCTAGAACATTACTCTACGCTGTGAAGTTCTTAACACCAGTGTAATTCCCATGCCCCACTTCATGATGTATGCTTCATGGTGGGATAAATGACAAAGACACTGTCACCAATGAGGCCCGCTAGAAAATAACATCAAGTTACAGCTGTCCCTTGCTTGTGTGTGCAGTCCAGGAGAGGGAACCAGGGCTCTGCAAATGCCAGGCTAACACTCTAGAGTGAGCTGCATCCCAAGCCCTTGTTCTGTCCTGTAAGTGAATCTCATTCTTGATAAAAGGTCATGGTTTCTATGTCTGTTTGTTTCAAATATGTTTGTTGCTTATTTAAATATTTATGTATATGTGTGCCACAGTAATCATGGAGAGGTCAGAGAATAACTTTCAGGAGTCAGTTCTCATCTTCCATTGTAGATCCTGGAGATGAAATTCAGATTGTCAGGAAGTTTAAAGAGAGCTTTCATCCTGAGCAATCTCACTGGCTCAAGTTTCTATGTTTTTTTTTAAATTGTCACTTGAAAATCAATATCAAACTTTATATAAAAAAGCAAAATATCCAGGATAGCAAAAAAAAAATACAGTAATAAAACTTCTCGCCTTTTTTATAGTTTCTATTTCAATTTTTAGTTCCTGGAATGATTCTTTCATTTGTTGGATTTTTCTTTTTTGGTGTTCTTGTTCTTTCAAGATTTCTTCATATCTTCCAATTTTTTATTTATATTTTCTTCTATTTCTTTAAGGGACTTTTTATATTCTCTTTTAAGGCTTCTATAATCTTCATAAAGGTGTAAGGTGTTTGTATTGTTGTTTCCTTCTGTTTCCTTTTCATTGCTCTGTTCAGGTCTTGGTGTTGTAGAGACATCAGCTTCTTCTGGTAGTACCTTGTTGTTTTTTATATTGCTATATGTATTCTTGCACTGGCATCTGCCCATTGCTTCCTTGGTTCGCTCTTCGTCAGGTCTTAGTGGAATCTTAGTCAGTTGTAGCTACAGGGGTTGTGTGTCTCCTGTCTGCTCTGGACATGGAGTCTGCATGATTTCTTACTCTGAATAGGCCACAGGATCCAAAGACCTATGTCTCTCACTCTGCTCTCCCACTCTGCTCTGGACCTGGGCTCCTCACTGTCTGAAGATGTCTGACTCTCACTCCACCCTGGATACCACTGGGTTGTACAGTTCAGAGAGACTCTGTCCCTCTGTGATGACGCAGCCTGCCTTAGAGTTGGGGTCTGGCCGTCTATTATGTGTCATCCAGGATTGCTGGGGGAGACTTTTTCCATCCCTGGTCCAGGGCAGGTCTGGCTGTGAGATCAATTCTGGGACTGTGGCTCTGGCCTCTGGGATGAGGCCCCGGGGAGGCCCAGGGGCTGGAACCCACTCACCTCCCACTCCACTCTGGACCTGAGATCCTTTCTATCCGAAGATGTCTGACTCTCACACCATCCTCAAGTTTCCATGTTTTAAAAATCTTGTAGGCTGAGTGTAACAATATGGGCTGAGCACTTTAGAGGCAGAGGCAGGAGAGTCAGGAGTTTGAGACCAGCCTTGGATACATAGTAAGTTTGAGATCATCCCAAGCTAAATGAGATGAAGTCCTATCCAAAACAAGATAAAACAAAAACAAACAAACAAACAAAAATACCACCACCAAAACACGATTCTTTGCTCAATGTTTTTCATCATTTCAACAGTCATTTCTTCCACTTGAGCTTTTGATCTTTAGAAATTTTTAAACACTGAATTTTGTTCCATAATTATATAAAATATTGACAAAACTCTGAAATGTAACAAGAGATCTTCAGAGAATTCCAGCCCAGACTTTTCTGAAATAGTTTGGTTTTAATTCTATTAAACTGTTAAAAGAACAGCTATAACTTGAAGTTTATATTCTTTAACAAATTCTCATTTGTTGTTGAAGAAACATTGTTTCCCAGCTCAGTAACTAGCCTCCCTTTGTTCTGTGCCAACTGCCTTCTGGATGATACTAAAACTCTTCTCCAATCCCATAGAGCTCCCAAGCAGCTCTGGTTCAGCCATCAATCTGTCATTCCCTTTGAGCATAATTGGTGTAAAGGCAAGAATAAAACCCAACTCAGCCCAAGCAAACCTAAGCAGTGAACAAAACTGCATTTCATCTAGAAAGTCAGATACCTAACTTTCCTAAATGTTAGTGCTTCCTTCTATAAATAATACTACATTTACTTCATAAAAAATGAAGAGATATAAGAACTATAAATGTAGTTGGAGATAATACCATAGTATAGCATATGCAAACTGAAGCTGGTTAGATGCTGAACACCATTTATAAAGTATATAAGGCGAAGTCAGGCATTGGTGTGGTGGTGTAACAGAGACCTATAGTCCAGTCAAAGATTGCAAGTTTGAGGCTAGTGTGGTCTACACAGAAAGATACTGTATTGAAATAAGAAGTTGTATTAACTCCTTAAACATAAGTTGGGATTTGCAGTGTAAATAAATGCAAGGGCTTCACTTACACCCTTCTTTGTCCTTCTCTTTTTGGGCATGGTGTAAGTGCCATTCTGACATTTGTCCTATTTTTATGACCTGAGGCAAATCACTATATTAACCATTGTCTCAGTTTGCTCATCTTTGAAATGTGAATGAGTGTGGCAGTTACTTCAGAGAGGTTTTGAGAATATGTAAACACGTACAGAATGTTTGGGGAAGTGCTGGGAATGTAATAAACATTGAGTGATAAGTAGTACTCACTACAACATGCTCTTGTCTCGTTCTTACACTTGTGCCTTTCTTCCAACATTAAAATTCTCCTTTTATCCTTTATTGAAAATAGATTTACATGCCAGTGGCACAGACACTAAGATCAACAACTATTAAATTGGATCTCATAAACCTGAAAGTTTCTGTAAGGCAAAGGACACTGTCAATAGGATAAAACTGAAGCCTACAAAATGGGAAAAGATATTCACTAACCCTACATAAAACAGAGGGCTGATTTCCAAAATATATAAAAAAACTCAAAAAATTAGGCATGACAAACCAAATAATCCATGCTAAAAATGGGGTACAGATCTAAACAGAGAATTCTAACCAAAAGAGTCTTAAGTGGAACATTTAAAAATATGTTCACCATTCTTAGCCCTCAGGGAAATACAAACCAAAGCAACTCTGGGATTTTATCTTATACCTGTAATAATAACGAGGATCAAAAACACAAATGACAGCTTGTACTGAAGAGGATGTAGAGCAAGGGAAACATTCCTCCACTGCCAGTGGGAATGCAAACCACTTTGGAAATCAATATGGCAGTTTCTCAGAAAATTGGGAATTGATCTTTCTCAAGACCCAAATATACCACTCTTGGGCATATGCTCAAAGTATGTTCAATTACATCACAAAGAGACTTGCTTAACTATGTTCATAGCAGCATTATTCATAGTAGCCAGAACCTAGAAACAATCTAGATTCTCCTCAACTGAAGAATGGATAAAGACAATGTGGTACATTTACACAATGAAGTATTACTCAGCTGTCAAAAACAATGACATCTGAAAATTTGAACGCAAATGGATGGACCTAGAAAAAAAAATCATCCTGAGGGAAGTAACTAGACCCAGAAAGACAAACATGATATATGCTCACTTCTAAGTGGATATTGGCTATGAAATAAAGGATAATCATGCTACAATCTACAGAACCAGAAAAGTTAAGTAACAAGGAGGACTCAAGGGAGAATACTTGGATCTCACTGGGAAGAGAAAAGAGAAGAGATGTCATAAGTAGACTGAGGGGGTGTGGGGGATGGGAACATGAGGAATCAGGTCAGGGGATAGATAGAGGTGAAGAGTACTAAAGAGATGAGTTAAAAGAGGAGCATTTTGGGGTCATATAGAAAGCTTGTACAAGGAAAACTCCCAGGAATCTACAAGGTTGACCCTAGCTAAGACACCTAGCAATAGTTGATGCATAGCCTGAACTTTACATCTTCTGTGACTAGGCAAGACTTCCATTGGAGGGATTGGAAAACCAACCCAGTCACATAACCTTTGATTGACAATCTGCCCTGCTATAGGATATGTTAGAGTAAAATGGTGCAGAGATTGTAGAAGTATCCAGCCAAGGACTGGTCAAGCCTGAAACCCATGCTATAAAAGTAAGCCCACCCCTGACACTGCCTGGAGGGCCAGGGCCCAGAGGCTGGATGGCCCAGATTCCTAGGATAGAACCAAACACATTTGGGGATCAATTAATGTCAGTGTAATACTGCCTAACCATGCTCTGCTATATGCATAAATTGTTTCCTAGCCCAAATGATATCAAAAAGGCTTCATGCAGCAACTGATGGAAACAGATGCAGAGACCCACAAGCCAAACAGTAGGCCAAGCTTGGGAGAATCCAGCTGAAGAGAGGGAGAAAGGGTTGTAAAAGCCAGAGGGATCAAGGACACCACAAGAAAACCCACAGAATCAACTAGCCTGAGCACATAGGAGCTCACAAACTGAACAGACAACCAGGAAACCTACATGGGACTGACCTAGGCACTCTGCATATATGTGACAGTTATGTAGCTTGGTCTATTTATGGGACTTATAACAATGGGAGCAGAGCTATCCCTAAGGCTTTGGCTAGCTTTTAGGAACCTATTCCTCATACTGGGTCACCTTGCCCAGCCTTAATACAAAGGGAGGTGCTTAGGCTTAGTGCAACTTGCTATGCCATGTTTTGTTGCTATCCATGGGGCAAGCCTGCATTTCTGAACAGAAGAGGAAGAGGAGCGGATTGGGGATGGGACGAAGGAAAGATGAGGGAAGGGACAGGTGGAGAGGAGGGAGGGGAAACTTTGGTTGGGATGTAAAATAAATAAATTTAATTGATTTCTAAATACGGATTTTCCTCACTATTTCTTGATTACTTCTCTCTCTCTCCCTCCCAGTCCTCTGCACCTCCCCTCACATCTACATCTACTCCCTTTCTGTCTGTCATCAGTAAACAAACAGGCTTCTAGGGGATAATAATAAAATAAGATAGAATAAGAGAAAAATCTAACAAATTGGAATTGGGCAGAACAAAGAAGCAGAAGAAAAAGAATTGAAAAGAAAGGATAAGAATCAGAGACCCACTTATTTGCTCACTCGGGAATCCCATACAAACACTAACCTGGAAGCCATAATGTACAGAGAGAGGACCTGGTGCAGACCCATGCTGGTCCTGTGCTTGCTGCTTCCATCTCTGTGTGTTCACACATGCCTTTATTATGCTGATTTTGCTTTCTCAGTGTCCTCCATACCTTCTGAGTCTTACATTCTCTCTACCTCCTCTTCCACTGGGCTCCCTGAGACCTCAGGGGAGGGATTTGATGGAGATATCCCCTTTAGACTTGAGTGTTCCAAGGTCTCCCACTCTCTGTACATTGGCTGTGAATCTGTGTACTTGTTTCCATTCGCTGCAGGAGGAAATTTCTCTTATCATGGCTGAGCAAGGCACTGACCTGAGTATAACAAAATGTCATTTTTTAATATTTATTTATTATGTATACAGTGTACAGAAAAGGGTACTAGATCTCATAGATGGTTGTGAGCCACCATGTGGTTGCTGGGAATTGAACTCAGAACCTCTGGAAGAAGTCAGTGCTCTTATCCCCTGAGCCATCTCTCCAGACCATCAAAATGTCATCTTATTGCTACATTTTTTTTCAATAATATTTGGCTTTACTCTAGGATATCTTAGACTTAGGTTTTTGGTCACCCAAGCAGTGTCAGGTATGGGTTCCATCTTGTGGAGTGGGCCTTAAGTAAAATCAGATATAGGTCAGTTACTTCTACAAGCTCTATGCCTCCATTGTCCTACCATATCTTGAAGACAGGGCAGCATTGTAGATCAAAGGGCTTGTGGCTGTTTACATTTCTTTTTGGCAACCTGCAGAGTACCTTCTTGGATCAAAGACTCTAGGAAATAGAGTAAAGGCTCTATGGAGGCACCAGTTACATTTTTTACATGTTCAGTGAGGTATGTAGGCATCTTCAGAGACGAGGCTTGCTCTCAATTTGTGGAGAGCAACTTAAAGTTTCCCAATTTTCTGAGAAACCGCCATACTGCGTTCCAAAGTGGCTGAACAAGCTTACACTCCCACCAACAATGGAGGAGTGTTCCCCTTGCTCCCCATACTCTCCAGCATAGGCTGTCCTCTGTGTCTTTTATCTTAGCCAATCTAAGAGGTGTCAGGTGGTATCTCAAAGAAAATTGAAAATCAATCTCCCCAAGGACCCAGCAATACCACTTCTGGGTGTATACCCTAAAGATGCACATTCACACTCCAAAGGTATTAGCTCAACTATGTTCATAGCAGCGTTATTCGTAATAGCAAGAACCTGGAAACAACCTAGATGTCCCTCAACTGAAGAATGGATTAACAAACTGTGGTACATCTACACAATGGAGTACTACCCAGCAGTAAGAAAAAATGATATCCTAAAATTTGCAGGCAAATAGATGGATTTGGAGAATATCCTCCTGAGCAAGGTATCACAAACTCAGAAAGATAACCAGGGGATGTACTCACTCATTAGTGGTCTCTAAACAAACAAACAAACAAGAAAAAAGCAAAGCATGCCCAAGCTGCAAACCACAACCACTGAACGGCTTGGGATCAGAAACACCCTGGACTGACTCCTTGGATCTCACTCCCCCTAGAGGAACATCTGACTCACTCTTGAAGGAGGGGGAAGAAAACTGGATCTGTCAGGAGTGGAGACTGAACTAAGCAATATTGGGGCAGTGGGACCATGGGACTGCCTGCTGCCTGCCCATGGCGGGGATGGGGAGTTGTGGAGAAGAAAGAATGACCTGATGTGGTGGGAGGGGGAAGGGACCTTGAATAAGGATATACAAGGATAGAAAGTGTGACTTCTTTGTTCATAATAATAATATAAATATAAATAAGTAAATAAATAAAGTTTCCCACGGGACACTTTAGGACAACAACTTAATTAGAAGTAACCTAGTTCCCATACTTGATGACAAGAGATGACCAGTTGAGCCTATGTCTCCTCCATTATTTGGCAATTTTATTTAGATGATCTTCATATATGTATCTTTTTAGAAAGCTTTTACTATGTTAGGTTTTCATATTACCCCTCAGATGGCCCTTAATTTTTCTGTCTCTCCCTGTACTCCCTGGCTCTCCCCTTCCCTCCCATTTGCTCTCCCTGTTCCAGGCTTCCTTGTCCATCCATAACTCTTAATTTAATTCTCCATTTCTAATGAGCTCTATATATACCCATTGTCCCTTACGCTGTACCTAACTCCTGTGGTTCTATTCACTATAGCTTGATTATCATTGACTTAACAGCTATTATCCAGATATAAGTGAATACATATTATATTTGTTTTTCTGAGTCTGGGTTATCTCACTCTGGATAACTTTTTTCCTTGTTCCTTCCATTTACCTGCAAATGTAAGATTTCATTTTTTAACAAGTAATATTTCATTGTATAAATGTACAATATTTTCTTTATTCAGTCATCCATTGACTGAGTTATAAATTATTGTAGCTATTAGGAATAAAGCAGTATTGAACATAGTTTAGCAAATGTCTCTGTGATAGGATGACGTGTTCTTTAGGTCTATACTCAGGAATGGTATAACCATATTGTGGTAGATCAATTCCCATCTTCCCGAGGAACTGCCACACTGATTTCATAGCAGCTGTACAGGTTTGCACTTCCATCACCAGTGGATGAATGTTCTCCTCTTGCCACATCCTCACCAGCAATAGCTGTCACTTATTTTAAGCATCTTATCCATTCTGGCAGGTGTTGGATGGAATCTCAAAGTAATTTTGATTTGCATTCCTCTGACATCTAAAGATGTTTAGTATTTCTTTAAGTGTTCCTTAGTCTTGTGAGTTTCTACTATTGAGAATGATTTATTTAGATCCATATCTCTATCAGATGCATACTTGGTAAAAAAAAAAAAAAAAAATCCCATTGCGTAGGCTGCTGCTTTGTTTAGCATTTTAGTTTCAAGATTCCTTTCCATTATGTGCTGATCTTAATGCCTGTCTAATAGTGATCTGTGTTCTGTCCAGAAAGTCTTCTGATGTGCCAATGAATTCAAGGTTATTTTCTATTTTCTCTTCTTTCAGATTTAATGTACTTAGTTTTATGCTGGTTGAAGTCTTGGAGATGAATTTTGTGCAGAGTAATAAGTATGGATCTATTTGAATTCTTCTACATTCAGCCATATAGTTTGACCTGCACCATTTGTTAAAAATTCTTTCTTTTTTTGACTATATATTTCTGAATTCTTTATATATATATATATATATATATAAATCAGGTGTCTATAATTGTCTGAATCTATGTCTGGGTCTTTGCTTTGATTCCATTGATCACTGCCATGTTCTGTGCCAAAATCATATTGCTTGTATTACTATAGCTCTGTAGTACAAATTGAAATTCAGGATGGTGACACCTCTAATCATCAGTTCTTTTATTATTCAGGGTTGTTTCAGCTATCTTAGTTTTTTTTTTTTTTGTGATTCCATAAGAAGCTAAAAATTGACCTTCAAAATTCTTTGAAAAATTGTGTTGAAATTTTGATAGGTGCTTTTAGTAGGATGGCCATTTTTACTATATTAATACTATCTAACCATGAGCATGGGAGATCTGTCCATCTTCTGATATCTTCTGCAATTTATTTCCTTAATATATTAAAAGATTTTATCAACCAGATTCTTCACTTGCTTGACTAGGGTTACCCCAAGGTATTATATATTGTTTGAGACTATCATGAAAGGTTTTATTTCTCTGATTTCTTTCTCAATCTGCCACTTTTTATTCAGTAGTGAGTTTTTCCATTTTCTAAGGTTTGTAAATTGTTTGTTCTTTTTGTTGATGTTGATAACCGGCTTTAATCTGTGGTTGTCAGATAGATGCAGGAAGTCATTTTAGGTTGTTTTTGTTTGTTTGTTTGTTTTATCTGTTGAGATTTCCTTTATCTCTAAATGTGTGGTCAGTTTAGGCCAGTTCTGTGAGGTACTGAGAAGAAGATATATTATTTTGCGTTTTACTGAAATGTTCTGTAAATGTCTGTTTGGTTCGTTTTGTTTATAATATCACTTAACTCCAGCATTTCTGTTTAATTTTTGTCTTGATGACCTGTTTATTGGTGTGAGTGGGTTATTAAACCCCCACTCTACTACTCTATGAGGACCAATGTGTAATTTTTAGCTATAGTAGTGTTTCTTTCATGAACTTCAATGCCTTCCTGTTTGGGACATACATGCTATGACTTGCAATGTCCTTTTCCTAACTCTTTCCATAGATGATTACATAGTGTCCTTTTCTATCTCTTCCATTTAGTTTTGGTTTGAAGTCTATTTTTTTCAGATATTAGAATGGCTACCACAGCTTTCTTACGTCTATTTACTTGTAATATCTTTTTCTGTCCTTTCACCCTGAGGTGATATCTATTCTTTCTGTAAATGTGTGTTTCTTGGATGCAACAGAAGAATGGATCTTGTTTTCACATCCCATTCTGTTAGTCTGAATATCCTTATTTGTGAATTAAGAACATTGGTGTTGAGAGATATCAATGAGCTGTGTTGTTTGATTTCTGTTATTTTGCTGTGGTGTGTGTTCTGTATGTGCACATACACACACACCTTTCTCTCTTGATTTGCTGGTCTGAGAGTATTCATTTCCTCTGTGTTCTTGGGTCCAGTTACCTTCGTTATGTTGGAATTTCTGTAACTGTAGGGTTGCATTTGTAAATAGTGTTTAAATTTGGTTTTATTGTACAATGTCTTTTGGTCTCCATATTAGAATTGAAAGTTTTGCTGGGTATAGTCATCTGGGCTGACATCTGTGGTCTCTTAGAATTGGCACCACAATTTTCCAGTCCTTTTTTGCTTTTAGAATCTTTACTGAGAAGTCAGGTTATTCTAATAGATCTATTTTTATATGTTGCTTGGTCTTTTCCCCTTGCAACTTTTAAAATTCTTTCTTTGTTCTGTAAGTTTAGTGTTTGGATTAGTATGTGCCAAGGGGACTTTCTTTCTTGTCCAGTCTATTTGCTGTTCTGTATTATTATTGATCTTTAATATCTCTTTCTTGAGTTTAGAAAATTTTTTTTTTACAATTTTATTGAAAATGTTTTCTGTGCCTTTGAGTTGGGGGTTCTCCTTCCTCTATTCTTAGATTTGGTCTTTCATATTATCCCAGATTTTCTGAGAGTTTTGGCCTGGATTTATATTATTATTATTATTATTATTATATGTTTTCTTTGACTGAAGTATCCTTTTTTTTTTCTATTATGTCTTCGATGACTAAGAATCTCCCTTACATTTCTTATATTCTCTTAGTGGAACTTGCCACTTAGAGTCATATTGAAGCTCCTAAATTTTTCTGTTTCAGATTTCTCTCAGTTTGGAAATTCTTTATTGATTCTGTTTCCACTCTCAGGTCTTGAATGGTTTTATTCATTTTGTATTTTCATAAATTTCCTTAAGAGATTTATTCATCTTTTAAGGACTTCTAACATAATCCCAAAGGTTGTTTTACGGACTTGAACTTGTACTCAGTTATGTTGCAGTTAAGGTCCACGATTCTAGGATTGCTGGGCTCTAATGAAGACATATTATCCTGGCTTACAATACATATTGATTTTTTCCTCTGATTTCTAGGAATCTAGGGTTGGGAAGACTGTAAATCAAGGAGCTAATATTTGGTCTTGTCTTTGTCTGGTGAGTGTTTTGTTCTTGGTTTCTGTTGCTCTCTCCAGTTCTTAGGAGAATGTGGTGTCTGTGTGTTGCCTGGTTGGAAATTCTTTTGACATCCTGATAGGTTTGGTCACTAGAGGGTTTTCAGGTAAAATGTGTTTCTAGGCATTGGGAGCTCACACTTATGAATGGGATGGGCTAGAAGTGGGTGCTGAGGTGTTCAAGGAAAGGAAAAAAGCAGGGTACTCCTTCAGAATCTGCTTAGTGTCCTGGGAATGGGGTTGAGGGTGAGGTAAGGCTGTAGCAAGTAGTCTGCTACAGAGATGGGGATGAGCAATGGTGGAGAGATAAATACCTGCATGAGTTGGTAGGCTTTCTTTGACTTTTGATGTTGTTGAACTCTAACTTTAGGCCCTGGTGGCCTGATATGTTACAAGGGATTATTTCCAATTTTCTGTATCTGTTGATATTTGCTTTATTACCAATTATGTGGTCAATTTTGGAGAAAGTTCCATGAGGAGGAGGAGCTGAGAAATATGTATATTCCTTTGCATTTGGGTGGAAGCTTCTGTAGATATCAATTAAATCCATTTGCATCATAACCTCTTTTAGACTCCTTATTTCTCTGTTGAGTCTCTGTCTGGTTGACCTATCCAGGGTTAAAAGTGAGTTATTGAAGTCTCCCACTATTAGGGTGTAAGAATTGATGTGGGATTCGAGCTTTAGTAGTGTTTCTTTTACATAGGTAGGTGCCCAATATTCAGGATTGAAATCTCCTCTTGACCTGCAGTCAGCCTACCTGCTTTGCTTATGGAGTGGCTTGTGGGTGCTCAGGGAATGCCTGCTAAAGGTAGAGGTTGGGATACAGAAATGAGTGGGTAGAGGGAAGTTAGGCAGGGGCAGGAAGGAAGGGAGGCAAAAAGGGGTCTGATGCAGAGTGAAGATAAGACTGGGGGACTGGATTGGAGGAGAGGAGATATTGTTGGATGTCTGCAGTTAGCCTACCTATTTCCCTGGCCAGAAAATTATAATTCTTAATTTTAAGATAGACGGAGCAACTCATGATATTAATTCCAGTATTTAAGAGACAGAGGTGAGGGTATTGTAAGTTTCAGATCGATATAAACTAAATAGCAAAGTTCCATCCCAAATATAATAATAATTGTTATTATTATAACAATAGCAATAGTAGTGATAATAATATAATTTCAAATGTTACAAGCTTATATTTTATTACAACTTAAATTTGTACATACTTGTGTAAGAATTTCTGTGATATGATTGTGCAGGGTAGGTTATTAGAGTATGGGTAAACAACATTATAAAAGAGATAGTGATTTAAAAACATCTGAGTCTACTTTGGTACCTCCTAAAACTGTCCTTCAATAAGAATGAAGATATTTTCATTAAAATACAAACCAGCAAAATTATATATATATGTATATATATTTTTTTTAAGAAAAAAAAACCCAAAGGTTTAAAAATTGGAGAAAAGCCAGGTGTGGTAGGCCAGGTCTTTAATCCCAGCACTCCCCGGGAGGCAGAGGCAGAAGGATCTCTGAGTTTGAGCAGAGCTAGTTCCAACACAGCCAGGGCCACACAGAGAAATCCTGCCTTTAAAAATCAAACAAACAAACAAACAAAAACCTGGGAAAAAATAAAACAAAATAGATGAGAGAGCTGCAGTGGCCTTATGAAACAAGCAAACAAACAAACAGAATGACCCCTGAGGGGTCACATTGTGAGATTCCTCCCCCAGCTCTGAATGTGATAACACTGTCTGGAAGCAGGCTGAATGGAAATTTACCCAACTTAAACAAGATTTGAAAGCCTGGAAAGAAGCTCAGCCACATGTGTTCACCCACACTCTACAAAAGATGACCCCATCACTGTGGCTAGAGACTGCAACCAGGTTCTTCAGATGGTCCCTGGGACAAGATCAGCAGGCCCAGATGGATGGAGGAGAAGCAAGAAAACCAGAGTTTCTATCTTCTACCCACTTTAGGTCTGCAAACAACACCAGGGATCTGGAACTCATCTTCTAGATTCTGCGTGGCAAAAGGAGATTGAGATTTTTATATTACAGCTACTCATACACAAAAAGAACCTGGCCAGACCACCAACAGTGACTAGTGTTGCCAAATCTCCCCAGACTCCAGGCTTATACCACCCACCATCCAGTATGCAATAGGCAACATGGAATGTGTGACATCTGAGAATCAGTGATGCTCCAAGACCAAACAGACAAAGGACAACTTGAACACAAACACCATGTAAGGAGAAGGGTATATATATATATATATATATATATTTGATTATACTTGATACTTTCTTTAATTAATTAATTGATTTGTTTGTTTGTTTGTTTTTGGTAAGGCGATGGTGATGGGGCCCTCCTCTAATCCCAGCACGTGGGAGGCAGAGGCAGGACTATCTCTGAGTTTGAGACAGCCTGATCTACAGAGAAATTTTCAGGACAGTCAAGGATAAACAAAGAAACTTTGGAGAGAGACCTTGAGTTCAAAGACATCTGTCTGCCTCTGCCTTCCAAGTTTCCAAGTATTGGGATTAAAGTTAACCCTAACCAGTCCTACACTTAATATTTTCATAAAATGTCTTAACTGTGTAATAAGAAAAAATGCTTTTCAAAGGAATCCTGAAAACAAAATAATATTCTCAATCTCATAAATTAAAATATGTCTACAAATATAAAATACATATCCACAGAAGAAAAGGAAAACAGATTTGAAAGAATGAGAAGTTGAAGAAGATGAAAATTATATGCAGGTGTAGATAAAGGCAGGAATATATGGACTATATATAGTTACAGGTATAAATGGACTATGTATAGTTACAGGCTTATATGGACTATGTATAGTACAGGTATATATTGACCATTTATGCTTACAGGTAGTCTAAGATGTCCAGAAAGCAAAGCTAAATAAGTTTCATAGAGCATCACCATAAAAATATTCCAAGAGGACTGTAGTTGTTGTTTAGTTGGTGGTATACACTAGATCCTGAGTTTGATGTACATTACCATACAAACTGGCTATGGTGGTGCGCTGCTGCAATTCCCGCACCGGGGAGGCAGAGAAGAATTATTGAAAGTGCAAGGTCTTCCTCAATAAAATAGCAAGTTTGAGGCTAGCTGGGATATACAAGACTCTCGATAAACAAACATGGGCTAAGATGGACATTTTCAGAGAACTTTGGTAGTAACACTTTGGCTTTCATCTCTCTTTAAAAACTACTGGAGAGCACATGCCACGAAAACAAAGAACTAATGCAGGAAAAGGAAGAAATTGAGCAGAGAAAGAAAAGAGATTGGCGAGTCAATAAAGGGGAGGGGTCACAATGGCAGCTCTGACCCAAATCATGATTCAGGAAGGGAAGGTGAGCTTATTTCCCAAGTACTCTCAATGGGCTCTGGTAGAGATTTCACACAGAAGAGGTCGATAAGAAAAGAACGGGCCAGTCTTCCGACTCTAACCGCTTTATGCCCTCATGCACTTCCTTGCACCATTGGCTCTTCTGGATATTCCATTAATCATTTCTCTCCATATGACATTTAGACAATTGTTTTGTACTGAAGGAGAGTTGGTGATAAAGACAAAGGAAATACAGATCAAAATAAAACAATTATTTTCTTCAAAGAAAGCATATGAAGAAAGCAAGAATTATGTAACATGTGCCTCAACTGTGAATCACATTTAAATGTGTACATTAGGATAATGTAAACACTAAATAATGTTACAGTCATAACTGAAGCATGGTGATGTCTGGATATGAAGAATGCAGAAGACATGTAATGACCAGGGCCAGGAGAAAGAGGACTCAGATCATCTATGGAAGGTATACAGTAGAATACCAAGAGGCAGAAATAGCAAGAAAATCAAGACAATTTGAAAGGTAGCTAAAGAATCAGACATGGTTACTCTGAGAAGAAAAGCTTGTGTATGGTCAGCGCGAAATTCTGTTCTTTGTCAAATAGCTTATAAATAAGTTCTGTGTGTGTGTGTGTGTGTGTGTGTGTGTGTGTGTGTGTGTGTGTGTACTAACTGCATTCATGATATTTTATGATGTTATTTCTGAAATACATCTTAAAATTCTGATTTCCCAAGTAAACAGAAGAATAATATTTCTTCAAGTTTGCCTACATAATTTTCATCATCTCAAAATTCTTTCTTTACTGGTGGAGACTGTCTGATCTTCGTTAGTACAGAATTGATATTAGCACAATTCATTCATTTATTTATTCAATCAATAGACAGATATTGAGACATTCCTGCTTTCAAGGACCTTGCTGTGCTTCTAGGGGACAATAACCCACAGTTCTTGGCTGTCTTAGAAGACTACAGAAGTGCTAGAAGACGACAGGACAATGAAACAGTGGTCAGGGAATGTCTTTGAAATGTCCCCAGGGGTACTTTATATAGCTCTAAAGAGGTAGAATATATAATTTTATTTTGTAATTTCTCTAAGTAATTAAGTAAAAAGCAATGGAGGATATTTGTGTATAGATCACTGCCAGCAGCTCCAGGAAATAAAAAAGAGAATGAATATGCCATATTTCCTCCCAGATGGCACAAAGGATAAAATCAAGGGGAATAAACACTGATAGGGAAATTCAGAAGCATGGGCAAGTTGTTCTAGGCAAGGACCTGATGTTGCGAGAGTCTAGTTAGAGAGGCAAGACCATTCTGTGTCTGTCTGTTCCAGCTGACCCAGTCTCCATCTATTGAGAGGTTCAGCAAAGCAGACACTGGGCGGGGAGAGGGTACATGAGATGCATCTGAGCTGCAAAGGAAGCAGTTATTAAAAATATTCAAAGAACAGAGAAGAGGGCAGCCTGGTTGGTGTCAGGGAGGGTGTGCAGGAAGAGTAGGAACGAAAGAAGAGGTATTCTGGTTTCCTGTTGCTATAATAAATGCCACGATCAAAAACATCATGTGAAAAAAGGGCTTATTTTATTTTACACAACATAATTCACCTCTGAGGAAAGTCACAGAAGGAACTGGAACAGGGCAGGAACTCTGGGGACTCAGGGACTTAAGAGAATTTTTTTAAAATATTTATTTTTATTTTATGTGAATTGGTGTTTTGCCTGCATGTATAACTGTGTAAGGGTGCCAGATCTTGGGATTGCAAACAGTTGTTAGCTGCCATGTGGATGCTGGGAATCGAAGTCAGATCCTCCAGAAGAACAGTCAGTGCTCTTAACCACTGAGCAATCTCTCCAGCCCAGGATTTACAGATTTTATGAAGGAATAATGCCCAGTGACTTGCTGAATCTCAATTGTTCTGTTAGCTTTCATATACAGCCCAGGTCTCCCTATGACACCATCCACAGTAGATTGTGCCCTCTACATTAATTAGCAATTGGTAGATGCCACACAGAAATGGCCACAGGTCAATCAGATTGAGACAATTCTTCAGCTGAGGTTTCCTGTGGTAACTATGACAGGTAACAAGAGAAAATGACTCAAACTCAATTTTTTCAAATATCATGGGCAACAGGAGTTGGTTGCCTCAGTTTAAGAGTTGAAGGTCCTGAAACCTTGAATGTTGTGAAATGGATGACCTCATGTGTGCCCAGGAATAGAAAAGAAACTTTCCAGTGTCCAACCAGACGGCCTTTGTGTGGCATCCCACATCTCTTTCTAATGTCAGAAATGCAATAGCTTAGGGCTTTGAGGTTTCATTGTACTGCAATGTGTTTCCAACACAAAGTGGTCAGCCTGGAGGCACCATATAGACATAAACAACAATAATGGACTCAGCAGAACAAATTGAGATGTGTGGACATATATATGTGTGTAGCAGTAACAATAATGATAATAAGGCATCAATTTGAGAGTGGAGTTAGGATGGCCTGGGAGGGTTTGGAAGGAGAGGAACATAGCAAGAGCTAGAGGGAGGAAGAGGAAGGGGGGAAATGCAATTATATTTTAATTAAAATGCATTTTAAGGACTAGAGAAATTGCTCTGGGGTTAAAAGTGTTGAGTGCTCTTCCAGAAAAACCAATTCAGTTCCTAGTACCCACGGTGTGGTTCACAACAGCCTGTAACTTCAATCCTAAGTTACCCAATGCCTGCTTCTGGTGTCTGTGAGTACTGTATATATTTGATGCAAAACACCCAAACATATAAAATAAAAAAAGTTTTTCAAAATGTGTTGTATTTTTTGTATTTTTGTCATAATAGGCGAAAGCAATCAGCTCATTCTCTTGCCTTTGTATCTCTGTCAGAGTCTCATTTTCTTTGTTCCTATTATCTCTCCTGCCTAGGCACCTACCTTCCCCTTCAGGGTCATAAGCTCCTCTGCAGACCCTCAGAGCTGGGCAGCACTAACACTTTACTACAAACCATAGGAAGAACATGCCTAAAACAGTTAAACAAACAGCAAAGCTCCCTGAGTCTGAATTCTCCACACAAAATTTCAGCATCCATCTGAACCTGCTGTATTGCTCCTTGTTTTATTTCTGAACACTCCCACCATTTCTGTTAAAATGGCTCCCGGAATATAAAGTCCTTTGCCCTAGTGTTAGCTTCAGTGATGTATGGTGTGTGTGCGTGTGTGTGTGTGCGTGCGTGCGTGCGTGCGTGCGTGCGTGCGTGCGTGCGTGCGTGCGTGTGTGTGTGTGTGTGTGTGTGTGTGTGTGTGTGTGTGTGTGTATTGGAACTCTAGTATTTTAGGCTTTGACTTTGGCAGGTCGAAGTCATCCATAGGAATCTCTGCCATAAGGTTTAAGATGTTCAAGAATTCTAATGATAAGTGGTTCCTTCCCTGTTACCAAGGAAGGAGAAGAAAGAGGTCCCATTTAGCTTGGTCATTCAAAGCTGCCACTCAGACATCAGACTCCACACAACTCTGCCTCTCCCTAGTTTTCCTGATAAGATTGATTGTAGAGCTCCCTATATCTCAGTATTTGCCCTTACATGGTGGTTGGATGGAATTTTCGTCTCAGATTTCCTGAGTTTATTTTTCATCAGTGAGGATACCTAATAATTAGAGAAGAGTCAGTAGATCTTTAGGAAATTAATGGATAGGTGATTCTCAGTAGCTGGCTACATCAGTATAAATAAAATGGCATTATAGTGAGTCTCTAAAGTAGGTGTACAAAACAAAAACAAATGCTAAACCAGAAGTCACTGATGCCAGCGTTTGATGACAGTGTGTCTGTAAGCAGAGGAAAGGGAATTTACTAACTATTGCCTTCCAAATTCACAGATTTCTCAGGGTGGTCTTAATACTAGAGAAACTTTAAATTATTGTTATTGGCATAATTATTAGTGTGTGTGTGGCAGAGGACAACTTTGTGGGATTAGCTATCTGTTTCTGCCTTTACAGGAAGCCCAGGGAAGAAACCAGAGTTCTCAGGCTTCCATGAAAAAAGCACTTCACCTACTGAACCCCCTTTCTTTCCCAATAATAGAGAATTTTGAAGAAGAAAAATATTTAAGAGGGGCTGGAGAGATGGCTTAGTGCTTAAAATACTTCCTGCTCTTGCAGAGGATCTGGGTTTAGTTCTTAGTACCTTTTGGTGACATAAAACCATCTACAACTCCAGCCCTAGGGGATCCACCACCTTCTTCTGGCTTCTGGAAGCATAAGTACTTACATGTACACACACACAAACACACACACACACACACACACACACACACACAGAGAGAGAGAGAGAGAGAGAGAGAGAGAGAGAGAGAGAGAGAGATGAAAATAATAAAATGAATATTGTTTGATTAAAATAAAAATATTTTTTCTAAGATTTAAAAGCAAATATTTTGAAGTTTTAAATTTTGTGTGGGATAAAGGTACATAAAATTCTTGATATTTTCATTGTCCTGTACCTCTAATAATACCTGGTGCATATCTGTCTAACTATGCCCCATAACTTTTACAGGGGAAGATTTATTTTGTCCCCTATTATCAAATTTCGGCATCATACTCTTTATATTTCATTTTCTCCCTCTTAAATAATTTCTTTTGTCCTTAATAGAACACTCCAGAAATATATTCCCTGACTCATTGTTGACTTTCAGACATTTTTAGATGTGTTTGTTTTGTATGACAAATTCTTCTGAGACTCACCTAGAAGCTGAATGAGTCATAATTCTGTCCTCTGCACCTTTCAAAATAGATTTTAAAAATAGCTGTTGTATTGAGATACAATCCACATACTACATAATTTTCCATTTTAAATGTGCACCATGAAAGTATTCAGTGTGTTTGCAGACTTGTGTAAACATCATTTCAATCAATTCTAGACTGCCTCCATCAACCCCAAGAGAAACCCACGTCCATTAGCAGTACATTGCTCCTGCCTCCCTCTTGGGCAGCTCAGTGCAACTCCTAATCTACATTCTGTCTCCAGGGAGTTACTTGTTCTGGATATTTTGTATAAATGGAATCATGCAATATTCACCCTTTTGTGTTTGTCTTCTCAGAGTGTTTGGAAGGCTCAGCTATGTTATAGCATGTATCAGTTCTCTATTCCATTTATGGCTAATGAATATTTCATTGTGTGGATATGCTATATTTTTTTTTCTCCATTCAACAGTTAATGGGCATTTGGGTTATTTCCATCTTTTGGATATTGTATTGTCTCGATTTCCATCACTGTGACAAAACACCAGAGATAAACAAGATGTACATAGAAGAGTGTGGTAGCACGTGCCTTTAATCCTGGCACTAAAGAGGCTCAGGCAGATGGGTCTATGTGTTTGAAGCCATTAGAGGCCAATCTGATCTACATACTAAGTTCCAGACCTACCAGGCCTATCTATATACTGAGACTCTGTCTTAAAACAAACAAACAGAAAAAAAAAAAAACAAACAAACAAACAGAAAGTGTCTAGAGAACAATTTTAGCTCAGAGTTCCAGTGGTTTCACTCTGTGATCACATGGCCCCAAGCTTTTGGACTTTTTGATCAGGGCATTGATACAGAAGCACATGATAAAGGAAAATGCTCACACCAAGGCAGCTGTGAGGTAAAGAGAAAGACTGGACAGATTTGAGATCCTAATGACTCCTCAAGGGCACAGTCTCAATAACCTACCTTCACTCTAGGAGGCCCCGCCTCCCCATGATGCCAAGCTGAGAACCAAGTTTTATGACATGGACTCTAGGAACAGTCAGCTCCAAGCTACAGCAGCCTTCACATTTGAATGAGCACTTATTTACAGGTCTTTTGTGGACAAAATGTTTTCATTTCTCTTGGATTCTCATGTATGTAAATTTTACATTAATGCAGATTAGATTTGAATCTGGATATTCCAGATACTTGAGTGTATGAACTGCAAATGTTGGGAAGGAAGACTGAGAAGGAATCTAAGGAGAGACAAAAGAGTGAGCGAGTGGAACTTAGTTCACTTGTTTTCCAATTTCTAAATCCTCCTCATATAAAATCATCTGTCCCACTTAGCTTTAGTTGGCAGCTTGACACAGGCTAGGGTCATTTGAGAAGTGACAATTGAGAACTTGCCCAGATCAAACAGGCCTGTGGATATACCTATAGGGGATTCTCTTGATTGTTAACTGATGTAGAAGTGCCCAGTCCACTGTGGGTATGGATGGCACGCCCTGGGCAGGTGTCTTGAACTGAATATGAAAGCCTGGTTAGCATAAGTTTGCGATGAGCAAGTAGCCATGGCTTCTGCCTTCAAGTGCCTAGTTCAGTTCCTGATCTGACTTCCATTAATGATGGGCTATCATCTATAAACAAAAATAAACTCTTCCCACTCTTAATTTGCTTTTAGTCATGGTGCTTGTTACAGGAATAGGATGAAAAATAGATCACCATCTAATATAAGAAGATCTTTACGTTATCACTTTACATATGAGCAACTGAGAACCCAAAGGAAGAAAATTGCTTAACAAATTGTTGAGAATTTAGAAGACCTTAAAAACCAACACTTCTAAATCTTTGTATATACCCTTCTAAATAATCAGTATTAAGTTAATTAACACTAATGTATACTCAGGTACATTTATTTTTAAAATTTTTAATGTTAATATTCTTTTTTATTTTTTCTTTTATTGAACTTAGATTATTTTTAATATATTATATTTGGATTTTTCCTCTCCTCCCCACAGATCCTCCTCATTTCCACATCCAACCTGAGCCATACTCTGTTTCTCATTAGGAAATAAACACAGGTATCTGAGGAATAATAATAAAATAAAATAATATACAATAAGAGACAATAAGACAAAAAACAATTAGAATAGAATACAACAACCAAACAAGAAGAAGAATCAAAGCAAAAGCAAAACATAAGAAAATAATATAGATGCAGAGATACACACTTTTATACACACACAAATGCAGACACACACTTTTATACACATACACAGGAGTCTCCTAAAACACAGAAGCTAGAAGCAAAGGATCTGTGATGTTAAACAAAGTATTGGACACTCTGGAGCAGGGGAAGCTGAACTGTGCCCCTGGCCACACCCACAGCGCCTGCTGAGGGTATCTGCAGGGCTCCAGACTACGACCTTGAACTGAGTGAACCAACAACTGCAGGGGTCTCTGAAAGACAGAATCAAGCCCTGACCAGAGAGGTGACAGGTGACACACAAACCCAAGTCCCACATCTGACCAGGACCCATCTAATCGTGAACCACTGAAGCCATGGGCAAACGTCAGTACAAGAAATTACATAATAATACAAAGGACAACATGGTAACTCCAGAAGAGAGTGGCGATCTTACAAATACAAGACCTGAACTGAGCAATGAAGAGGAAACAGAAGGAAGCAACACCAAAAATTCCTTTTTGATGATCATCGAAGCT
>PVIH01000338.1:88841-383178 GCA_004025045.1 Sigmodon hispidus | reverse complement strand
AAAAAAAAAAAGAAACTGAGTATGAAAATGTTAACAATTTCATCTCCTTATGTAGAGGCACATAGGCCAACTCTGTATGTCCTTACTCTCTGACCTTCGCCCTTGCTTAGTTAACATTGTGTGTGTGTGTGTGTGTGTGTGTGTGTGTGTGTGTGTCTAGGAGTAGAGCTGGTTGTTAATGTTTATTAATAGCCTTGATGTCAGCCCCCTGTCTGGCAGCATTTCTAAACTGTCCTGGGAGGTCCCTCTTAGCAGTTTTGGTGATAAAAACAGGCACAAAAGGTGTTTTGGGCTATAGCTGAGCAAAAGCAGTAGTTAGGCTTCCTAGGAAACAAGGCAAGAAGGGACAGCATGGGACAAGTGCTGTCTCTTTTACTGTCTTTATTGTCCACTCGTGATTCGAGGCTGCCTGCCTTTGGGTCAGAGAAACAAACTGAGAAGCACAAAAATCATCACAGCCAGGAGACTGCCACTCTCCTTGACTGTCTCTTTTTCTAAGACAGTCTGAGGAATGCCAACCCTCGGAAGAAGAAGGTTTCGCTGTAGAGAATGGGAAATTTACACAATCCTCAATGCCCATATGGCTGCCTTTATTCCTTTTTATATATTCCCAGTAGTAGTTTAAGTAAAATTTTCAGTGCTTTCATTTGGATATCAATTAATTCTAAAGAACATAGAAATGTTAGATGTAGAAGACATGGAAAAGACAAAGGGGAAAATGTTCAGCATCACTAATCATTAGGAAAATGGAAATTAGAGCCACAATGAGGTATTACATTATTCTAGTAAGAATTACCATTTTCAAAGAGAAAAATAACAAATTATGAAAAACAGTATGAGCTTCTCAAAACCTTAATGCCAGAACTACATTGTGTCCTAGTAATCTCATTGTTATCTATCAAAAAAATAAAGTTGGTCTGTCAGATGCCTGCACTCCCTGCTTCATTTCGGTTACATCAGCCAAGACGTGGGATTAACTAAAACGAGTTTGGTGTATGCACAGTGTGCTCTGTTCTATCATAGAAATCAACTCCTGTCATTGTTATTGTAAAGGAATGTTGAGTGAAATCAGACACAGACAGACAGATAAGTGGTGGGTAATCTCAATTATTCGTAATCCAAGACCATTGGTTATGGGGCCAGAAGTGCTGGTGCATGCCTGTGATCTTAGCACTTAAGAGATAGAGGCAGTGGGGGGAGGAAAATGGGAAGAGGAGGAGGAAGAGAAGACTGTGGCTGGTATATAAAAATTTAATTAAGTGAAATTAATTGGGCTGGAGAGATGGCTCAGCGGTTAGGAGCGCTGACTGTTCTTCCAGAGAACCTGAGTTCAATTCCCAGCATCTACATGGCAGCTAACAACTGTAATCCCAAGATCTGACACCCTTACACAGTTATACATGCAGGCAAAACACCAATTCAGATAAAACATTAAAAAAAGAAATTCATTAAGATGGAAAAATTTAATTAAAAAAGAGATGGAGACAAGAGAATTAGAGTTCAAGATCAGCCTCAGATACATATTAAGTTTTAGGCCAGTTTAGGCTTCATAATAAGACTGTATCCAAAAGAAAAGAAGAAGTTTGATCTAGCATTATTTAAAATAGCAAGTAAATATAAATCAACAAGAGAATTCCTAAGTAAATCAGAGTAGCTCTGTTCAGTGGATTTATGAGCCTTGTCCTGTTCTCATAGATGTTGATAAGCCAGGCATAGTAGCACACTTCTGTTATCCCAGCATTCCAGAGACTGAGGCAGGAGAACTGAGAGTTACAGGCCAGCCTGTGATTACATAGTAGTCTTTAATCTTAAAAAAAAAAAAAAAAAAAGAAAGAAAAAAAAGAAAAAAGAAAAAACCCCAGAAACAATGGTATTGTACGAATTTTATTTTATTAAACTTTATTTATTTATTTATTTATTTATTTGCCTTGGTGTTTGCCTAGAACTGGATCTACAGACAGTTGTTAGCTGCCATGTGGGTGCTGGGAATCAAACTCAGGTCCTCTGGAAGAGCAGTCAGTGCTCTTAACCACTGAGCCATCTCTCCTGCCCCCTATTTTTTATTTTTTAAAAAGATTTCTTTATTTATTATGTATATAGTACACAGAAGAGGTTACCAGATGTCATCATAGATGGTTATGAGCCTCCATGTGGTTGCTGGGAATTGAACTCTGGACCTCTGGAAGAACAGTCAGTGATCTTAACCTCTGAGCTATTTCTCCAGCCCTGTATGAATTTTATTTGATATATAATGAAAACTTGGAGTCAGATATAGGGGAAAAGCTGGAATATTAGAGATACAGAGAAAGAAGCTATAGCTTTTTTTTATCTGCCAACTTTTTGGGCCTGTCTCAAAAAAATCCTCCTATTTTAACCTTTTTCTTTTTAGCCCACTAAGGAAGTGTCTTGGAAAGCTGAAAATCTCTCTTCTCTTCCTCTGCCCAGCTCTCTTAACTTCCTCTTTCCACATTAGGACTAAAGGTGTAGGTCCCCACTCCCTGACCTTTATGGCTTGGCTCTGTGGTTGACTCTCTGATTTTCCAGACTAATTTTATTAGATATATATCAACACAGTGGTTACCAGAGACTTGGAACTATGTGGTGGTGCGGTTGAGGAAAGATTGATCAGTAGATGTTGAGTTTCAGGTAGCTAGAGGTGTGAATAATTTTGACATACTATCACTGTACTAGGTACCAATTATATACTGGATATTTAAAAGCACTGAAAGAGAAGATTTAAAGAAATAATAAATGTTTGAGGTATTAGATATGTGTACTCTTGTATTGGAACATTACATGGTAATAGCAGCTAAACATATACATTACAGATATATCAGCTAAAAATAAATTTTAGATAAAAATTTTAAGACATTTAAAATATGGTGTCTCCTGCCTTTAAGCACAGCACTTGGGAGGCAGTGGCAAGCAGATCTCTTGAGTTTGAGGCCAGCCTGGTCAACATAGCAAGTTCTAGGACAGCCAAAGCTATACAGAGAGATCCTGTCTCAGAAAGAAGGGAAGGAAGGAAGAAAATGAAATGAAATGAATTAAAAGGATATCAATTAATTCCTTTTTGTTGAGTGCCTACTATGTCTAGCAATTGCAGTTGGGAAAGAATTGGAAATGGGCAGTCATTCTTCCTTTACTTTTCAAAAGCCAGCAACTGTCCTAATGCCCTTTGCCTTCACTTCTGATCATTCACTAGGGCCGTCTGCTGAACCTAAGCTGCTCCACAGTGCCTACATTTGTGCTCTCAATCACTGCTACCACTCAGGTAAGCTCTGCAGTTGAACAGTAGTGAAATGGAGGGGGTCCTTAGATGAGCCAGCTAGCAAAGCTTTGGAAGGTATATCAGCATACGTGTCTCTGCTTTTCTAGGCTCTGGCCTTGATAGAACTTTACAATGCTCCTGAGGGTCGCTATAAGCAAGATGTGTACCTGTTGCCCAAGAAAATGGGTAAGCTACTCTTCCTTCCCCATTCTTACCAAAGTAGTTCACTGTCAGGAGCTAAAGGAAGCTTGAAGACATTAACTTTCTGTGGAGAAAATTAAACAAACATATATTTATCTTATAAAATAGGAACTAGGATTCCAGACTCTTTTTCAAGGCGATTTGTATAATTTTCCACATAGGTTTTCCTAGTGAGGTTCTTAGATATATATAATTCTTTTTTTTTTCTTTTCTAAGGGTTCTTATTTATTTATTATTTACACAGTGTTCACCTGCTTGCCAGAATCAGACTCCATAAGAAATGGTTGTGAGCTACCATGTGGTTGCTGAGAATTGAACTCGGGACCTTTGAAAGAGCAATCAGTGCTTACGTTCTGAGCCATCCTCCAGCCCTCTTGGGAGGTTCTTGCATTTTGCTGTGATTTAGAATACCTGTCTGAGAATTATTTTATTATGCCCTATTGTGTTGCATCAGGGTCTCTTAAATGTATTTAAGGCTCACATTGAACTCACTCCTGTTTTCTATCTGGGGTTACAGCATACGCCACCATGCCTGGCCATGTATGCAAAAATCTCAAAGGAGAAGGAAAATATTACCCCCCACAAAGAGAATATCTCTGGCTTATTCCAGTTCTAAGGTACTAAATAGCTCCTTTTTAAGGCATGCAGGTTCCTGTTAAGAGTTAATTATGGCCTGGTTGTGGTAGCAATACATTTTTCATTTCAGTACTCAGGGGGCAGGGGCAGGAGGATCTCTGTGAGTATGAGGCCAGCCTGGTCTACAAAGAGCAGTCCAAGATAGCCAGAACTGTTAGACAGATATCCCATCTCGAGGGGAAAAAAGAGAAAAAGAAAAAAAAAGTTAATTATGTGGGTGATTGGTATAATAAAAACATTAAACTGTCTTAATTTTTAAAAAGCCTGTTCCAAGCACCTAGGTAGTATAAACTTAGGGATTAAGTCAGCTCTGGCATTGCTCCAATAACTGTTACAAATTGCTATATTTTCCTTTAATATAGTTTGGAGGGTCTGATATGGTTGGTGCACACCAGCACTTGGGAGGCAGAGGCAGGAGGATCCAAGTTTGAGACAAGGCTAGTCTACAGAGTGAGTTTCGGGACAGCCAGGGCTACACAGAGAAACCCTGTCTTCCAAAAAATTAAACAAAGCAAGACTACACAGTTTGGAAGGGAACAAAATGAGCAGAGCAGATTGTATTCTCTTTGGATATATAGTGAAGCTGAAATACAGCTGTTCAAAAGATGGGAAATTACTAAAGCAAAGCACATAGTTCTAGGGCTTTGTTTCCTTTTTTTTTTTTTTTTTAAGTTATTTTTTCCCCAGTTCCCATGGATGTTAAGTTTTCTAGAATGTATAGTATAGTATTGTTAGTATTTAGGCATCAAGGCAAAACTAAGGTAAAGCCTCCCATTTTTAAGGCCCATGCTATGCCATTATGTCTCTACTTCCTTTCCTGAGGAAAAAGCTTCAGGGTAAACAGAGTTACTAGAAGAACTGTTTGGCCTTGGAAGTCACTGGACTTGAAGCCAAAGGCAGGCACTCCTTAGATTTAAGGGCCTATGAGCAGAAGTCAAGCATTTGTCAATCATCCCCAGGAGCTGGAACTTGGCTTCCAACTTTTCAAGGCCTAGCTTGAGGAGAGCAGCCAGACAGGAGATATGAGTGCTTACCCATGACTTGTGTGGTCTTTTCAGATGAGTATGTGGCAAGCCTACACCTGCCCACCTTTGATGCCCACCTGACAGAACTGACAGACGAGCAGGCCAAGTATCTGGGACTCAACAAGAACGGGCCTTTCAAGCCTAATTACTACAGGTGCCTTGGGCTCCCCAGAAATCAGAGAAGGCTGGGTAGTACAGAGCTTCCTGCAGTACAGCTGATCCCTATGTGAACTCAGAAAAATAGCACAATTCCTCCAGATCTCCTACCTCAGAATACTCTTGCGATCTTCTTTAAACATGCCATTTATTGTCTTTCTCCCACATACATACTAGCCTTTTAAGATTACATTTGTATTTATTTTGTGAACGTGTATGTATGCGAATGTTGAGGTGGGTGCGTGTGCCAGGTCAGAGGATAACCTATGGTAGTAAGTCCTTCCACCTGGTGGGTCCTGGGAAGATGGTGAAGTATGGTAGCAGGTGCTTCTATCCACTGAGCCTTCTTGCTGGTCCATGGTCTTTTCACTGATATGAGTAAGAGCCACAGTTATCTATCCTCACCAGACACACTAAAAAGCCCTTGTCTCCCTGTTACACCTTTGGGCAGGCTCCTCGTGTTCCAGCCCACCAGCAGATAGCATCAGTCTCATCTTTCTTTTTCCCTCCAGGTATTAAGTTCCTGCAATCCAAGCCAGAAGATGATTTAAGGAATACAACCAAGCCTTTTCTCCACTACTATCCAAGGAAGAACCCAGCAAGCTGCTTCTCCAATCAGAGCTGCCCACCGTGCTTATCCTATGTGTTAGGTTATTTATTTATTAAAATCTAGAATCCTGTGCCTGTAGCCTTGGCCCAGAGTATGGTCACTACTCCTGGGGCCTGAGAGCCGCAGAGGACAGGCTGAGGAAGGAAAGAAATGGGTAACTATTCCTAGTGCATCATTTGCATTGTTGCCCATTGATGGAATTCTCAGTGATGGCCATTTTTCTTTCCAGGCTCAGGAGTTAGTTCAGGGATGCCAGACTCCTTGTTACTTAGGGTTTTCTGGAATAAATTTTCAGCAGCTGCCTTTCTCAAAGCTTTGGTCCTTTCCCAGGTGAGGCCTTTTGGAAGCCACTGAATTAACAAGGCCTGAATTCTCAGTCTTGATAGTTACTATCATTGCCTTCTTTGTAAAAAGGCAGTGAGGTAGGTAGAAGTGTTAAGGTCTTGTAAGCTACACCAAGAACTCAGCTGTACCTGTGTCTGTGCCTACTGGGATCTCTTTTCTTACCCAGAACTCACTTCTGTTCCTTGAGTATTATGTCCATTTTTAATGCTTCCTGGTTTCAAGAGGGTGTGCCTCCATGATCTTAATACCTCTGCTGTTGGCCAGGCATTTGTCTTGCTTTCTAACCCCCTAAACTTTGCTCAGGAAGTAGGGGACCTGCTCCACCTGGACCCATAGATTTGCTTCCTTGTCATTTAACTGGACCATTCCTGGAAGCCCCTCTAAACTGGTACTGTTTCAGAAAAGGAGGGCTTCATGTGGATAGTGCTTCCTGAAACAGCTTCTGGAACTGAATTGGCAAAGATGTTTGCTCGAGATTTGGAAGCTTGAGACTTTAGAGTGGGATGCAGCTTGACATCCTAAAGAAACAAGTGTTTGTTTTCCAGGAAAGACTCCATGGCCGGGCTGCAGAAGACAGGTGACTTTGTCCAGATGATGAAAACTAGTGCAAGCCCTAGGCTCCGTCACAGGGCACTAGGGAAGGGAGCGGGGAGCTAGTTTGAACCTCATCAGACATTTATCCCTTTGGCTGTTGCCATTGCTGAAAGTGAGATCTGCAATGTGATATCTTTTGTTGCTGCTGCTGTATCTTTATGATCTGGCCCCTTCTGTTAAAGATTCTGTTTCAGAGAGTTTCTTAAGTAACTCTAACTTTATAAAATAGCTACTAATATAAATAGTGTGAAATTTCTCATTCCACCCAAGCTTTACATTTCCTCTGGATACTGACTGACTGGTTTCAAGGTTTCCATTGGGACCAGTTGGTTTCAGAAATGAAAACCTGGAGTGACCCTAGGAATCTTGAGTTAAATGAGCTCCTCTCATGGCCCGTTCTATTTAAAAGTCTCATATTTGTTTCCCATGTATTTCCTACATTGTTCTGCTTAAAAGTCTCAAGACCAAAGTCATTCAAATAGAAGCTCACAGAATCATTGAAACCTTTATCTGTTTAGATCTTGTCCCCTGCCTCCATCATCCCTATCATTTCTTGGTCTTGTGTATGCTCTGGAAGTGTCCTTATTTTTGAAGATAGGGAAACAGAACTGTAGGTGGCTGTTTGCCTTGTTCGATGGTATACAGGCTCAGCTCAGAAGATGGATTCTTCTCAGGACTGGATTCTCTTATAAGGAAGACTGTAGAGGTTGAAGATTTCACAAAGATAGTCAATTCTGTTTGCTTCATTCTGGTTTTTATATTAATAGAATTATATCCCTCTTCCGACTTTGTTGTTGTTGTTGTTGTTGTTAGAGTTTGTTGTTGTTTTGAAATAGTCTTACTCTGTAACCCTGGTGGACCTCAAGCTCATGGCAGTCCTTCTGCCTTGGGCTCCTGAGGCATATGCTACCACTCCTGGCTGGCTCTTAATTGGATCTCTTTAGCAAAGATTCAGATAACAGTGCCTCATCTTTGTCCAGAGCAGATTCCATTAGGCAGGTATCTGGACTTTAATTTTCTATATTTATGGGCCCCAAATCATAACCTTCTGATTTTCAGCAAAGCCTTGTTCTCTACAGTACTTCTATGGCTGGTACTTACAGAGTACACTCTGTCAAACCATAGTGAAGAGATCCATTGCAAATAGAAAGAGAGTCACATGGGTTTCCAAGTTGGGTTGCACTGTGTCTGCCCATGGTGAGGTATATGACTATGCAGATGGCATGTATTCCCTTCTCTCTGGAGACCACTGTGTCGTCAACCATTTAAAAAGCAACTAGAAGTGGGCATGTAAGTCAGTGGTGGGACACTTGATTAGCATGTGCCCAGCCTTAGGTTGAATCCCTAGTACAGAGGGCCGGTGGGGAACGTGGGAGAAAGAGAGAGGGTAGTCCAGGACTCCTGTCTAAGTTCCATCAGGTTAGACTCAAATCATTGTTCCCTCTAACGGGGAATCAGAAAAAGTCTCTTCTTATTCCAACTCCTCCTCTTAGTATTGTAGCTACCAGGAGGCAAGGAAAAGAAGGCTGATTATCCCTAGCCATGTGGCCCTGGTTGGTGGGAATACATAACATTTATCTACAATGAAATGTGTGCTACATCAAGTTCTTCATGTATTCTCAATGGAAATACTGTTTCCTTTTTCTTGTTAAACAAAATGCCTCTAGTCTGCCTTCCCTCAGCTCTCCTCCCTCCCCATGATTCCCTCCCATGAGAGCGCAGCTCCCCATGGCTCTCCATGACTCCCCATGGCCACACACTCCTGCAAAGCTTTTTCTGCTGCTTGGCTTTTCTTTGAACAGATCTGAAATTGCTGCTCCTGTGGTTTCCTCAGAATTAACTTTGTCATGGTTTTAAAAAAATCAGAATTTGTTGTTGCATTAAGCTTTTTTAATAAAGGAAAATTATGGAAAGAAAATAGGTAACACCAGCAAATTATATATTGACAAGTCTAGACTCTCTATATACGTATATATATACATATCTATATAAAGAATCATCTAGTTCTTACTGTCATCTTACTGAAAGGAACGAGACCTCTAAGGATCGCCAGTTCTGAGAAGCTCTTGGAAATCTTTATGTCTAAGTGATTGTATTAGATCAGCAATAATGACTATGTAATCTCAAAAATAAATAAAATATTCTTAAAATTGCTCTGTGTCCTGAGAATATCACTTGCTTCTGTGAACTAGGAATTCAGAGATAAGAGTTATCTGGGCAACCAACAGATGAACCAATGAACCAAATTCCCTGCTGTAGGATGCAGACATAACCAGCAGGCATGTTTGAGTGACCATTGCCCTGAGAGTCTTGTTTTACATTGAGATCTTATTAACAAACGCTGTGCCCCTCTCCCACACCCCACCTTGACACACATCCACCTGTGTATAAGAAGCACACCTCAGAACCACCACCTTGAGATGAGGACTGTGAGGTTAACTAAGATTTAAAAAAAAAAAAAAAAAAAAAATGGGTCTAGCTCACCAGTACCACTGTACTGCCCTTCTGTTGGCACCGGAAAATTCAGGTAGAAGTTTATGTTTAAGTCAGTAGCTAGAATATGAACAGTTGCCTGTTCTTTCTCAACTATTATTAGTAGAGTAGCCACTGGTGGTAATTTTCTTATAGTTAATTTGCTTTATTACTGTGTAATACTTTATGTTAAATTTTTTATTAGCCTGTTATATTAAAAATACTGGAGGGATAACTGGTTACAGGTACTGGCCACTTTTTCAAAGGACTTGGGTGCAATTCAAGCATCTGTAATTGCAGTTCCTGTTGATCCATCACCCTCTGCTGGCTCTGCATTCACACTGGTGCACAGACACTTGCAGATAATATACTCATAGGCATCAAAGAGGAAAAAACTGCTTAGAAATCTTGCCACACACTGGTTACCTTATAACCTCCAGTTCTGGTTCCCAGACTAGGTCTGTTGCATTCTGTGTCGCATGTGCTTTCTTCATTATCCTGTCTACCAAGTAGGCCCCAGAAACAAGGGAATTGAAGGTGTTTTGCATCTTCTAATGAAGTGTTTTACTTTTGTAAATTAGAGTCCTTAAATGGAGAGAGGACTTTGTTTTATCTCTAATTATTCCTGTTTGTACCATCAACCTTTTATCAGAAAGCCTTAGTTTGAAGATAAAGCTTTGAGACAAAGGAACTTGGTAGTATTGTTGGGGGGTGCTGTTTTTTAAGATTTTATGTTTATGTATCTGTGTGAGTATATGAATGTGAGTCCTGGTGCCTGTGGAAGCCAGTTATATACAGGTGGTTGTGAGCCACCTGATGTGGATGCTGGAAACTGAACTCAGCTTCTCTGGAAGAGCAGTGAGTGCTCTCAACCACTGAGCCAGAATTATAGGTTTTAAAATACGGCAACATCTCAGCAGCAAATGGAAAGACACGTAGAACAGCCCAACAAATTGTCTCCCAAATTCACTTCTGGGTGCTTCTGAGGTCATTGGTATCCTGATTGTCACACAGTTGTGAATAAGTAAGCTGAATGGCCTATAGTTTCAAAGTTGTGTGGTGCTTGAAGACTCTTGTGGGCCTCAATGAGTTTTACCCCAGAGACTTCATGACAAGTTCTGAACATCTATCTGGGAATATATTGAGCAGATAGATCTGTGATCTTTGCTGGTTTCCAGTCTACTATGAGAGGACCGCCTTATGATTCTTTGCAGTCTTCAAAGTTTCAAGTCTCATCTCTGAAAGCAAAGCCAGATGGAGCCCTGGGCTCAGCAGTTGCCTTTAGTTGGAAGCCAGAGGAGACCTCCTCAGTCCCACTCCAATGGATCAGTCTTTGCCCTTTGCCTTGGGAATAAACAGAAAAAGGAAGAAAGCCTCAGACTACTGTCTTTGAGGATTTTACCGATTGGGCTCACAGAAGAATCATTTCTGGGATTGTCAATCCTAGAGCTCTGACTTTGTAAGAGAAGAGTTACAGGAGAGGTAGACAATGAACTCTTGAGTAAGAAACCCAATGGGCTAAGCTGTGGCAAGTCTGTGACTAAAGCAGGGATAAACTAGGTGTGGGTTGTGACTACATTTTTAAGAGTTTAACAAATTATGCCCTGAAAAAGTTGCCAAAATCAAATAGTCTGTGCTTTAATCCAAAGACTTTCTTGGAAATTCACATGAGTTTATTTGCAAAGCCAAGGTATTGCAAAAAGAGATTTTGCTCCCCAGGAGACATATTGCAATGTTTAAAGACATTTTTGTTTGTAATAACTAAGGAAAAGTGCTACTGGCATATTTCAGGGACAGCCAAAAGTTTTGCTGAACAGCTTAACTGTATGGGAAACTGCCCCATATTAAATAATTGTTCTGAACAAAATGTCAATAGCACACAGATAGTGAGCCCCTGTGTTAAATATACAGAAATGTGGTATGCAAAAGCCAATCAAGAACCAGCTATGCTGCACATCTATAACCCCAGCACTTTGAGGATAGTAAGATCAGTTCAAGGTCATCCTCAGTTAAACTATGTTTGAAACCATCTCAGCTACATGACTGTGACTCAGAAAAACCAAAACAAAACAACCCACAGTGAGAGTTGGTAGTGCTAGTGAGATCTTGGGGACCAGGAAGGTATCCTGAAATTTCCAAGAAATGAAGTTTCAATGTTCCACCTCCCCCTTCCACTTCCCCAACTATCAGAAAGGTAAGGTAGAAAGAGAGTTGAGGGTTTAGTTAGAAGGCTCACTGGTTTATGAGCACTGGTTGCTCTTACAGAGGACCTGAGTTCATTTCCTAGGGCCAAGATGGCAGCTCCCAACTATCTCTAACTCCAGTTCCAGAAGATCTAACTCCTTCCTCTGGCCTCCATGGGCATCAAGGCATGTGGTGCACAGATATACATACAGGCAAAACACTCAAACACATAAATAATAATATGCCTTTTTGAAGAAATGGAGTTAAGATGTGTATGGTGTTTCATGTCTATAATCCCAGAACTCAAGAGGATGAAGCAGGAGGACCATGAGTTAAGAGGCCAGGCTAGACTACATAGTTCCAGGCTATCCTGGGCTACAATATGAGACCATGTCTAGAAAAATATAATTGTCCTGAAGATGCTTTTGGTCATGATATTTTTCTTGTAGCAATTGAAAGGCTGTAGTAAACCAAGAGAATGGGTTTCTTCCATAGAGCAGCATGCTTACTACAATGAGGCAAGATTTGCATGGTGTTCTCTCAGCTTCTGAGTTTCCTCATCAGTAAAAAAAAAGAAAAAAGAAAAAAAGCGGATTCGTGAAAGTAATCTGTCAGAAAGATGTGTGGTATTTGAAAAACACTTACTGTGGTGCTAGGCACAGCCCACAACTCAATTATCCCATCACCGGCGGTGGGTTTTCCAAGCAATTGGGTAGGATAGCGACTTGGTCTCTTTCATTCCCTTCAGCCATTGTCAAGCCAGATCTGCCCATCTAATTCAGGAGAGGGCAAACAGAACCCACAGCCTTCAAGTCTGGTTATCTTGAACTCTTAGGGTGTAGTTTTTCTCTTTCTAATTTAAATATTTATTGTTTGCATATGTGGGAATGGGGGAGGACAGAGGTCAGAGAACAACTTTCAGTAGCTCGTTTTCTCCTTCCACTAAGTGAGGACCCGGGGATCGAACTCAAGACCTTAGGCTTAGATTAGAAACAAGTGCTTTTACTCACGGAGCCTTCTCGCCCGCCCAGGGATTGCTTTAGAGAGGAGAAGGAAAGAGTAGTGGGTGAGGGTGGGGGCTTGCTATCTGTTCGCTCCAAAAGAAAGGGGCTCCGCCACCTAAGCTGGGGACAGATGACCGGGAGCCAGGGATTTCAGGGATCCCTCTCCGCAACTCCCATTCTCCCCGCCAAGAGTTCTCTTCAGAAAGCTCCCAGAGAGGATAAGTTTGTGGTGTGGTGGCTCAGGCTATCCCAAAGGGCCAAGCCCTTGTCTGCTGCGACAAAGCGGGATATGAGAGGCGTGCAGCAGCTAGGGTTGGGGGTCCGGGTGTGCAGCCTGCAGAGGAACAGGGGCGGAGACTAGAGCTCGCAGGGAAAGGATCAGGGCAGCGTGGATGGGAGCAGGCTGCACGGGGCTAAGTCGCCCGAGCTCAGGGTCCAGAATTCCAGAGGTGGAGCGAGAAGCCAACCCCTCCATGCCAGGCTGCCATCAACAGTGCAGTCAAAAAGCCGGGGGTGTGAGGGGGAAAAATATTCCTTGAAAGAGTCCCCGCCTCTGACTGGCTGTCTAGCCAATCGCAATACGGGGCGGGGCCACGGAAAGTAGTCACAGCCAATGGAAGTGGAGGGAGGCGGAGTCTGGTCCCGGGCGCGCGCTGTGGCTGGGTCGCCCCGGGCAGAGATCGCGGAGCTGCTGTAGGAGACCGCTATAGCGAGCAAGCAGCAGAAGGGAGCTGGCCCAGCATGGACGACCCCGCGGCTCCCGGGCCCGCTGGCTCGCCCGCTAATGACAACGGTAACGGCAACGGCGGCAAAGGGAAACCGGGGGCGCCCAAGAACCGGGAAGCATTCCGCAGCCAGCGGAGGGAGTCGGAGGTGAGGAACCGGGAGACGTTCGCCGGCGGGAAGCGGCGGCTGGGGTGACGCGGCCCGCAGCCCGGTCCCTTCCCGCTGCTGGCCCCTAACCCGCGCGAAAAGCGTACCAGATACTTTCCAGATACTTGATAGATGTCTGCAGGTGAAGCCGGAATTCGAACCCCGATTTACCGATGGGGAACCAGCGCACTGGGGTGCTGGGACTGCCCCGAGGGGTGGGAGCCCCAGCTCGGTCGCAGGCGGAGAGGGTGGGCAGGCGAGCAGCACACGCACCTCCCACTCCAGACTGCAGCAACTGGCTCTGGACTGGACCTGACCCGGCTGGAGCACCTGCCTTCCCTTGCTGTCCCCTCCCCTCGGGGAACAGAGGTAGCTTAGGGAGGGAGGGCCTTCGGCGGACACCTAGCCCCTGTGTAGGAGGGTTAAAAGAGACCCTATAAAGCTGGGGTAGGACCACAGCGGCATTTGAGTGCAGTTGTTGTAGGTGCAGCTACAGGGGTTGCCTATTCCGATACCTTCCTCTTTAAAAAAAAAAAAAAATCTAACTAGGACAACGAAAGGACTGAATTATTATTTCCCCACACACACACACACATACACCCTTACCCAACCAATATTCCTCTATTAGCCAAGAGCAAAACTGCATGAGGGGTGTCTCAGGGAGACGAGATGTTGTTTGTGGAAGGGGCTGTGGAGGTCATCTGGTTTAGTCTTTATTTTATCTGATTTTACTTTAGTTATTTGAGACAGCTCAGGGCAAACGTCATTGACAGCATTTGCTCTGGCTGGGCTTGAACTCATGGTGTTAGCTGAGGAGAGCCTTGAATTCTTTCCTGGTCACCCTGCTTCCATTTCCAAGTGCTGAGATTACACCAAAGTGAGCCCAACCCTGTCATTTTACTAAAGACTCAGGGCTGGGAGGATGTGGCTCAGTGATGGAGTGCTTGCCTAGCATGCTCAAGGAGCTAAAATTAACCCCCAGCACCATAAAAAGAGGCAGAGGGTTTGGTGGGGATGAGGGGAGTCATCTAGGGAGTAAAAAGATAAAAACCAACCTTCCTGGGATCAGACACCTGGCAAAGTGAGGGGCTAAGGCCGTCAAGTTCAGTGTCTGTCAGGCCAGCTTTATTTTAATTTCAGCACTACCATTTATTATCTGTATGTCTTTGGGCAAATTACCTGACCTATCTGAGCTCCAGTTTCTTCTTCTGTAAAATGGGGTTAACACTATAAATAATTGAACATAAAGTGTTCGGCACAGTTCATATAGTTAATCGGTCATTACTTTTAACTAATCATTCTCATTAAGTGGCGGGGGAGGGAGATCCTACAAATAAAGTCCATGGTAGTTTGTATGAATAATTCGTCACAGTTTTCAAAGTGATTTATTTGTCTATTTTGGTAATTTGTTGTACAGAGACCAAACCCAAGGGCTCACAAAACTAAGCATGTTTACTACTGCCAAGCTTTCACACGCACTCAACTCCTGTTTTCTAAAAGGTAAAAGTAGAGGGGGAAGAGAATTCCCCCAAAGTCACCATCTAGCACAATGAAGGTTTCCCTACTAGGAGTTTTCTTTAGAAGTACTTTGTACCTCCTTTCCCAAGAGAGACATTGGTTGGTGTTTCTGTTTTGTTTTGTTTCCCTGTGGAGGAAAGAATTGATTTTGGCTCATGGTTTCAGCTGTCTTTCATGTCAAGGAAGGAATGGTGGAGGAGAGCTCTTCACATCTTGGCAGCACAAGGTAGAGGAAATGAGACACTGTTCCTGATCAAGTATTTTCAGGGGATAACAAGGAAGTTCTTAGGTGCTAATGATAAGTCAGTGAGTGAATCCAGCAGTCTTTGCCCTTCTAGAGAAGGAAGGGTGGGGAGACAGACAATATGCAAATAAGTGAAGTGGCTACACAGGGGTATGTAATGATCCTCACCTATCACAGCTGCCTTCAGGAAAAGTCTCATAGTAGTAGTTTTGTGTTGCCAGTGAGTTCAGTGTCAATACCCAGAGTTTTCCTAACACTGCTGTTTACCTGCTGAATCTCTGCAGCTGCATTCTTCATGCTTGGAAATGAACAGCTGCAGTAATCATCTCTGTCTGAGCTCATTGCCTCCAAAAAGGCTTCCTGGAAAAATGATCTTTCCTTTACCTTCCTTCCACACCAAAAGATATGGTTATCAGTGTGTCCCCTGTCATCTTTGCAGTGCCCAGATCTGCTTTCCAGTAGCAGGCAGTCCTTAGGGAAAATATTCTTTCCAGTAGAGAAGATAGCTTTCTTTTCTAGGACTTCTGAAAAAAAAAATTGCTAGAAGAGAATTACAATTGGCACAAATTAAGAGACCTATATATGCTAGGGGCCTTTCTTATACTTAACTCATTAGTCCTTACAATAACCCTCTGAAGAAGGTCTTATTATTGTCTTCATCTTATACATGAGAGAACTGAGGGTTTCCCAACAATAATTACTAATGCCAACTGAATACCCTACATGTGAATTCAATTCTGACATTAATTGCCCAGGGTTAGTGCAAACACAAGATTGCCCCTATTTCAGATGCTAGCCAGAAGTGAGGTTCCTAGACTGTATACATTTCTTCTTGGTAACTGAAAACTCAGGTTACCATTACTTACCCCTTTCAAGTTGGATTGATAATTTGCTAGAATGACTAAACTCGGGGATGTATATACTTAACATTTGAATTTTTAAATAAAAGGTACAAGTCAGAAACAACCAACTCAAAGAGATTTATAAGATAAGATATGGGCTTGGATTGGTACAGAGTTTCTATGCCCCCTCTAAGAGTCATCACCCTCTTAGTACAGCCATTTTTTTTTTAATCATGCAAGTCATTGTTTTAGGGATACTTTCACACACACACCCTCTCTTTCTTTCTGTGCAGTTGATTGTGCACATGTGTGAAGGCCTTCTTGGGTGTCATTTCTGAGCCTTCACCTTGTTTTTTGAGACAGTCTTTTACTGGTGAGGAACTAGCCTAAGCTAGCCAGGATGGCTGCCTCAGCACTGGGATTACAAACATGTACTCATGGGTTCTAAGGACTGTGGTGCCTCCTGCTTGCATAGCAAGTACGTTACTGCTGACCACACTAGTTCCTTAGTCCCTGTCTCAGGGTTTTCCTATGGAGCATGGTAGGGATCGGTTAAACCATTGATTCTGTAACTGAGTTCAATCTATGGTCCACACCCCACCATCATAAGAGCAAGGCTTATTAGCTTCAAAGCATGCTAATTTTTTATGGTGGTGCCAGTTCTCACTTAGAACTATGTAAAGGTCCACCATGAGTTATCAGTAGCACTAATTCTGGTATAGTTAATGGACTCCTGAGTAACATACAACACCATCAGAATGTTCTTAGGATTCTAGGAACATGGTGTTAGAAACCAAGGGAAAGACCAAATATTTACTTTAGACTATACTGAGGCACAGAGAAGTAAACCCAGCCATAATTACATAATACGTGACAGAACCAAGATTCAAATTTTATTTAATTTTGCTTAGTTGATTTTTGGGACAGGATCTCACTATGTAGCTCTGGCAGACCTGGATTCATTATGTAGACCATGTCTCCTCAAATTCACAAAGATCCTTCTGCTTCTGCATCCCAAGAGTACTAGGATTAAAGGCTTGTACAAGCATGCCTAGCAAATTTCAGAATTTCAAAAATTCATATAGGGCTATATACAGTGACTCAACTGAAATCCCATGCTTGGCTAAGGCAGAAGGATTTTCCTTTGAGTTCAAAGCCAGTCTAGAGTACATAGAGTTCTGGGGCATCCTAGCCTATAGAATTAGAGCACCTCAAAGAAACAAAGAATGAAAATACCTAGGGATGTAGCACAGTTGGTAAGGTGCTTGCCTAGCATGTACAAAGTCCTGGTTTAACTCCCAGCAACTCATATACTAGGTGGTGGCACATGTCTGCAATTCCTGATTGTCTAAATAAATAAAGAGTTCATATAAATGTATGTTAAAAGGAAATACTCATAAAATCTTAATAGGTTTGAGAGTGAGACTATTAAAAAGTGGGTTATACATATATCATAGGAAATTTATTTGATGCAACTTAGAATGTAAATGCTACCTTATTTACACTGTGTAATTAGTAGTTGAATGTTAGAGTTCAAAACCTTTTTCTTTTGTTTTTTTGGTATATGAGGAACCTTCATCATGCGACATGTTTAGTGGGATAATGACAGAATTCAGTTCTCCTCTTTTGATTTTTGTCTATCTTTTTTTCCTAGACATGAGCTAGATATTCCCCCTGTCTCTGCTTCATGTAGATTAGATATAGGCTCAGACCATTGCTTTCTTTTTGTTTAGTTTGTTATGGTTTTGTGAGGCAAAGTCTTATGTAGTCCAAGCTGGCCTCAGACTCACCGTGTAGCTGAGTGCCAGGACTGCAGGTATATGCCACCATACCCTATTTATGGGGTACTGGAGATCAAACTTCAGGCTTAGTGCATGCTTGGCAACCATTCCACCAAATGAGCAACATTCTCAGTCCCTTGGGGACTTTTTGAGTCAGTATCTCACTATGTAGCCCAGGCTGACATTAAGCATGGATCCTCCTGCCTCTGCCTTCAGAATAGAAAGCATCATAGACACATGTTATGGTGCCTTGCTTCAGATGGCAGCTTTCATTCTTGTTGAGAGTCCTGTTATTTACCTAGACTTTCTGATACTGGAAAGGAATTTTCAGCCGTTCCCTTCATGGACCTTAGATTTTGGCTTGAAAGGGGAGGTCATCTCTCAAATGAAAGGACCAATTAGGACTTTCTAGATACCTCTCTGGTCTGACTTTAGTCTCTGATATGTGAAAAAGGTAGAAATAGGGTATATTCTTTGACAACCTCTTTTCCTGTTAATGGAAATTTTTCTCTATTATAGGGCTCTGTGGACTGCCCTACTCTGGAGTTTGAATATGGAGATGCAGATGGACATGCAGCAGAGTTGTCAGGTATGAATATATAGGTCAGTAAGCAACAGGCCTGTAATCTCCCCTGACAGCTTCTCTGGTTTTAGCAGAAGCTATCAAACACCGGCTCTTAAAACTGTACCCTTTCCCTACCCAATGACAAATGTCCTTTTACATTTCCTTCTGTGAATTCCCCTTAATAGTAGTAGTCTTCATTTGTCCAGTCTATTTTTCTTTCTTAGTCATTTTTTAATTACTTATTTTTTACTTTATATACATTGGAGTTTTGCCTGTATGTATGTCTGTGTGAAGGTGTCAGATCTTGTAGTCACAGACAGTTGTGAGCTGCTGTGTGGTTTCTGGGAATTGAACCCGGGTCCTCTAAAAGAGCAGCCAGTGCTCCTAACCTCTGAGCCATCTCTCCAGCCCCTATTGTTCTTTCCTTTTTCTTCTGCACTCTCAAATCAGTTCTCTCCAGTTTCCATTATTCGCCTTTCACTCCCTCTAATCCATGTATTTGTGTGCCTGTTCTCTCTGCCACCCTTTCTTTATTCCATTCCATCACTCTCCGTATTCTGCCTTCATTTTCCTTCCTTTCTCCTAACACTTGTCCTTATTAAAATTCCAGCCCCAGCTGAAGGAGATTATAGGTAACTGGCTGGCTGAGTATGGCTGGACATATCACCTGCATCAGCCCTAGTCAAGCTCTGCTGAAGATACTTGTGAGCTGGGGTTAATTGATCCCAGTCCCTTTTCAATTCCGGGCTGCTTCTCCTTTTCTGGAATCTTAGAATAGGCCAAACATGGTCTCCTCACATTGAGGGCCTCCATGTTACACGTGCTGTGAATGCTAGTTATTAATAAATGAGCTTTGGGTGGGGATGGTGTGAAAGTTAAAGATTCTGTCACATGGAAATGACACTTTGAGACATGCTTTTTCAGATAAAAAGGCAAACATTTTTGCAGAAGTTCTGGTGAATAAGCACAGGGAATAAATTTTGCAATGAGTGACAGAAATAGCTAGGTTTAATAATGAACAAAGAATTAGGATCTAGAATGTGAATATGTGTAGAGAAAGGTAAAGAAAGAAGAGATGACTAACCTGATAGAGAAGTATACAAAGAGTATCAACTCACAGAAAAGAAAATCAGGAATTCAGTAGATACATGAAGGGGCATGCATGAGGCTTTCTGTTGGATCCCCAGCACCACAAAAGAGTGAGTGTGTGTGTGTGTGTGTGTGTGTGTGTGTGTGTGTGTGTGTGTGTTTGAAAAATATGTTCAATTAGTTAGTGAAGAAAAAAATATCAAAACAGAATATTATTTCACAATCATCACACTGCTAACCTTAAAGGCTGGCAAGATGGCTCAGCAGGTAAGGCCACTTGCCACCAACCCTCATGACCTGAATTTAAGCCTCAGACTATGTGGTGATGGAGGAAAAGAACTGACACCCACAAGTTATCTTCTGACTTTTATATGTGCAGTATGATACTCATATACCCATACACACAAAATTAATTAATTAAATGTTTAAAAAAAAAAACCTCAAAGGACTACTGAGAATTTTTCTACACTGCTATATATAGCAGTATGAAGGTGAAGAGTATAAAACTGTGAAGCAATTAGGTCATATCTAGTAAAGTTGAAGATGTGCATATATCATGACCCATTAATTTTATTCCTAGATATATAATCTAAAGAACTTTATCCTTGGGCACAAAAAGGCATTTATTTTAGCCTTGTTTTTAATTATGAAAAGTTGAGAACAACCTAAAATTCCATCTGCAGGGAAATAGATAACCAGCATATAAACATAGTCTGCATATAGCCAGTAACACAATTGGTCTGTATCAACATATTTCAATATGAACAAATACCCAAAACAAAGTTGAGGCAAAGAAGCAATGACAAAAAGAATTTATACAGTTTATGATAATGGTAAGATTAAAACTAGAACATTATTATAGATACAGTGTTTAGATTTGTTTTACTTGATGTATATGAATATTTTGCCTGCATTCATTTATGTGTACTACATGTGTGCTGTGGATGTGAGGATATGGATAGTTTTGAGTCACCATATAGATGCTAAGAATTGAATCTGGTCCTCTGTAAGAGTTACAAGTGCTCTTAATCACTGGGTCCTCTCTCCAGCCCTGGTATATTTTTTATAGACAGATACATATGTAGTAAAAAAAAAAATCTAAAAATGGGCATGTAAGAAATGCATGTCAAATTCAGGATAGTAGTTACTTCCTTCGAAAGGAGTAAGACTGGAGAGTAGTCTGAAGCAAATATTACAAATGTTATATTTGTTTAATCTGAGTAAATGATACATGGTTATCTTAAATGTATTTTATAATTCTCTGTATATGAAATTTCATTATCAAACATTTTAAAAATAAGTGTAAAAATAAGTTCAGCACTGTTTACCTTCGTGACTGGGCTTTTCTTACTTTTCTGATCTAAATAAATACATACATACACATATACTCACATTTCCATTAATAAATTAATGATAGACACATTTAACACTCAAAGTTGAGATTAGTTTCTAGCAGTCTCCAGATTGTGAGACACAAGATTTAAGAGTTCTAACTTCCAAGTAATTCTCAATCTTTAACTAGTTGTCTGGAATATAAGTAAATTTCTGTTATTTCATAACATAGGTGGAATAGATTTTGAGATGTTTGATATTTAAATCTTCTGTAAAATGAGGGTACAGAGTGAATGTTCTGGTGCTGGGGAAGCAGGGAACATTGTTATCTTGTTTTAATAGTCAGAGGATAGATTAATAAGATTAGATTTTCCTGAACACAAAATGTTCCACATGAGTCACCACATACCTGCCCAGGTGGCCATATGTAGGAACCTAAGTTTTTGAACCCCTCAAGGAAACTCAGCACAGAGAAAGCAAACTACCTCTCAACCTGCATGTGGGTTTCATGTTTGTTCTTGTTTACATTTGGTCTTATTTGTTTGTTCGTTTTGGTTTCTTCCAGCCCTTGTCCTGGCTTCCTAAACAGCACAGAATGTTGCCTCTAAGATCCCTAGATATGCTACCCTTCTCTTCCCTAAAGATAGGATAGTTGTAGCCCGGTTGACAGAACTGAACACATTGCAGCCCTAAGAAACAGAGTGATGACATTAAGCCCTCTGTACTCCAGCCCTCCTCCTGGCCCTTACCAAATGTCGAAGGCTGTCTTCCTTCTCTGTCCCAGCCATCTGGCAGGAGGACAGGTTTGACAGTTTAATCACCCAGGGACACACATGGCTATTTTTAACTGTTCTGAAAGGGAGGGAACTGGCTCTAAATGGAATTGGACACAGAATGTATTGGAACCTTCAGCTCCTTCAAGTGATTCTCTCTACTCTAGATTCTTCATTGGGGGTTCTAAATGTGACTCTGGTTTTTTTGTCTTCCTGCTACAGAATTATATAGCTACACAGAGAACCTGGAATTTACCACTAACAGGAGGTGCTTTGAAGAAGATTTCAAGACTCAAGGTGATGCTACATCCCTGTTCTCAGAAACATGTCATTTTCCTCCATGATATCCCAGGCTAAATCAGTGTTGGATTCTTAATCCCCTTCACAACCACACGCTCTTCATTTCCAGCATATGGAATACAGAGTTCCTTAAGTGGAGAAGGTGAAGAGAATGGCTCAGCAAGGCCCAATTAATACCCTGCTGCCTGATGGATCCTGTGCCTAACCTAGTCTTTAATGTTTAGTTCTGCCTCTCACTCTGCCCCCCCCCCCGTGGTAGTTTTATATGCCTTTACTATGATCGCTTCAGATCTATTTAGTTTTGAATTCGACAAACATGTGGTGAGTATCTGTTTTGTCAGAGATGCAGGAGGCAGAGGCTGAAGTTAATTTGCAGCTTTTACAAATTGCATAGTCTGATAGCAGTAGGGAGACGTGCATAACACACAAGTAGCCAAAGCCCGGTGGAAAGCTCGAAATGTCACAGTAAAGTCAAAGTGTGTTTAGGGCAGAGCTTTTGGTTTGGGCATTAGTGTGGAAGAGGTCCTCTTCCGGTGGGCCTGTAAGGTGACTAGGAGCTGGATATGGGTGGACACAGAGACTCCCTGAGGAAAGGCATAGACCCCGTGTGGACAAGAGTAGGAATGGTGACTATCTGGGGACAGCAGGTTCAGATTAGGACATTTGGGGTCCTTATATTTTCCTAGCTAAATAAGGAAAGCTTGGATTAGGAGTGTAGCTTAGTGGTAGACCTTGCCTATTGTGTGAAAGACCCAGGGTTCAGTCTTCGATGTCAAAAAAAACCAACCAAACAAACAAAAAAACCTTTTAAATAAAAAGAGGTTTTGTAAAAAATCTTCTGGGATCTGAGAACAGAACAGAGGTGGATATATTGAATGTATTACAGGGCCCTTTCCAGGAAGAAGTAGTGAAGAATTAAAAGGAGTCTTTTATTTTAGAGAACTGTATTGAACTAAAGCAGACAGAGCCCTGAGAAAGAGTCTCTTACTCAGTTTTTAGAGACTTTTGCTAGAAACTGTTATTTATAAAAGGGCAGCATGATCTAAGTTTCAACTATAGAATCTATATCACTTTGACCCTGCTACCCGACCACTAAATGGTCTAGTCAAAATACACTACTATTATTTTTGGGCCCAGATAGCTGTCAGCACCCAACCTTGCACTAGAGTCACCCCAAACTGTGGTTTTTCCCCTTAAAAGCCACTGTTAAGTTCCCCTCAGCACCCTCTCCTGATCTTGCTATGGAAAGAGCTCCCTACCTTGGCTTGTATTTACATAAATAAACCTTGCTTTTGAATCTGGATTCCCCCTTGCTCAATAATCTTTCTATAAAACATAAGTCTAAACACAACAGTAGCAGTAGCCAACAGTAGCTGTTATGGCTCTATATCCCTAGTACAAGACGCTAAGGAATGGCTGGAGTTGGAAGAAGACGCCCAAAAGACTTATGTGATGGGACTTCTGGATCGACTGGAGGTGGTCAGTAGGGAACAACGGCTTAAGGTGGCCCGGGCTGTTCTCTATCTAGCTCAAGGTAAGTGTCTGTGTTTACTGATTTGCTAGGGGTAGAAACTAGGACAGGAAGCAGATAAAGCAGACCTTACTGGGAAAGCAGGGTCCCTTACATCTTAGTGGCAGGTCTTGCTGTTTTAGGAGTAGCCTATCTTTGTAAGGAGATCAAGAAACAGTATTGGATACTGTTCTGGATATCTTGGGATCTGCCTCTATCTTACCAAGCACATCAGGTGGTGGTGGTGGTGGTGGTGGTGGTGGTGGTGGTGGTGCTGCTGCTGCTGCTGCTGCTGCTGCTGCTGCTGCTTCCACTGCTTCCACTGCTTCCCCTTCTTCCTCCTCCTCCTCCTCCCCCTCCCCCTCTTCCTTCCCCTCTCCTCCTTTTTTTTTTTTCTTTTTAAAAACAGGGTCTCACTTTGTAGCTCTGGCTAGTCTCAAACTCACAGAGATTTATCTGCCTCTGCCTTACAAATACTTAGATAAAATATGTGCTACATGCCTGGCTCTGTCCTCTCTTTCTTTCTTTCTGAGAATGACTGTGAACGCTTGGTCCTCCTCCCGTTAGGATTATAGACAAACCATCACATCCTGTGCATGTTGGGACTTCTTACATGAACTTTCCCCTCTGTAATCTGAGCTATAAGTGTATATGAAGATTGGCAAAAGAGTCCACGTAGGGAGAGTGGATGATGTACTACCAGCGGAGTTAGCACAGATATTGCTTTCATCAGCTGTGCCCTGGCACTAGCACTGAGGTTTCTCATTGGCATTTTCAAGATTCAAGCCAACACAGCCGCGGGAGGAGATGCTGGAAGTCATATGGAGATAAGCAGAACTGCTTGAGATTAATTGGGGAAAGCTTCCCAGTAGAGACCTGTTAGCCAGGTGTTGAAAGGGGCACTGGGGTAGTCTTGCTAGGATAACAAAAATAAGCTCTAGGGTCATACATGTGAGCATTGCTGGCAAGTCAACAGACTGGGAACTAAGACCTGTAAAGCAAACAAGCGAACAACAAATGGAAGACAAGCCTAGGAAAGGAAGATTGCGGTAAATAAGGTGACACTTGTGAATCATCGCTTAGGTCTGGTGCTCTAACAAACCTCCAGCTTCCATTACAAGGATCCTTTTCCTTAAAGAGCTTTGCCTCCAGCCAGCACCAGGCAGTCAGGAAGTGGGGAGATTTAATATACCCAGTCCTCACAAAAATGACTAACAGGATTGAGGAGATAATCTTGATTACCTCACTCTTGGGTGAGATGACTCTGAATTGTGTGTTTTGTTCTTCCCAGGAAGTTCCCTGAGATTGAATTCTTCCAGCTGTCTCTCTTCCCTCTCTCCCTCTTCCGGTGATTCCTGAAGATCCATTCTCAAAAAGACTATCTGCTTTTGAAGCCTTATCTCAGGATCTACTTCTGGGGGAGATTTAAAATTGACTTACCCAGGAAACTCCCTCTTTTCTCCACTGACTCACTCATTTAAGGAAGTTCTCAGGGGCCCTTCCCAAATTCTATGAGCCTCATGACTGTAAAGTCCTAGGAAATTTCTAAGATCATGTGGCAGGGTAGAAAGCACTGGGCTAGTAGCCCCCTCCCATCTCCTGCTGTAATTGTCTGATCCTCTAGGCACTTTTGGGGAATGTGATTCAGAGGTCGATGTACTACACTGGTCCAGATACAACTGCTTCCTGCTCTATCAGATGGGGACCTTCTCAGCCTTCCTGGAGCTGCTCCACATTGAAATCGAGTGAGAAGCCTCGGGAGAGGGCCGGCTTAGAAACTTTCTTGAAGAAAGGATTCACATGTCTATGGATTTCCTCAGTAGATGTCCCCATGGGAGCTGAGTCTGCTCACTCCTCCACTCAAGGCTCACTGATAGTTTTTGCCCTACCATTCTTTCCAGATAGATACCATGTTCTTCCTCCCTGAGACTGACCTAAGCACAGCTATAATCCTGGGCTTTCACAGGCCTATCCTGATTTAACTACCTTTTAAATCTAAAGCTTAGCCTAACTCTGGAATTCATAAAGGAAACATTTGCCATCATAAACACAAACAAGAGGAACAGACCAATTTCTGTCAGTGTCCCTAATTTATTTCCCTTATGAGTCATAACTGTAGAGGTGGCCTTATCTGCTTCTACTACTACAGCGTACCCTCTTTCTCTTGTGCTTGCCATCTGGGAGTTTATCTGAGACACTGAAGTCTGTTTATTGTTTATCAGGTATTGCTTAGTATCTGTTTTGTGTCCAGCACAATGGTAAGCACTGTGGGGAATCACAAGAGAAATTGATACCACAGACCCTATCTTTTGCCTGTCTTCATCAAAGATGAGGATTTACTGAGGTAGCAAGGGAATTTTATGGGTTCCTATACCTTAGATCAGTTTCATTGGGGATGCATAACCAGGGAGTGGCAGGCATCTGTATAAAAAGTTAGAGCACAGTGGAAAAGAGGCCTTATTGGTTCCTGTTCTTCTGTTCCTCTCCATGGCAGTAACAGCCAGGCCTCCAGTAGTGCCCTTCGGAAACCAGCCGTCTCCATTGCTGACAGCACTGAGCTCAGGTGAGCAAGGACGACCATGGGCTTTGGACAGAGAAGCTTTGGACAAATCCCAGATGAGTGAGAAGTTACCTTTTAACTAATCTTATCTGACTGGACTCTCACTGATGTCATCCTTGAAGTCTTAACTATAGTCTGGGAACTGCCGTGGGAATCTCTTATGATCCTTTTGTAACTCCAGGGTGCTGCTGAGTGTCATGTACCTAATGGTGGAAAATATCCGCCTGGAGAGAGAAATAGACCCCAGTGGATGGAGGACGGCCCGAGAGACCTTCCGAACTGAATTAAGTAAGAAGTGGCACCTGAGGAGGAGTGGGGATAGAGTACTGAGGGTGGATGGGAAGTAGAGGATCTGCCCAGAGGAAAGCAACCCTATTTTGTTCTTTTTCTTTTTTAAATTAGCATCTTTTCTCTTTTTAAGACAGAGATGTTTCCTGGGGCATGAGGGCTGGGCTTGATTGCACCCCCGTGTGTCGTAGGTGGTACCCTGGTTAGAAATGAGCATAACCCTTTTTCTCCCATCTCATCATATTGGGGGCAGGGGAAAGAGTGGAATCATTTTAAAAAACTGAATTTTGTTCTAATATAAGTTGAAGTGGTCATCTGAGAGGAATAGGATGTGAAATCATTTTTAAAATATATTTATTAATATAAATAAGTAAAGAATGAAGTGTGGTTCACAAAATACCTTGATTCCTCTAGCTAGAAAGCCACATCATTATTGTTAATTTCTATTTGGTATGACCCTGAAAGTGTTACCTTAATAACCTTTGGGGTCAGGGCACACTGGTTTCCCATACTAGTCTCAGTCCTGTCCTTTGAAGGAATTCCCTCTCAGGGCTCACTCGCTATGCCTCCTTCTTGAGACAGAGTGCTCTGGAAGTTTACAGGGGAGATGGGTGCCTTCCTCAGTGTGCCAGACCCAGGGATCTTAGGGAAAGATGCCAGCTACTTCATCTCTCTTTGTCTTGATTCTCTTTATACCTCAGGCTTTTCCACGCATAATGAAGAGCCTTTTGCCCTCCTGCTCTTTTCCATGGTTACCAAATTCTGCAGTGGCCTGGCCCCTCACTTTCCAATAAAGAAGGTTCTGCTTCTGCTCTGGAAGGTGGTTATGGTGAGTGGCTGATCTCCATTCCCACCTCACCTGATCAGAGCTAGGCATCAGAGTAGGCCAGCTGTTATCTAGCCCCAGCTAATTGAGAGGAGCAAAAGGCCCACCCACAGTCAGTAAGCATCCTGTATCATCAGGTTTGTTTCTTTTGGATGAATCTGTTGGATGCCACTCCATGAGATGAATGTCAATGGCACCTTTCCCTACAAGAATTTATGTTTCTTGGAAAGAACCCTAGCTGACCATTGGGAATCTGACTCTGTTCATACCAATGAATCTTAGTTCTGTACCTGTTTCTGTAGCTACAGAATGTTAAGATTAATGCATGTCTTTTCTTCCAATATAGGATGGGTATCCTTACAAGTATATAGTTAATAATTTGTTATTTATTATTTAATTTGATCCTTCATCCCATAGTCTCCCTCTGGCTCCCATCCCATAGGGCTGGAAGAACAACAAACATACTCTCTTAGTGGGCCTCGTAGGGTGACCTACCTCTTGACTGCAGAGGGACTCTAGGACATCATGGCATCTGCTCTTTAAACTTGTGCCAAGGAAACTGAGGCATGAAGATTGAATGTTTAAGGCCATCGAGACCCTGCTCATTAAACAAACAAAGGGAGAGTTGATGTCTAACGTTTAGTGCTGTTTCCAGTCCTGGGTCAATAAATAATGCTGGTGTTTTATTCCAACCCTAGAGATCCTCACACTGAAGTAGTGACAATGTTTGTTTCTTCCTGTTTTTCTGCTTCCTTGTTCAAGAGGCAGTGTGAGAAATTGGAAGTTGGGAGTCTTCCCTTCTGTTCATGTTTCTCTGGCTCTGTTCTCTGACTGCCCTCCCTCCCCTCTCTTTTCTTCCTCCTTTTTTCAGAGCAATTTTTTGAAATTACAGTTACATAATTTCCCCCTTTCCTTTTCCTCTCCCCAATATTTTCCATGTACCCACCCTTGCTCCTATTCTCTCTGAAATTCATGGCCTCTTTTCTTTACTTATCATTACATATATAAATATATAAATGCAATGTGTGCAGGGCTGACCATCTGATATTGGGTAACCTCCTTCTCCTTTTTACTCTTCAGTTTACACTTGGTGGATTTGAGCATCTGCAGGCTCTCAAAATACAGAAACGTGCAGAGTTGGGCCTGCCTCCATTAGCTGAGGACAGTATCCAAGTCGTAAAGAGCATGCGTGCTGCCTCCCCGCCTTCTTACACTCTTGATCTGGGGGAGTCTCAGCTGGCCCCTCCACCCTCCAAGCTGCGGGGCCGCCGTGGTTCTCGAAGGGTATGGACCAAGCATATGGTAGTATTGGGGTATTAACTAGTCAAAAACCAAGATTCTAAGATGCTATGGATGTGATAGAAAAAGGCAGTAAATGGCCATCCCAGGTTGGCCCTATAGCCACCATGAATACTTACAGTCTATACTCTGGCCCCTGGCCATGTATTATTCATCCAAACCTCAGTGACTAGAGTTGCTTAGCCTCCTAAATATGGGTGTTAGAATTCCGAGAGTGGGGACCCTGAAAAGAGCACCTAGCAAATCTGCATGTCTGTCATGAATCACTTACCATTTTCTTGGCAGCAAGAAGTTTTATTTTGAGCCACCATACTCCATCTGGCCTTGGACCACAAGCTTACATTTGTGAGATGGCTGGTTAAGGTTCTAGGTAGTGTATATTGAGAAGTTCTAAATAAGTTACATTGAACCACAGCCACATTCTCATGAACTCACCTGCCAGACCTACCAGTGTTTGCCAATTAAAGACAACAGGGCCACACAGTTTAGTCAGTATGGCTTGTTCTTTTAAACCTTTCTTTTTTGTTTCATAAAGTAATGCTTACTCATTGTAGAAAATTTGGAACAAATATAAAAATGTGATGAAGAGAGAAAAATCACCCACAAGCTTAACAACCAGAGGCAGTGACTGTTAACTTTTTGGCCTATTTCTGTCCAATCTTTTCTTCTTTATGCAATAAGATTTAACATTCTAAACTCACTTTCCTGTGCCTGGCAGCAAGCTTCTGTCATCTTCTTCCTCAGCCGGCCAGCTGGTGTATGCTGACAGAAGGCAAACTAATTGAATGTTCACCTAAGCAGAGCATAATTAGGAAGGAAAGTGCTGGGGGCAGGAGGGATCAGTGCTTTCCGGAAGGGAGCTAGCTATCATACTGGAACTATCTATGCTCTGTTCCTTGGCCATGGCCATTTCCCCCAGAAGCTGCCTTCCTATGATTGCATCCAGTGAATTGAGATGGATATATATAAGATTGAGATGGATAATGGAATGTTCTCATAGTAAGTGGGTTTCAACCTCATGTTTCCTGACATCTAGAGAGAGAGACTTCAGACAAGGTTGCTATAAGCTCTATATAATTTCCTCTCTCCCACCACCACCAGCAACTCCTCACAAAGCAAGACAGCCTAGACATCTACAATGAAAGGGATCTCTTCAAGACTGAGGAACCAGCCACAGAGGAAGAAGAAGAATCTGCAGGTGATGGAGAACGAACCTTGGATGGAGAGTTAGACCTACTAGAACAGGATCCTCTGGTGCCACCTCCACCTTCACAGACACCTCTCTCTACTGACCGGGTAGCCTTTCCCAAGGGCCTTCCCTGGGCTCCAAAGGTCAGGTAGGTTTAATGGTCCTGATACTGAGCTTTGGGATTTCAGTCACTGAAGACTCAGAGTGGGCTAGCATTAAGCTGGTGTGGCAGTCAGAAGTCCTGGGTTTGAAACTCTTCTGTTGATTTCTGACTTCTTCCATTGCTCTAGTCCTTCCAAACGAAGGATGGGGGCTCTGAAAAGTTCTCTTTCTTAAGGTTGCTTTGTTTTATTCCCCTCTCTGGTATTGGTCTCTTTGCCATCATCTCAGACAGAAGGACATTGAACACTTCTTGGAGATGAGCAGAAATAAGTTCATTGGATTCACCCTTGGGCAGTAAGTGACTAGATATTCAAAACTGAATATAAACATATCATAGAAGGCCATGAATCTTCCCCAGTAGGCTTTGTAAAGCTAGAAGGGATTTTACTGTCAAAGGTGTCATTAGGCTATATATTCCTTTAAGTAGGAATCTGTCACATGCAGGCCAAGAGAATAGCTATGTGATATATGATATAAATCTCCCAATCTGCAGAAATGCTTTTGTATATGGTTATTTTTGTGACCTTAAGCAAGATGTTGGACCTGAAACCTTATATAAGAATGTTTAGAATACCAGGGGTAGATGCTGAAGTATGTGGTCCCTGTGATTTTAGAGTGCATGGGTGGTTTTCTTTTCTGTTGAGCTTATGGTTTGGTGTTTTGGGTCTCTTACAGGGACACAGATACCCTGGTTGGATTACCTCGACCCATCCACGAGAGCGTGAAGACTTTAAAGCAGGTGAGCAGGGTGGACTTTCATTCCTAAGGGATAGGGAGCCATCAGTTAAGTCAGATTACCACTACCTTTCATAATGGTAGAGGTCATCTTGCAGATACATCCAGGTCTTTCTGCATCCCCACTGGCCAAATAGGAAAAGTCAGATCTCTCTCTCCTTACCCAATTTTCTAAATTTAGATGGATGAGAAAACAGTTCCTTTCTCGTTCCTTTCCCTCCGCCTAGTCTTCTCTTTCTTCTCCCTTTCTGTTTCCTCTTATTTATCTCCTCATAGGCCCACTAGCTTCTAAAGGCCAAAGATTAGGTAGGAATCATCTTTATGTCCGGTTATGTTAAACACAAAGAATGTAGAGTCATCACTCCATATGGACATGTATGCACACCAAACCTGTATGGGAAAAAGTCTATTCTTGGCTTCCCCCTGCACTTTAAAGGTAAATGTGTAGGTATTTGCTAGTACTCAGCAAATATGGGAATGTTACACAGAGAGACATTGTTTATGAAGTACTGCTCAGTGCTAATTATGCAGAAGAGAATAAGATTCCTGCTTCCAAAGGTTTTATGTCTGTTTGGGATGATGAACCTATGGGACATTTCCTTATGAAAAAGGAAAGTTACAGAAGAGACTGGGACACATGTAATTAGGTTCTCACCCCTTGCTGATGTTTTCTTATCTCTGCCAGCACAAGTATATCTCCATTGCAGATATACAGATCAAGAATGAAGAGGAGCTAGAGAAATGCCCCATGTCTTTGGTAAGTCAAGGGCTCCAGCACACAGGAGGAGGGGAGAATGAACTCTGTCTGTGGTGCTGTTGCCGAGCATACATTGTACCGCACTCATTCAGCTTATTAGGTTCTTATTGTGTGTCAAATAAGACAAGGGCTGCACACTATATTAAAGTTGGATAAGGTAGTTAGTTAAACAGCTAAACAAGACCATCACAGAATGGTAGACCCCATGAAGATAATTTAATAGGATAGCATCATGAAACTATCTGCATACTGTTTTGGGTTGGGTAGTTGGGATAGATGAGATATCTAAGAAGATGACATTTAACTAAGATCTGCAGTATGGAAAGGAGCCAGCCATAGAAACAATTGAGGGAAACATAGTCCCAGAGAACCAGGGTAAAAGAGTCAGACACAGAGAACAAGAGTCAGCAAAAGAAGGCTATTGTAACCATCCACGGGTAAGAGGTGGGGTTGTGGAGATGACATCCAACAAGTGCCCTGAGGACACACTATGTAGGCCTTATTAGCAGAGATAGGGAACTTTCTGCCGTGAAACTGATTCACAGCAAAAAGTGAAACCTTTGGGGATTTTAAGCAGAGGAAAGACATTGGTATTTGGTTTTAAAAAAACACCGTCTACTAAGCAAAGATCGGACCAAACAAAAAGGGGAGGCATTAACTCATCTCAAAACAGTTAAGGTGAAAGTTGATATAACCTAGACCAGGGCCATAAAGTAGGTGAATTTGGATTATATTTTGAAAGTGTTGCTAACAGGATTTGCAGCTAGTTCAGTTAGATGTATATCAACAGGCAATGAGAAGTGTCACCTGGGAAGTAAGAGGAGTATAAAAGGCCCTATCTGGTCATTCTGAGGTTAGATGTCCACTAAACATTCAGGAGGAGCTGCTGGAAAGTCAGATAGGTAGGTGCAGCGTTCTGGGGAGAGGACTGGCTTCAAATTTCAAGAGTCGTCGATCTGTTACAATGAGAGAACGCAAGGGAGTAGGCAGAGACATGGGGAGGGTAGAGCCCAGGAAGTCCCTGGGACACAGCAATGAACTGAGGGTGCGATGAGCTAGGAAAGAAACCACAAAGATGTAAGAAAAACCCTCAGTGAAGTGGAAGGAAATCTACAAGTCTAATACCACGAAAACAGTCTTTAAAGAAGGGTGTGATCAGCTGGGCCAAATGCTGCTGAGAGATGGCACGTGGTAAGAACAGAAGTGCCTATTGGACTGGGCAGTATTAAGATAATTCGTTAAGAATGATCACAGTGAGATGACTAACAGTCTGTAGTGCGAACACTGAAAAGGAATGTGGGGGCCGGAGAGATGGCTCAGGGGTTAAGAGCTCTGACTGTTCTTCCAGAGGACCTGAGTTCAATTCCCAGCACCCACATGGTGGCTCACAACCATCTATGATGACGTCTGGTACTATATGCATTCTGTATACTGTAATTATGTACACTTATGTGTACATTCTGTATACATAATAAATAAATCTTTTTAAAAAAATAAAAGAAAGAAAAGGAATGTGAAGAAAAGAAGTCGAAAACAAACAAGTGTTGTAAAGAAAGGAAGGAAAATGGGATGGTAGCTTCAGGAGGATGTGGGATGATGTGTATCATGCTAAAACTTAAAAATATATGGTACTTGAGAGCCAGAAAGGTCATGAGCTCAAGGTCATCTTCAGCTACTTATCTAGTTGGAGGCCAGCCTGCACCATTGAGACCCTGTTTGGCAGGGGGAATGAAATGATCCAGCAGAACAACTAATTAAAAGTCTGATAGATTCTATCAAGAGGAAGAAAAATGTATGTAGGCCAGAGAGATGATTAGTGATTAAGAGTACTTTCTGGGGGCTGGAGAGATGGCTCAGCGGTTAAGAGCACCGTCTGCTCTTCTAAAGGACCTGGGTTCGTTTCCCAGCACCCACATGGCAGCTAACAACTGTCTGTAGTTTCAGTTCCAGGCAAACACCAAGGCAAATAAATAAATAAAGGTTTTTTTTTTAAAAAAAAAAAAAAAAAAAAAAAAAAAGAGTACTTTCTGTTATTCCAGTGGACCTGATATCAATTTCTGGTGCCCACATAGCAGCTTACAGCCATCTATAACTCTAGCTCCAAGGGAATCTGTGGTGATTTGAAAGAAAATGGCCCCAAAGGGAATGTCACTATTAGGGAGTGTGACCTTATTGAAGTAGGTGTGTCATTGAGGGGCAGGCTTTGAGGTCTTTTTTGCTCAGCTTTTGCTCAATATGACACTCAGTCCACTTTCTATTAAATTCTGCTCAAGACATAGACAGCACCATGTCTCCCTGTGTGCTTCCATGCTCCCCACCATGTTGATAGGGGACTAAACCTCTGAAACTGTAAGCTTTCATAAGAGTTTTCCTTCATAGGAGTTGCCACCGTCATGGTGTCTCTTCACAGCAGTAGAAACCCTAACAAGGACAGTATCCAATGCCTCTGGCTTCCACAGAGACAGATACCTGCACTTATATTCACATACTGATGTACACACCTATGCATAATTTAAAATAATAAAAACAAATCTTAAAAAGAAAGATTATGGGATCCCAAATAGAGGTTTGGTTCATAGTCTAAACACAGAAAGTCATCTTGCATATCAGAAAGCAAGTAGAGACTGGCGGAGTCAATATTCCAAAGATATAGTGTGTCTGCTTGATAACTCTACCTTTGTGTGAGGTAGAGCCAGCAACTTGAGAGAGTTTGTTGAAAAGAGAGAAAGTAGGGCTGGAGAGATGGCTCAGCGGTGAAGAGCACTGACTGTTCTTCCAGAGGTCCTGAGTTTGATTCCCAGCAACCACATGGTGGCTAACAACTCTCTATTATTCCAAGATCTGACACCTTTACACAGTTATACATGCAGGCAAAACACCAATTCACATAAGATAACAATAAAAAGTATTTTAAAAAACCAAAATAAATCAATAAATCTTTAAAAAAAAAAAGAAAGAAAGAAAGAAAAGAGAGAAAGCGGTAAGCCTTGTAGAGAGCAGGAAGGTACACATGCTAAGATCTCCAGGCTCTCTGGAATGCCTATTCAAGACTTGTATCCTATTATTCCCCTTTGCCTCCAAGTCTTATGACAGTGACTCTTGCCCTGTAATAGGGGTTCTCAAGGGGAAAAGACTGCATTGGCCAAAGATTTTGGTGAGACTGGGCTGCCTCTTGAGCAATTGAGACCCTTCTTCACCCATTCTGATAAAGAGATTCACTGGACTCATGAAGAAGACAGTGATATACATGATGCTCTTAGAAAAAGGAAAATGGGGGCTGAGGAGATGGCTCAGAGGTTAAGGGCACTGACTGCTCTTCCAGAGGTCCTGAGTTCAATTCCCAGCAACCACATGGTGGCTCACAGCCATCTGTAGTGAGATCTGGCGCCCTCTTCTGTGTACTGTATACATAATAAATAAATAAATATAAAAAAAAAGGAAAAGGAAAATGATGTTGATGAGGTCTTGGAAAGAGGGGAAAATTAGATTCCAACCCCTTAAAATCTTCCTTGTGAATACTCATCTTATTTTTCGATGAGTTACTTAATTCTTTCACTAACCCTCCTTATTGGATCATTTACCTTTTCCTTTCCCCTTCCTAGACAGTAGAACTCTGAAGCTCTTGATTGATCTGATTAATACCATGGGAAGTACCTCTGTGTAGAATATCTCAACAGGTCATGTACATTTGTAGTGTAGGTTAACCCCATATGAATCTAGAGTGGTTGTTGTTTTTTTTTGTGTGTGTGTGTGTGTAAGTTAACTCCTAGGTTGAAGTTCTGACTCGTGATTGAGCATGTGACATGGAAAGTGATTAATTACAGATAAAAGGAAACTAGACACAGCAGTTGTTGAGACTGGAAAAAGACATCCAAGATCACCTAAACCAGCTCAAAGAAAAAACTACAGACTAAAGAGGAATGCTCACTCATCTAAAACTATATAATGAATCATTAACACAGGTAGGATAGAATCTCAGGGCTGACTCCCACTGCAGTTCTCTGATCATGCTACCCCTCACCAACCAACATGTAACCTTTAGTAACCTGGAAAGTAGCCTGGATAAACTGGTTTTTTTGCCATAGGGAGAAGAGGTGGTACCAGAAACACCATGTGAAATCCTCTACCAGGGCATGCTGTACAGCCTCCCTCAGTACATGGTAAGGAGCAGACTGGCCCAGAGCTGCCCTCTTCTACTAAAAGGAATGTGGAATTCTAAACTTTCCTTGTGGCTTCTCTTTAAGTGCCATTCTCTCTAGCTTTTCTACTGAGGTCAGGAGTGCAGAATAAAGTAAGGTCTACATGTCTTGTATCAGGGCCTTTTCTCCTAGCGAATGACCATTATCATGAATTCTGCCATTGTCTGCCATGTCTTCCGTAGCCTCTGGTTAGGAATGGTGAAGATGCTGATAGAATTAGAGGAGAATGTTGGGCTTATCTCTCCCAATTATTTCTCCACATTGCCCTCCCACTTTGTTCTTTCAGTGTTCCCTTTAGAAGGAGCAGTCCTGCCTAGAAGCTTGCTTTGGCCTTCCTCCTGGGCCTCACAGACTGGCCTTTATATGTTGGCAAGGCTTAGTCACTGAAGGGAAATCCTAGATAAAGGTTTTGAAATACTTTTCATTGGGCTAAAGAGGTTTGGAAGAAATATTGTCTTGCTGAGTGGGATAGACAAGGGTGGGTTTCTTCTTTTTCTATCTCCCAGATTGCTCTGCTTAAGATTCTGCTGGCTGCAGCCCCCACCTCCAAGGCTAAGACAGACTCTATCAATATCTTAGCGGATGTCCTGCCTGAAGAGATGCCGTGAGTGCTTCCACTGGGGCAGCTTCTAGACACTAGTGTCTTATCTTCAGGGCTTCTCTGGCTACCTCACTTTGTTAACACTTACTGGAACTGTCTTTAGAGAAATCTCTCCTTTTCTGCATGTACCTCCTGTCCAGGGCAGGGTCTTCTACTGAGCTCTATGTAGCTCAGAACTAGGGTCTAACAGATAACCTCAGTGCTAGCTAGTGACTAGCTGCCAGATATATGGATAGATAGTGCCAATGAGTAAGTTTGCCAGAGAAAGGACACGTCCACAAAAAGACCTTAGAAGCTTTTTACCCTAAATGGGAACTCTGGAGGTTTCCCTAGCACAGATGTTCAAGTTTCCTAAGTTCTGATCCATATATCAATTCTAGCCCAAATACTTGTGTCTTTCCTTCTGGGCCTCTGTCCATTACCACCTTTATACTGATGCTTCCTTTCTTCCTTGTAGCATAACTGTTCTCCAGAGCATGAAGCTGGGCATTGATGTGAACAGACACAAGGAGATCATTGTAAAGAGTATCTCTTCCCTGCTCCTTCTACTGCTTAAGCACTTCAAACTCAACCACATCTACCAGGTGAGCAGGCAGGAGTGCTGTGTCACAAGCCCTAGTCAGACAACACAGGAATCTTGTACTGCTGAGCATTATTTGGCCTTTCCTTTGCTGTCTATTAGAATCCAGCTATTTGTTGCATGAGTATATGGTAAGGATATGGGAGTGGGATGTGGGAGCCATCCAAGAAAGATGCAAAAATCTATGGTTTTTAAAGGTTAGTTCAAGGTCTTTGTAAGTTAGCTAGAGATTCTTAAGAATCCTCCTAGTCAGTCAGAATCAATTCAACCATTCCAGAAAGATCACTGGACATATTGGCCATGCTATCTTGTATGCAAATCACTTTTCTGGCATTTGAAATATAATTCTAAATGAGGCAAGGTTCAGGCTCTTACAGGCCTGACCAGAGTCTTATAACAGATATGTGAATGTCCAATTGTAGAGTGGTGTGATATAGGTAGGCACTGGATGCTGTAGAAATACCAGTTCCAGAGAAAACATACATAACTTTTAACCCAGAGGAAAAGATGTTAGTCATGAAATGGGAGTTATCAGGGAAGAATAAGAACCAATTCAAGCAGAAAGCTAATATGTGAAAGCTCAGAGGAGAAAGAGCAGAGTATTTTTGGAAACTAATTAAATGTTGCTAGAGTTCTGCCTTAGAGTGGGGATGATAGAGATGTTCAGGTAATACATGAAGCCACAGGAGTTGGCAGGTATCATATATCTTATAGCACACAATTATGAGATACCTGTGATGTTCTTGACATCCTACAAACCTTTTATGAGCTTCTCACCCTGAAGAGGCCTTATTTTATCCCTGTTTTTGGGGGGTGGGGAGCTGATTTATTTGTTTGCTTGCTTGTTTTTAGTTTTGTTGTTGTTTTGAGAGAGAGTCTTACTATATAGCTTTGGCTGTCCTAGAATTCACTATGTAGACAAAGCTGGCCTTGAACTCAGAGATCTGCCTACCTCTGCCTCCTGAGTGCTCCAACCTATCCCGATTTTATAGTTGAGGAGACCAAAGTTAAAAGTCAAGCCCTTGGTTTGCTTCCTCACAAAGGCATTGTTTGCCTAGAGCCTGTGGACATGACCAAGATATAAGACAAGATGAGAATAAGTAAATGAATGCTGCTTCTTTACGGAGAGCTTGGGGGTATGGAAGCCTTCTCATTTCTGCCCTGAGGCTTTACCCCATTTTCTACCTAAGCTCTCAAAATAAAACCTGATATAAGAGTGAGTCATCAGTATACAAGGAAGGCCCCAGCAAGGTCTGTAGCCATATGATTGCTGGCAGTGTTTGATGAGCAGTATCAGGATTAGAAGGAGCAGAGTGGTTAGGAGACATTGCTCCCTTTTTTCCACTAGAATGTGTGTTTCTCAGTGTTTTTCTTGGTGGATACATCTATAGCCAGACTGACGGGATTCCTGGTGGGCCTTGCCACAGTGTGTGTCAGTGTGGGTAAGTTCTGAAAGAGCTGGGGCATGGCTCAAAGTTCTTAAACTTCCCATCGTTTGATAATAGATATGTACTGGCTCCTTTGTCTGGGGCTTCAGAAAATGCCCTTGGGAGAAAACAGACCAGAAAAGAGAAGTGATTATGTCAGAGGCTGACTCCCCATCTCTAACCACATGTTCAGGATCAGGAAGCAGCGCACCTTTCTCACATGTCTCGCTGATGACACACAGATAGGGGTTTAAAACATAATAGTTCTCTGCATTTTCAGCCTTGTCTCTATACTGTGCCAGCATTCTAAGTTTCTAATTTGGAGGCAATTTTTTCTTGGTGCTTCTGAGTGCATAAAACAAAATCCAGAGTGACTAACTCTAGAACATTGCTTTCATGGCTACTTCCCCCATTAGATTTTCCTGGACACAAACCCCACATGGATTTAAGAGAGTCAAATGTAACTGCAAGTAATGGTGTCTACCTCATCAAAGACATCCTGAACTTCTCAGTGCAGTGTCGGCTGGCTGAAGAGGCTCTTTTCACTCATTCATTGATTCATTGATATTCTAAGCATTAGAGATACCATCATATTCTGGACAGACTTCTGAAAGCCACATTCCAGTAGTTACTGTGTGCTGTCTCCAGCCTAATGCCAGCTGTTGCCCACGAGTTAGCTGCACCTGTCCCTGCTATATCAATCACAGCTGAAACATGAGCCAGAGATTTAGTGTAGAAACCAGCTCCCCAGGGAGACTTTCTTTCCCATTGAGTTTAGGAACAAAACTCACGGCAATTTTTGATATTTACTTGAGGTATTTTTTTTTTCTAGTCTGTTTTCTATGTGACTTTGATCAAGCGCTTGCAGCATCCATTGCAGCTTTGCCTTCATGTAAGATGTGCTGTACGAAGATGAGTGACCCTATAGCAGAGACTGACACAGAGACAGTAGATATTCTTGGGAACGGATGTTATATTTGTATTTCTCTGTCTCTTTTTTTTCATACATGTTGTATATCTTCCCCCAAATAAGTAAAATTTTCTGCTTTGATCTTTTAATTCAGTTTGAATACGTGTCACAACACTTAGTGTTTGCCAACTGTATCCCCTTGATCCTGAAGTTCTTCAATCAAAATATCCTGTCCTATATCACTGCCAAAAACAGGTACGGACTCTGGACAGATTTCAAGGGCTCCTTAGGGATGATTAAGGAAACTCCATCATTGCACCTTCATTTCTTCTAGCGTCCCTAGTCCCTCCTTTGTTAGAGCTTCCCCTGTTGGATTCAGTTTTCTTAAAGTATTAAGTGAAGGGAGCATGTGAATTTTCCTCTTTGTGTAGATTTTATATATTAGTGATTTCAAACTTGAAAATATTTTTGAAATGAAGCTACCAGATAAAATTTCTGTGACGAAAGAACCTAGGAGATTTTTGTGTTGTGCAACAGCCCTTTTGTCTGAATAGTTCTGTTCTTAATAGAAATCACAAGCTACAGTAACTGGGACAGTCACACTCCTTCATAAACAAAAAGTATTATACAAAATTCATGATGATTAGAGTGCCGAATCCTGATCACCAGACCACCAGGGGAGGTTCAAAGTCTGTATCAAAGTAAACAATAGGCTTCTACTTGGGTAGAACAATTTGCAAAATACATATACACACACACACACACACACACACACATATATATATATATATATATATATATATATATATATATATATACTTAAAGACAGTGGGGCTTAACCTCAACTACCATTTTTTTTAAATATTTATTTTTTTATTTATGTGAATTGGTGTTTTACCTGCATGTATGTGTAAGGGTGTCAGATCTTGGAATTACAGACAGTTGTTAGCTGCCATGTGGATGCTGGGAATTGAACTCAGGTCCTCCAGAAGAACAGTCAGTGCTCTTAACCGCTGAGCCATCTCTCCAGCCCCGTAAAATATATTTTTAAGCTTGTTACTTTTTAAATTCTTATGTTCATGCATGTGCATACATACCAAGGCCTAGATGTGGAGATCAGAAGACAACTTACAGGCATAGGTTCTCTTCTTCACTATAAGTGTCCTGGGGATCAAACTCAGGTTGTCAGTGTTGCTATTAGGAGCTGTGCTATCTTGCTGACCCAAAATATAATAATTTTACATTCATAATTCCACTTAATCTTGGCGAGATTAGTAACAGGTTTTGTTCTCATCTTGCATGTTAGAAGACAAAGTCAGAGAGGTGAATTGGTTTTCTCAAGAATAACAAGATTATGAGCCTTCAAACACAGATCAGTCAATAAAGGGCCACACAGGCATGAAGACTTGAGTCCTGATCCTTACAACCCGTATAAAAAGTTGGGTGGCAGATTCCATCTATAATCCCAGCACTTGGAAGGTGGAGACAAACAGAACCGTGCCAGCCAGCATAGACAAACCATTGCGCTCCATGATTAAGGAGAGACCCTGACTCAAAAAAGTCAGTAGAGAGTAATTCAGGAAGATACTTCACCTCAACCCCTGGCCTCCACATGCTTTCATACATACACAGCACACCCACAGACTGTATACCACACAAACAAGATTAACATGATTAATCTTTTAAATAAGAACATGGGCTTTTCTGTGAATATAAATTACTTTCTATTCTTCAAGCCAATCTGGAACTTGGGGATTGTAGGGCAGATTCTCACAGGAACTGGTGTAGCATGCTAGTCAGTAGAGTTTGCCAGAGTTCCTTACCAGAGCTCCTAAAGTAATCAAAGACTGATATCTTTTAGAAATTTTGATTTTCAAGATATAGAAACAGATCCAAGAACACTCATACTCAAATTTATAGCCCTGGCTTTGCCAACATCCTTTACCTATCTCCAAGTGCACTCGGTCAGATAGATTGGTGCTGAAATTTCATTGACTATTAGAAACAGAAGGAAAATTAGGAATTAGCTAGCCCAAATTCTGCATTGTACTAATAATGGTGAGAGGAAAGAAAAAAGTTACTTATTGACTATGTCCCTATTAATTATATGGCACTTTATTTCCTTTCCTGACCAAAACCCCATTCCCTGGGCTCACTGCAGAGCTTTGGCTTCCCTGTAATTTCCATTGTTTGGGGACAAACATTATTATGTATCACTCTTGAGCTACTGTTTGGAGAAATTTCCCTGTGCCTCAAGATTCCTCTAGGGTGACACTGGCAGTTGCCCCAGAGCTCCTGACTTTCAGAAGGTGAAAAATACAAGAGATCTTTTCATATTCATAGCCCCACAGATAATTATTTGGCAGAATGTATTTGGGTGGCATCTCTGGAAATAATATTATACTCACACCCACACTTAAATTCCGAGGCAGGTACACTTAGATTTACATATTCCCCGAAGATCCTAAGAGAGCTAAGAAGGAAAAGGGCTGTCTTTCCGCTTTAACTCTTTTGTCATCTACAAGTATGGACAGCTTAAGGGAACTCCATGGTTCCTCTGTGACTGGGATGAGACTGAAGTGGGAGTTGCCCAGTACCAGTGCCCTCAATTTCAGTGGAGGTCACTAAGCAATTTGAAGGATGCATGAAATTCTGCTGCCCTTTTCAGAGGCAGCCATTTTGTGCTTTGCCATTGTCCTGAGCTTGTCCTTATCTCTGCATCTCGCTCGCAGCATTTCGGTTCTGGATTACCCATGCTGTACCATCCAGGATTTGCCGGAGCTTACTACCGAGAGTCTGGTAAGCAGGTGGGGATTTGTGGTCTTTGAAACTGGCTGATGACAGAGGCTGGAATTTGCTTTGTCATGTCTTCTCCTGCCCCATGATGCCATGGCTTGGGAGTTTCAGATCAATGAAGGCATATTGGCAAGCGCACAAAGGCGGCAGGAGTTTAAAGCTGCTCCTGATTGGGAAACAAACGCTGAGCCTAGCATCTTACACAGAAGAGAAAAAGTCAGTCAGTGAGAGTATCTGAGGAGAAGGGGGAATTGAGAAAGATAGTAAGACTGGAACACAGTATCTGCTAAATAGCAGGAGGATCTTGTCTGATGTATTGCTCACGTGTATGGCTACTGAAGTATAGCCCAGGAAGAGCTTCATCCTAAAGCAGGTCTAGGCAAATCAGAAAAGTTCCTTTGAATTATTCTGAATTCCTTGAAACTGCCTGATCAAAACCTTATTTAAGATAAAGCATCTTCTGGGCTGGAGAAGTGGCTCAGAGGTTAAGAGCACTGACTGTTCTTCCCGAGGTCCTGAGTTCAATTCCCAGCAACCACATGGTACCCTCTTCTGTATATTGTATACATAATAAATAAATCTTTAAAAAAAAGATAAGGCATCTTCTTTATTCTGTATTGCCACAGCACTTCAGATAAACTACTTTCATCCTGTTGTATTGTTACAAGTTTTCTGTAACTTTCTCAAGTGTCATCTTCTATTTTTATATCCCTATAGCCTAACACTATGTCTGGTACAATGAAGACCCCAATAATGCTAAATGATGTTGCCCAGGGGTGCCACAGCCCTTTGTTCCCAACTTTAATACCTTCAAAGTGACAGAACAGGAAAGCACACTATGTAAAAATAGAAAAATTTCTCCTGTGATGCAGGTTTTATGAACCCATAGTAGGGTTTTTTTTTTTGGAGGGGGCAGGGGGCACATCAAGAACAATTTCACCTAACCCCCTTATATTTCAAAGATGAGAAACGTGAGTGCTCAGTGGATGAGCTCTCTTGTCACAGTCTACTTCCCACAGGTGACAAAGCCCAAATTAGACATGAGTCAAAGATCCATGTCCTGAAGCATCATAGCTACCACATTCTTTGCTACTAGAACTTTGAGAGAGAGAGAGAGAGAGAGAGAGAGAGAGAGAGAGATTTACTTTGTATATAGTGTTCTGTCTGCATGCCAGAAGAGGGCACCAAATCTCATTACAGATGGTTGTAAGCCACCACATGATTGCTGGGAATTGAACTCAGAACTAATTTCTGGAAGAGCAGTCAGTTCTCTTAACCACTGAGCCATCTCTCCAGCCCCAGAGTCCCTATCTTATTTAAATATGGTTCCCAAGGAAGCTGGAAAGTTTTTACTCATACAGAGGTGTAATAATTTACCTAACCTTTGTTATTAACATGGTAATACTGAATCTGCAAAACAACTCTATGAAGTTAATATTCCAATTTTGTTTTTGTATTGTTTGAGACAGGGTCTCTCTATGCAGCCCCTAGATGTCCTGAAACTTGCTATGTAAGCCAGTCATCTTGGTCTTGAACGCAGAGACACCTGCCTGCCTCTACCTTCTTAGTGTTGGGATTAAAGGCATATATGCCACCACACTCTGCCCAATATTACTACTTATGCCTGAATAAACTGCTAAGACTTTGCAGCTGGAAATGGCAAAGTTGGGGCTGGAGAGATGCCTCAGTGGTTAAGTGCACTGACTACTTGTCCAGAGAACCCAGCTTCAATTCCCAGCACCTACATGACAGCTCGTAGCCATCTGTAATTCTAGGGTTAGTAGAGCTGATTCCTTCTTCTGGCCTCTAAGGGTATTATATGCATATGGTACACAGACATACATATGCAGACAAACACCCATACACATAAAATAAATTTAAAAGGGAGAGAGTAGGAAAGTATGCCCCCCGATATTAAAATTTGGGAAGAATATATTTTAGCCTATAAACTGTGGTGCATAATGGCATTAAAATTCTACTATTGGCTGTACATAGTGGCACACGCCTTTAATCACAGCACTGGGAGGTAGAGGCAGGTAGATCTCTGAGTTGGAGGCCAGCCTGATCTGCAGAGCAAGTTCCAGGACAGCCAGGGCTACACTGATAAACCCTGTCACAAAAAACAAACAATTCTACTATAATAGAGTATTTCACAAATTCTACTTGGTCTTATAATAAAAACCCAGAGCCAAATATTGGGGAAAAGCAGAAAGATCAGAGAGACAGAGGAACAAGCCACCAGCTCTTCTCATCCAGCCAACTCCTCACAAATCCTTGGATTTATTGCCTGAGTCCTCAGCTGAAGGGGAGAAGGTACTGTGGAAGGATTTAACTCCTGCCTCCTCTTTCTAGCCCAGCTATCCAACTTCCTGGTTCAACTTTCCTAGTGCTGGGATTAAAGGTGTGTGTCACCACCAACAAGCTGTTTGGCCTTGAATTTACAACCCAGAGTGCTGAGATTAAAGGCATGGACTGCCACTCCCTGACCTTCATGGCTAAATCTGTGGGTGGCTCTATCCTCTGATTTTTTCAGGCAAACTTTATTAGATGTACAATATCTCACCACAATAGAATATTTCAAAATATAAATTTAGCTTTTGTGGCCTGAATCTATTACTTTTTAAATTAAAAAAAATGGGGGCTGGAGAGATGGCTCAGAGGTTAAGAGCACTGACTGTTCTTCCAGAGGTCCTGAGTTCAATTCCCAGCAAAACCACATGGTGGCTCACAACCATCTATGATGAGGTCTGGCGCCCTCTTCTGTAAAACTGTATGCATAATAAATAAATAAATCAAAAAATAAATAAATTAATTAATTAAAAAAAATGTTTTTACTACATTGTGTTTGTTTGTTTAGTATGTTGAGTAAAGCATGATCATAATTAGTCTTATTAATAAAAACCAGGAGTCAAATATTGGGACAAAAGCTGAAAGATCAGAAAAGCAGACTCTCAGCCACTAGAGACTTCTTACCTCTCCAAATCATCAGACTCAAAGTGAGGCTGAGATTCTGTCTCCACCTGCTTTATATTCCTGTCTCCACCTTCCAGTGCTGGGATCAGAGGTGTGCACCACCACCGCCAGACAATCTTTGACTAGAGGCTAGCTCTGCCCTCTGATCTCCAGGCAAGCTTTATGTGTCATAGTTGAGTGTGTGTTTGCTACAGCACAGGTGCAGAGGTCGGAGGACAGTTTACAGGAGCTGATACTCTTCTTGGGGTCCCAGAAATCAAACTCAAGTCCTCAGCTTTGGCAGCAAGTGCCTTTAACCCATCTTGCCAGCCCCCCAATTTTTTCCTTGATAACAATGTGAATCACGTCTCCGTTCCAACTCCATTAGTTCCTATATAAGAATTGGTGGGAATTATGCTTTCACATCACTTCCAGTTGACCTTTTGGGATATGAGCATACAATTGTTATATGATTATGCCTTCTGTTATGACTTTATTATTATCAAGAAAGGGCAAAAGCATGTATTGAGTAAATTAAAAAAAAATCACCATGGATATTTTAGTCTTTTTGGTGAAACAATAGTGGCATCTGGTGGTTTTGTTTCGTAATCACAGACTTTTTTCTTAAAATATAAGTGCTTCTCCAAACCGAAGTAATTTTGGTACCAGAGATTTAGTTCACATAGGTTCTCAGTATAGTGATTTATTTACCTAAATGAATAAATTCTGTAGGCAGGAAAAGGCTAGTAATATTTGTCTCTTTTCAGGCTCACCAAATTGCAATTACAAGAAATATACTGCCTTTGGAATATGTTGTTTACTTTCAATAACTTCAAGCTTTATTCCTGATTACAAAATTTGTAATATACTTATGATAGAAAAATGAAAAACAAAAAGTATGAGATGGTCTGTTGTGTCCGGTTAGGTACTCACAGGAAGGTGGTCCTCAGTGGTCCTCCTAGATCCTGAGTTCAGTTCCCAGTACCCACATTAGGAAACTTAGAACCCACAATGCTGTTTCTAAGTGATAAGCACAGAAAGTTTGAGTCAAGTTTCTGTGTTCATGTAAGACCTCTCTAACCAATCCTTGCTCTAGGGAAAGAATCTTACAGGATTGTCAGGTGAGTGTCCATTTTGGATGTTTTCTGTTTATTTTTGTATTGTCTGTCTGGGATTCAGGAACACAGCTCTGCAGATGCTATACAAGTACACTGTTACTGAGCTACATGCTCAGCCCAGCTATAGGTTTTCAGGTGAAAGATATTATTCCCTCAGAAATGAGATTTGGTGTGTAAATGGCAGAAAGTAAAGAGGCAGTATTTCATGCTGAAATAGTCACCTAAAAGAAATGAACAAAGACATGCAATCATCTAAGAAAATGAAAGCCTTGTAGGTATTGAGATAGTGGTGGCTGTTCTTTATTTCAGGAAGCTGGAGACAATAGCCAGTTCTGCTGGAGGAACCTCTTTTCCTGCATCAATCTCCTGAGGCTGCTCAATAAGCTGACCAAGTGGAAGCATTCCAGGACCATGGTAAGTGAGACTTTAGATCACTGAAGTATCCAACCAACTGAATTTTTAAATCATTAGTATTTGTGGATTGCCTGCTTGGAAAGATCTATGGATAGCTAGTAGATGCTACATAAGTTTCTGTACTCCCTAATTCTGGGCACTAATTCCAAGATGAGTACTCAGTCCACTTCTTTTCAGGGAACACTCTAGAGGCAGCTCTAACAAGGGAAGCCAGCCACATTTGGATTATAGTTACACATCCAAAAATGATGCAAGCCTAACTAATTCATTGCAATGTTGCTTGTAATGATGAGAGACTAGAAACAGCTAAATATTCATTAAGGAGGAACAACTGAGGGCTGGAGAGATGGCTCAGAGGGTAAGAGCACTGACTGTTCTCCCAGAGGACCTGGGTTCAATTCCCAGCAACCACATGGTGGCTCACAACCATCTATGCTGACATCTGGTACCCCCTTCTATATACTGTATACATAATAAATCTTAAAAAAAAGACAAAACAAAAGAAAAAAATTATTTTCAAGAATACACAAGAAGCTAGTAACAGTAAGAATAAAATATATGGCAGATAATTTTGATTTTGAATTTGTAAATAAAAACTTTTTAAAATGTTTAATTAGACCTATTTGTTTTATGTGTGTTTTGCCTGGTGCCTGCAGAGATCAGAGGAGACTATTGGACGTGAAGTTACACATGGTTATAAACGACCATGAGGGTGCTGGGGATGGAACTCAGGTCCTCCAGAAGAGCAATATGTATTCTTAAGTGCTGAGCTATCTCTCCAGTCTGAATATTATAAACTTTAATTAGTTCTTGGTTTTGTTGTATATCATAAGACTGGCATGATCAGGTGGACATAGATTACATATTTAATAAAACCTGAAATATGAGAGTTACAAGACAGCTAAATAAAAATTAACAATACTTCCTGTCGCTGATATTTCAGCCTTCCCCCAATAATTGGCTCTGAGTCTCATTTGTGATACCACATGATCAGCCTTTGTATATTTTGAATTCAAGCATGTGCCACCATGTCTGGCTTACTGTGTGTGTCTGTGTGTGTGTTTTAGACAGTATTTCACTACCCCAGGCTAGCTTTAAACTTCTTATATAGTTCTTATTATTTGTGAAGACATAGTTTGGACCATAGATACTCAGAGTCTTATAGAATAGCCAGGTTTGTCTGTATTGTCTGAGTTGGAAATTCTAAAAATTTCACATGATGATGACCTTTTTATCACCGTTTCTCTTTCACTGGACAGATGCTGGTGGTGTTTAAATCAGCTCCAATCTTAAAGCGAGCCCTCAAAGTCAAACAGGCCATGCTACAACTTTATGTCTTGAAGCTACTAAAGATACAGACCAAGTACCTTGGGCGCCAATGGAGGAAAAGCAATATGAAGACTATGTCAGCCATTTACCAGAAAGTGCGCCACCGCATGAATGATGACTGGGCTTATGGGAATGGTGAGTATTCTTTGTGAATTCAGAGCTCATTAATTTGGCTAGGCTGACTGGCCACTGAGCTCCAGAGACTTACCTATCTCTGCTCCTATAGCACTATGGTTATGTTATAAAAGCACACTGCCACACAAGGCTTTTATGTAGGTGCTAGGGATCCAAACTTGGCTCTCCATGTTGTCTCCTCAGCCCCTAAATATATTTGCCTATTTATAGTTTGTTGTTTGGCTTGTTTGGTTTGGTTTGGATCTTTTTGTTTTGTTTTGAGACAGGTCTGTGTAGCCTAGGCTGGGCTAGAACTCATTATGTAGACTAGGCTGTCCTTGAATTCAACAGCTCTGCTTGCTTCTGCTTCCCAAATGCTGGGGTTAGAGCATGTGCCACCAGTTGAGTTGGTCCAGACTTGACTCTTCATGCTCTGCTCCAATCTCCCCTTCCTTGAGAGGTGATTCTATTCAAATGGGAAATTTTCATGCCTTAGGGAAAGCTCAATGAAAGGTTTTATTTAATTGCTCTTATGAATGACATAATTATTAGAAGAAAACAAACAAGGACTTATAATAAAAAGCTCTCCCATCTCCTTTCTCAACAGGACTAGTTACCAGTTTCTATACTTACAAAGATAATTTCTATATATATATTAGTTTACATGTGATCATGTAAATATTTTAAAAACTGTAAACTTGCTGTATGTCCACTTACTACATTGTTCTTAAAAGACCATTCTGAGCAGTTTCATTGTTATAATACCATAGACCATGCTCTGTGGAAGAGAGTACTATCCTGAACTGTGTATATCTTTTTCTTCCTCTCTTCCTGTGTCAGACATTGATGCCAGGCCATGGGACTTCCAAGCAGAAGAATGTACACTGAGGGCCAACATTGAGGCCTTTAACAGCCGCCGGTATGATAAACCACAGGACTCAGAATTTTCACCAGTAGATAACTGCTTGCAGAGTGTGCTGGGGCAGAGGTTGGATCTGCCTGAAGATTTCTATTATTCCTATGAGCTCTGGCTAGAAAGGGAAGTGTTTTCACAGCCCATCTGTTGGGAAGAGCTGCTCCAGAACCACTAAGCTCTTGTCACAAAGTATCTGATAGATGGAGACGGGCTCCAGTAAATGCGATTTGCCTATCCGGTCCCTTCAACTTTCATATTGAGCTCTAGAGTGTATGTCAATGGGAATTCCAATCCAGCATCCAGAAAAGACATCCAGCATAGTTCAGGGCTATTCTGGATACCATTAGGCCTGATGAGGGTACAAAGCTGGGATCCTGAGTCAAAGCACATAGATCAGCTTGCCCTATACTCAGCTAGGTACCTACTTGGCTTGGACATCTCTTGATGGAACAGTCCTGGACAGTCTCTTTGATGGAACCTGCTTTAATCTCCCCTAGAACCAGGCTAGCCTTTGTTGGCCACAACACTCAAGGAAATGTTATGGCACTGGACCCATGGCATTCATCTCAAGCAGTGGGGTAGGAACAGACCATAAAATGAGGAACTCTTCCTCTTGCTCGCTCTAAATGCCTGAGACTTATCATTTAGCAAAACCAACTTTAGACTATTTCATATTTAAAATTTTGACACTCACCTCTTTATAAAATAATTAGCTCTAAGATGATTTGAGAGCACTGCACCTTTATAAAGATGACTGTTTCCAAAGCACTGCATGTTATAGAAAAATGTACCATGTAGTATTTTTTCTTTAAGATATGTGTTCAATGTAAAAATGTATTTCCTGTGTATTCTGTATAGTGCATTGAATGCTTTGCCATTTGGAAAGAACCACAACAAATGTGAAATAATATGGCTTTCCCTAGATATATCTCGTTTTTTATAAATTACTTTGTTTAAATGGCTGAGTACACTGCAGGAAATTACTTTCTAATATAACCTCACATCTTCATTTGTGTGAGGAGAGGAATAGTATTGCTAGAGACAGGATCTGGCTATGTAGCCCTGCCTAGGCTGGAACTTACTCTGTAGCCAGGCTGGCCTTGAACTTGTAATGATCTTGCCTCTGCCTCCCGAATATTGGGATTAGAGGCATGAGCTACCACCTCTAGCCAGTTCATTTTTAACGAACTATAGAAATGATCCCTGGGCTGGAGAGATGGCTCAGCGGTTAAGAGCACCGTCTGCTCTTCCAGAGGACCCGGGTTCGATTCCCAGCACCCACATGGCAGCTAACAACTGTCTGTAGTTCCAGTTCCAGGCAAACACCAAGGCAAATAAATAAATAAATAAAGTTGTTTTTAAAAAAAAAAAAAAAAAAAAAAAAAAGAAATGATCCCTGAAAGTATAGTCTTGCCAGTTCATTTTTAAATGACAAATTGGTTATGGGAGGTTTTATTTAGTGATATTTGTCCATTTGCACTGATGTTTTAAATTAAAAGCAAAGCATCAGAGTTTATATTTTTCTCCCATATTCATTACTTTTAAACTTTTTTTTTCTGCTAGAAGTTTCAATATGTGCATGTACTAGAAGTATCACACATTTTTATGGAGGATGTCTCTACTCCTCCTTTACAGTAAAATTACTTACTTCCAAAGCTAAGAGTTTTTTTTAATCTTTGCACTTTTTTATTTTAAAGATCTCCCCACAGCTCAGACTACTGAGTTTTTTTTATATGGCACAAGGACACTTTATCCCTAGAGAGCTGGTCCAAACTGGCACCTTTACTCTTCCTTGTTAACCAGTCACATTTGTAGGTCATGATGGAGACCCAGCATTATCCAAAGGAACAAACAGTGCCTCTAAGCTGTGAGTAGCAGCATTTCTTACTATGGAAAAGTGACAAAAAATTAAGTAATAAATGAAATGTCTTAAAGTAATTTGCAAATTTTGTTAAACCATGACAGCAATCCTCATTTCAGTTTACTGAGCATAACATCAGGCAATTTTATTAATCTAGGGTCAGGCTAAAATGACTTTAATGATATTTGAGTAAAAAGATAATTTTCCAAGAAAGAGAATAATAATCTATTTTAAAGTTGTATCATATTCAGTTGTGTAAAAAAAAATAAGTTGCATTTTAAAAACACACACAAAAATGCTTTCAGAGGCACAGACAGACGTATGCTAAGCTTTAATATATCACACTTTATTATTTATAACTCTTGAGAAAATTAATTCTCAATTAATTCCCAAATTAATTCTTTTACCTTACAAGGATAAATAATTAGTTTCAAATCACATCACTTTTCCCCTGCAACTAGCTTTCTGATATGGACAACTAGCCCCATGTACTAAGATAACTGGGGTTGGATCTCCCAATTTGAGAGCTCATGTATGTGGTTAAGAATAGCTTCAGATTAACCAAATTTAATGATTATAATATCTATATAGAAGCATGCTATTTGGACCTATTTGGATGATTTCTAAAATAGGGACTTTATTTGTGAATATTTCAAAAGTTTGTGTTGATAATATTGTTCATCTCACCAGTTTAATAAAAAGAAAACCTGGAATTAGAAATTTGTTCTTTAATTTTTTAACACAAGACAATCTTAAAGTCATGTTTGATAGAAAAGGATATTGGTAAGGAAGGGGCTGGAGAGAAGGCTCAGAGGTTAAAAGCATTGGCTGTTCTTCCAGAGGTCCTGAGTTCAATTCCCAGCAACTACATGGTGGCTCACAACCATCTATAATGAGATCTGGTGCCCTCTTCTGGCGTGTGTATACAAAGTAAATAAGTCTTTAGAAAGAAAGAAAGAAGGGAGGGAAGGAGGGAAGGAAGGAAGGAAAAGATACAGGATGTAACAAATATTTATTTTATCATCATGAGTCTGTGGCCAGCCATTTGATTCACCTTAAATTACTAGATTGGCTTTTCCCTAGAATTATTCTTATTCTGGCATAAGGCTGGATGGATGTCTCTACCTAGGACATAAGGTTTTATTGTGAAAAGCAAAAGCAAGAAACAAACCATACCATGAAAGTACGTCTCAGAGCTCCTGCTTAGATATGGCAGAAGGCAAGTTGTTCATGTCATTGGCCAAAATCAGCTCACATGGACAAGCCTAGCAGTGGGCCAGAGAAGCATACTCTTCCTGAAGGTTGACGGGTATGGGATGCTGTGATGCTTTTCAGGTCATGCTAATGAATATCTGTTCATATCCTACACAAAGTACACATAGTTCCTCCCCAAGGAAGGCTTCAAAATCTTATACAAGATTATCTCTTTTTAAATTTATAAACAGGACCTACAAACAGTTGTTAGCTGCCATGTGGGTGCTGGGAACTGAACCCAGGTCCTCTGAAAGAACAGCTGGTGCTCCTAATCCCTGAGCCAGCTCTCCAGCCACTACAAGCAGATCTTAAAGTCCAGGATCTCATCAAATCTAGGTGTAGTATCTTTGAGTCTCAGGCTGACCTTGACCTTTGTGTACTGTTGATCCTGAGACTTAAAAATTGAATAGCAATTGAGAAGAAATACACACTACCAAGGCCACATAAGGGTTTATTTAAGAGAATTCGTAGGCGAGTACAGAAACAAAGCAGGACAGAAGGAGATAAGAAGAGAGAGACCAAAAGTGTGCTTTTAAGGGGTGTGTATGGGTTTATGTAGTCACATTTAGGGCATGCCTCCATGTGTCCAGAGAGGTGCTTCTGTACACAGTGCCACATGGTTATGCAGCCACGCCCAGGGGCGTGCCTCCGTACAAGGTGCATCCTGGAGTGCCAGGAATACTTACAACAAGTTTAACTGAATTATAATGATCATTTCAAATGTGTTCATATACCAGAACATCTTTGGTTTTTGGTTTTTGTTTTCTGGTTTTCAAGAAGACTTCTTTTTCACTCTATAGACCAGGCTGACCTCAGACTTAGAGATCCACATGCCTCTGCTTCCTGAGTGCTGCTATTAAAGGCATATGCCACCACTACCAATCACCAGAGTATCTTTGTATCTTAAATATATACAGTTTTGTCGCAAGGCTGTTTTTGTTTTGTTCTGTTTTTGAGGTGGGATCTCCTTGCTCAGGCTGACCTTGCACTTGTTATATGATGAAGATAAACTTGAACTCTGGTATATATCCATAGTGACTCTCTAAGCCCATTGAACAAATGTAATGTCCTGTTCCTTTGGACAGGAAAGATCTTTAGGTGCTCTGTAGAAGTAGTTCCCTGCCTTCTAGTATTTTGTGAGTTAGAAACAGTGTTTTGATTGGGTTAGAAACGAGTTTCTTTGCACTTAGAAACTGAGGAAGAGGGGCTGGACAGATGGCTTAGTGGTTAAGAGCACTGACTGCTCTTCCAGAGGACCCGGGTTCAATTCCCAGCACCCACATGGCAGCTGACAACTGTCTGTAACTCTAGCTTCAGGGCTAAACATCAGTGTACATTAAATCTTCAAAAAAAAAAAGGAAACTGAGGAAGGAAAATTGTGATTTGGAGGCCAGCCTAGGCTACATAGTGAGGTCCTTGTCTCAAAAAAGAAAAAAAGGTGCATGTTTCAGGAGCCCAAGTCAGCTGTAACAGTCTCTTCTTCAGTTGGCTTCTCCACCCAAAGTATTGCCAATGTTGCTTTCTAACAAGCTGACTCTGGACAAGCTAGGCATGAAGGGAAAGTGGGTCATTATTAGAGTGAACTTCAATCTTCCTGTGAAGAACAACCAGATTACAAATAACCAATGAATCATTGCTGTCCCTAATATCAAATTCTGCTTGGACATGTAGCTAAGTCAGTGTACTTATGAGCTACCTGATGGTGTTCCCATGGGTGACAAGTACTCCTTAGAAGCAGTTGCTACAGAACTCAAAATTCTGCTAGACAAGAATGTTCTGTTCTTGAATAATTGTGTGGGCCCAGAAACAGAAAAAGCCATGCCAACCCAGTGGCTGGGACTGTCATCTGACTGGAGAACCTCCATTTCCACATGGAGGAAGAAGGAAAGGGAAAAGATGCTCCTGGAACAAGCTTCACTATCCAAAGGAAGGAATATCTATGTCAAAATATTCTGGGGACTGTGCAATAAGCCCACAGCCACATGGTGAGTGTAAATCTTCCACACAAGGTTAGATTTTTTTTTATGAAGAAGCTGAACTACTCTGCCAAAGCTTTAGAGAATCCAAAGTGATCCTAATAGAGCTAATGTTGCAAACAAGATCCAGCTGGTTAATAAATGCTGAACAAAGTCATTGTCAGGAGAATGGCTTTATACATGGAATGTTGCACTTCTCCGTATGATGATGGGGCCAATATTATGAAAGATCTCATATCCACACCTGAGGAAAATGGCCTGAAGATTACCTTGTCTGTTGATTTCGTTGATGCTGACAAGTTTGATAAGAATGGCAAGAACCGCCAAGTAACTGTGCCCTCTGGCCTAACTATTGACCAGATGGGCTTGGACTCAGGTACTGCCAGCAGCAAAGAAATATCCTGAGGCTGGTTCCACCTGAGTAGATTGTTTGGAATGGATCTATGGGGTTATTTAAATAGGAAGCCCCTCATTGATGCGGTGGCGAAAGTCACTTCTAGGCGTTGCATCACTGTCGTAGTGTGGACACTGCCACATGGATCAGAAGATGAGGTCAGCCGCGTGTGCACTGGAACATAAAGCTCTGGGAGGTAAAGTCCTTTCTGGGATGGATGCTCTCAGCAATGGTTAGTATTTTCCTTCCTTTGGGTTCCTGTGCACAACTGCTAAGTCAATTTAGTGTTTTCTACATCTTCATTTGGTGTTAGCACAAGGTTCAACTAGTGGGCAAGAGATGCAGCACCAGGAACCCTTAGACAGTTGCCCATGTCGGTTCATCTTTCCTGCCTTGGACTTGTCTATAATCCTCAAGATCCCATTTAAATTCCTCAGTGACTCATTGCACATTCTACAGAACATCTATTTATAATTCTGCTCTTACAGGTTGCTTCTCTTTTCCATGCATGTTACCGCTATGACTCATGGAAATAAGATGAAACTCCAGTTGTAGGTTCAGAGAAATTGGTGATCTATTAAACAATAAAAATGTTTGTTCACTGGGGACAAAAGAACATGGGGGTTACCCCTTTTCTAATACCCTTTGCTATGTCTGAAAAGGGATTAGAAAATGTTTCCTCTGTATTTTTGGTGGCTGAACATCTTCCTTGGTGTATGTCTTAGTTAAAAGCTGTTGAGGCCCAAAAGTCATTTCATATTTTTGAACAGTCACTATCAAAAGCATTTTAAAGGTCTAATCCTAGTTAGCTGGTTTGCCCTAGTTAGAACCACAAATCCTCTACATGCCTCTCTAGATTTGGTTACAGGTCCTTTGAGTGTAGCAGGCTCTATAGCCATGCTGGCAGGCTTTTCTCTTTGAGCTTTTTGTTTGTTTATGGGGCTTTTGAATATCACATTCTGTGGTCTTTACTGTCAGACGTGTTAAAACAGCCTTTTGATTCAAGGCATTTTCATAGCTTTTCTCATAAGCTGAATAAACAGTTGCCATATTCAACTTTCATTAAATCTTGAAATTTCTGAATTACCTCTTCCCTAGCCTTGACTGAGAACTTAAGTTTTATTTTTTGAGCCATTTTAAAATTTATTTTTATTTTTTATGTGAATTGGTGTTTTGCCTGCATGTATAACTGTGTAAGGGTGTCAGATTTTGGGATTACAGTTGTTAGCTGCCATGTGGATGCTGGGAATTGAACTCAGGACCTCTGTAAGAACAGTCAGTGCTCTTAACTGCTGAGCCATCTCTCCAGTCCTTTTTGAGCCATTTTTTGCTTGTAATATTTTAACAAACACAGCTAATTCTAGCCAACTCCTGATACCAGCATCTTTATTTTCAAACCTTTTCACCCAGGTGGGGCATGACAACATAAATCTGTAATTCCAGAACTCTGGAGACAGAGGCAGGATAATCACTGGAAGTTCAAGGGCAGCCTGGGCTACATGGTGAATTCCAGGCTAGCTAGGGCTACATACCCAGACCCAGACCAAAAGAAGTAAAAACAAACAACCCTCCAACAACCTCATTTAAGAACATTATCATACATTATGGTGACCCACGCCTTTAATCCAAGCACTTGGGAGAGGCCAGCCTGTTCTACAGAGTGAGTTCCAAGACAGCCAAGGCTACACAGAAAAACCCTCTAAAAAGAACAACATTCTCTAGCTGAGCCTGGTAGCACTGGTTGGAATCTCAACAAGGCCAACCCAGGCAATTTAGAGAGACTTCAAATTAAAAATAAATACCAAAGGGGCATTGAGGCTTCGGGGGATATAGCTCAAAGGTAAGGTGTTTGCCGAGCATATTTATGGCTATAGGTTCAATCTCCACTACTCCCCAAGAGAGGGGTGCATTTTCCATCTTCAAGTTATCACAGGCACTACGTTGCCAATTTTTTTGCCACTGAAACATAGGTTGTCTGTCTTTTCACTGGACACTAACCTGTAAACCAATATTGGGGTACTTTGTTATGGTAACCTCATACTATTGGTACCAGTTTCAGTATACTTGATATGACTGGAAACCTCAAATTTTCAGTGACTTATAACAACAAACCTGGTCAGGTGAGGTGGCACATTTCTGGGGAACTCTCAGTAGTCTGCGGCAGAAGGACCTCGAAGCACTGGCAACTGGTGGTCACACTCACAAAATGGATCATAAGGTCCTAACTTCTTCCTGTTTCCTGGCACATGTGGTAAGCAGTAACTCTACCATTTGCTCCTGCCATAATGTGCTACCCTCATGAGGACTCAAAGCAACAGGTGCAGACCCTCCAGTGCCGTGAGCCAAGATAACATTTTTCTCTTACATTTCTGTTGTTCTGTGGGATTGTTGTGTGTTGGACCTGGCCAACCTTGTACTGTATAACCAGGTTAGCCTTGAACTCACAGAGATATGCCTGCCTCTGCCTCCTTAGTCTAGGGTTAAAAGCCTGTGATACCATAACAGGCTATTTGGGATATTTTGTTGCAGTGGCAGAGAACTAACATGGTCCATGATTTTTTATCTTCTTCCATTAATGGTATTCTGGTAGCAATCCTTATCTGGAAAGTTTACATAAGATAAGGCCTGAGCACTTTATAAAAAGCACAGTCCAAATTAACTAATTTCCCAAATATTGTCTATTAGAAAGTTGTGGTTAATTAGTAATTAAACAGTTCTTCCCTGATACCACCTTGAAGTCTTTATTTGGGGAGAAAAAGGTGTAAGTGGGAAAATGGGGTGTGTGTGTGTCTGTGTGTGTGTGTGTGTGTGTTGGGATGGGGGCTCCATCAATTCCATAGCAACAATAGGCCAACATAATCTGAAATATAATTTCCTCCCAGTATGTCTGGATGTTCAGACTCCCAAGACCTGTAAGTGTAATGAGGTGCTGACTGAGTGTGCTGTGGGGAGGTGTGTTAGGCTTTAGGCTTTAGTCATTGGCCAGATTTAAAATTTTAAAAACAAGACTTAAATTTTTGCTTTATAGGAAATGCCAAAGTCTTTCTAAAGAACTGCAGAGTAAAAAGTCAGCCCACCTCTGCCCAAACATCTCTGATGACGGTGGCTTCCTTTTTTTTTTTTTTTTTTAAACTTTATTTATTTATTTGCCTTGGTGTTTGCCTGGAACTGGAACTACAGACAGTTGTGAGCTGCCATGTGGGTGCTGGGAATCGAACCCCGGGTCCTCTGGAAGAGCAGAGGATGCTCTTAACCGCTGAGCCATCTCTCCAGCCCCAGTGGCTTCCTTTCTAAAACAATGTCATCTGTTCCCTTGCCTTCAAATGGAAACCTGACGTTGTACATATTGTAAATTTCTGTTCAAATGCTTAATAGAACTGGCAGGACAAAGATTCTTCATGTGAAAATATTCCTGAGCCCCACTTTATTTTACCCAGGCAGGCAGCATGGTGTAATGATACAGAGAATTAGGACTGGTCCTGACTCTGTGGCAAGGCCCTTAGCACCTCTATGCCTCAGATTAAATAGTGATCACTATAGTTTGAATCCTGAATGTCCCCCAAAGCCTGTGGCACTACTGGGAAGTGGCAGAGCCCTTAGGGGGTGAAGCCTAGGGGAAGGAAGGTAAGTCACTGGGGAAATGCCCTTGAAGGGACACTGGGATGCTGACCTGCTCTCTGCCCTCCTCAGTCACTGTGGCTTCATCTGTCATGTACTCTGTCCACCGCTTACTACTCAAGACCTGTGAGGACCATGCAGCTGAAGACTGAAACTGAGTTAGTTTCAGTTGACTGTCTCAAAAACTTTATCACACTAATGGAAACCCACCTTTTCTGGTTGTAAGAGTTAAATGTGTGATAATGCTTGCTAAACATTACTGATAGATAATTTGTGACTTATTTTCATGTCTCTCTCTTTCTAAGACACCCTCTTCCCAAGAAGAATAAAGAGTACTTCAGGTCTCTATGTCAGAAATCAACAAATTATAGCTCATGGGCAACTCTGGCCTGCCACCTCTTTTGGTTTTGGTTTTTCAGACAGGTTCTCACATAGGTCCATCTGGTCTCAGACTCTCTACATAGCCCAGGATGACCTTGAACTTTTTGGGTGGAGGTACATGGCTGTATACACACATGCACATGTGAAGGCCAGAGGTTATCAGACATTTATGTGCTTGGTGCAGATCTAAACCCAGGCTTGAGTGGCAAGCCTTTTACAGACTGAGCCACTTCCTAGCCCTGAACTTGAACTTCTGCCTACATGTATACCTGAAGGCCAGAAGAGGGCACTAGATCTCATTATAGATGGTTGTGAGCCACCATGTGATTGCTGGGAATTGAACTCAGGACCTCTGAAAGAGCAGCCAGTGCTCTTAACAGCTAAGCCATCTTTCTAGACCAGCCTTGAACTTCTGATCCCCCTGCCTCCACTGTCTAAGTACTAAGATTTAGAGACATGTGCCACTATGACCGATTATGTGGTGTCAGACCTTAAACCCACAGCCTCATGCATTGCAGGCAAGTATTTTACCTACTGAATCATGTCACCAATCTGGCTTCACATTCTTAAGTGATTGAGGCAGGAAATCCATTGAAGAAAAATGTTTTCTGACAGAAAAATTTTACGGAATTCAAATATCACTTTCCACAACAGCTTTCCTGGAGGACAGTCCATCCATGTATATGTTATATGGAACTGCTTTTGTGCTGTGTCAGCAGAATTTAGTAGTTACAAGAGATCTTAGAGCCTTCGACTAAAAAAAAAATAACTCTGTCCCTTTCTGCAATTTGCTGATCCCAGCTCTTGATATTTCTTTATTCCTCTGCGAGGACCACCATAGCTGGGCTGTTGTACTCTTGAGGTGCCTGCTGCTGAACCCTACTGGCTGACCACAGAAAACTTCCTCCAGAAAACACCGTGTGGGGGACGGGCAGCATCTTTCCTTTCAACCTGACTATAATGGACACCGATTCTATGTGAAACAAGCACAGAATGACCTTAAGAAAAAGAGGGAAGAAAAGGCAGAAAGGAACCGAATAGAAAAGACAAAAGAGATATTTTCGAGTATAACTTCTAAGAAAAATAGGGAGAGAATAAATTTAGCTATTCTAAGAATGCATGCTTTAATTTTAGTCATTTTTTTAACAACAGCACAGTTAGTTTTACTATTTATAACATAGACATAAGGATGTGTACTCATAAATAGATAAGATGAACCATAGCTTTTCTGAAGTGAGATTCCATAGCTATCCAAATTTAACCTCTTCCCATTTACACTGTAGGATTTGTTCAGTTCACGTGCGTGCGGGAGGGGGGGGGATAGCTCTATTTTAAATAGAACTTTTTCTTTTTTAAGATAGGGTTTCACTATGTAGACTAGGCTAGATTGAAACTCTCCAGCCACACTCAGCTTCCCACATGCTGAGATCACAAATAATGCAACAGCACACCTGACTCCAAATGACTCCTTTTGCTTTTTGTGGCAGGGGGCTCTATGCACGCACTGAGACCACCTCAGCCCCAAGAGATTCTTTTTTTAAACAATTTATTTTATGTGCATTGGTGTGAAGGGATCAGATCCCCTCGAGCAATAGTGAGTGAGGTGAGCTGCTGAGAGGAGAGAAAGGCTGTGGGTAGAATCAAAGTATGACGTCATTGACTATGTACTGTGTAGATTCTTTGGTGCCAGTTCACTTAACAGTCGCTTGTGGAGGCTGGAGAGACGGCTCAGTGATCAAGAGCACTGGCTGCTCTTCCAGAGGTACTGAGTTCAGTTCTCAGCATGCACTTGGCAGCTCACAACTATAACTCCAGTTCTGGGGAATCTGACAACTTTACACCCTGTTGTATGAAGTTTCTGGGCTGGACTTTCCAGCCTTTGCCCAGAGGTTTGGTCCCACTCTCAGCCCCACTTTGCCTCAAATAATCACACATAGGTTTATACTATTTTACACTGATTGACCTAGGGCCCAGGCATGTAATTTGCTAACTCCTTCATCTGAACTCAACCCATCTTGTTAAGCCATGCGACTTGATACCTTTTCTCAGAGAGCGGCAGTTCAGCTTCTTTCCTCTGCATCTGTGGCCATCCATCACTGTGTATCTGTGTGGCCTGTCTGTTCTGCTCTGAGATTTTCCCAATCTGGTAGCTCCGCCCACACTTCCTGTCTTCCTTCAGCCAATCAGCATTTTTATTGAACCCATAGGTGGGACAATTATTTAAAGTGTGACACATAATCCCACTACACACTACTGTGCATAAGATAAATTTAAATAAATTATTTTTTAAAAAGCAAACCAGTAAGCAGTGCTCCTCCATTCTTGCCTCTGTTCCTGCATGAGCTCCTGCTCTGGCTTCTCCAGATGTGAGTTCATCACTGGTCAGAAGGTACAAGCCAAATAAACCCTGTCCACACCCACGTTGATCTTTAGTCTTATCACAGCATGGGAAGCAAAGCAGAACAGGAAGAGGGGGCTTTGGCTCGGCAGAATGAACCTGGGTCAAGTTAGTCATTCTCTGACTGAGAGTGCATGCCATGACATGTGCAGCATGCTCTTCAAGCAGCCTGCTGTCAGGATTGTCCAGACATTAACTATCTACAGTGCTAAAGGACAGAAGTCTGTCATGATGAGAATATGTCACGGGACAGTTTGATACAAGATGATCTTCAAGGGTACCCAGGCCCAAGTTGATGGCTTCTTCATTCAAGATTGATGGAAATGAGTCAGTGAAGACAAAGGATACACGTGGGAGGGCATGGTATCCCCTATAATGGAGACTGAAAGAGGAGAGTCGTACAGGAATCATGAGGACTGAAGACTGGATTCAGATAGTGTGGGGAACAGAGAAGACATGGGGCTGAAGACAGGGCTTTGAGATGAGATCAATCCCCACTTGATGGAGTAGAGCGTGTGGGATGAGCCAGAGGCATTGTGCATATCCCAGAAACAAGTAACGGACTGGGGAGATGCTACAGTTTGAATATGGCTTGTGTCCCCAGAGAGGTCATATGTTAGAAGCTTGCTGTCCAGTGTATCAGTACTGAAATGATGGGCTAGGCATGGTGGCACAATCCTAGACTCCCAGCTCTCAAGGGGCTGACACAAGAAAATCATAAGATAAATAGTGGGTTTTCTTTGTTTTTCTGAATTTTAACTTTTTGAAAATTTCGTACATGAGTACACTGTATTTACATCATTTCCACCTCTTCCTCTAACATTTTTTCTTTGGAGTGAACGTTCATAGTGAAGGAGGAGGGGGAGGCCTCAGGAGGCTGAAACACGAGAAACATCTATGGGTTCAAAAACAACCTGGTTTACACAGTGAGTCTCAGCCCATTGAAGGCTTCATAATGAAATCCTGTCTCAAAAACAGAGACTGGCAAGATAGGACTAAGATAGAGGCCCTCACCACAAAATTTGCCAACTGAATTGTACCCATGTGGGAGATGGATCAAACCAGCTCCCATTCCCATACACTGTCAGAGGACCTCCACACTGGCAAATGCTCACACACATGTATAAATAAATGCAAAAAAGAGGTGGGGCCTATTAGAAGTTGGTTAGGTCACTGGTATTAAGGTAGTTCTTCCAAGAATGGGCTAATGGCCTAAGGATGTCACTCAAAGCTAGGTACTCAGTACCATAAGACCGGAGAGTAAGTAGATTGCCAGATCTTCTTTAAGGGGACACACTTGTAAACTCAGCACTCAGGAGGGAAAGAAAAGAAATAAAATGGAAAAAAAAATGATTGTTATAAAGTATGAGCCTAACCATTAAGTATTTCCAGGCCCCTATTTTACTACATTCTCTGACACATTCCTGCCCTGATGCCATCTACCATTATGACCTCACCAAAGGACAAACTGAAGGGATTCCTGATCTTTCAGTCTCCAAAACCGTGTGCTAAATAAATAAATCTTTTGTTATTCCTAACCTTGGGAACTTATTATAACAACAGAAAATGACTGCTGTGTCTTCTAGTAATGCAGGCTCAGAGGTCAATGAGCATGAAGTAGTCAATGAAGGGACAGTACTTCCCACCGAATCATGAAACATGCTCCTTGTCTGTCTGTCTTACTGCTACGGCATATAATCATGAACCTAAAAGATGTTGCTCACTGTGGAGAAGACAGGTACACAAACACTGTACCTAACTATGTCCAGGTAATTAGGGGCAGACTCTAGGGCACTCTAACAGGCAACAGCTCTGTTCCAGAGATGGTGCAGTTCAACAGCGCTGAACCTTCAACAAGGCTTCTCATCGACAGGGCATTCGAGGTAGAGGAAACACGGAAGCAAAGGCCAAGAGGTGTGACAGCACCACAAACCCCAGTCGGGAATGACTGTGACAAAAACAGTCTGTTGTGCTCCCCAAGAAGAGAACTAGAAAAGCAGGTTAAGGGATTATGAAAAGCCACAGATGCCAAACCAAAGCTTTCCTAGCTCTTTGTAGGAAATAGTCACTGACAGTTTTTGAAAATGAATGACCCACAGTTAAATCTGTGCTTTAAAATAAGGACTGTCAAAGTCAAAGGGGCAGGGAAATGCCTGGGATTGTCCAAGTCAGAGCAGGGTAGTGACCTGAGAGAGAGGAGGGACGTCAGGCCATGATGCAGGGTACATGTGGGGCTTACTAGGGTATGTGGTGCTATACAGAGACCTGAGAAAGGCAGGCATGGCTCTGGAGCAGTAGCGAGAGCTCACGTGGCAGCCACAAGTTGGAGGCAGAGAGTGGAGAGCTGGGTCTGTCATGGGCTTCTGAAACCAAAAAAATCCACCGCAGTGACATATATCCTCCAGGAGGCCAATTCTTCCCAAAACAGTTCTACCAGCTAGGCTTCAATCATTCAAATCCTTGAGCCTATGGGGGCTTTTATCTTTCAAACCACCCCATCATCACTCCCGAATTTTCTTCTTAGCCTTATATGTAGTCAGGCATCCACTTCACCACGGTACCACCACATGAAAAGGGGAACGAATTTTGGAATGATTTCCAGTAGGGATTAACCTTGGAAAGTTGAAAAACAAAACAAAAAAACAGGATAGTCAGAAAAAATGTACCACCCCAGATCCTTGGATTAAGAGCCAGTACACAGGGCTGGAGAAATGCCTCAGAGGTTAACAACACTGGCTGCTCTTCCAGAGGTCCTGAGCTCAATTCCCATGATGTCTCATAACCATCTATAATGGCATCTGATATCCTCTTCTGTATACTGAATACATAATAAATAAATTAATTTTAAAAAATTATTTCATGAATCAGTTCATAGAAAAGCTAGCAAAACTTTCCCTGGCTTGAATCTTCCAGGATTTTATCCCTGTTTTGTAGTATGAAGTTTCTGGCCCAGACTAGCCCCAAAATCTGGACCTGCCTGCATAGCTCTGCATAGCCCTGAGGTCTGGACCAGTCCCAAATAATCCCACAGAGATTTGTATTAATTTTATGCCTACTCCAAAAAGACCCGGCCTTCATTAACATCACTCTCTTTGGGCTTATGGGGCCAATATACTCGAACTACCACAGTGCATGAGTTTTTATGTGTGTTGGCTTGCTTGCGTTTTGTCTGAATGTATATCTGTGTACTACATATCTGCCTGGTGCCTGTAGGAAAAGGCACCAGATCCTCTGGGACTGGAAGAATTGGTTGTATGAACTACCATGTGGGTGCTGGGAGCCAAACCCAGGTCTTCTGGTGAACTCTTAACCACCAACTCTTTACACCTATCCCTTTTAATTGCGGCCAATTTTATTTCATTTCACTTCACACCCTACCACTCCGCTCTGTTGCTCACCTCCCTCCTCCAGCATTGACATTCAAGAACCTCGCCTCATATTGGATGCTGAATTTCCAAGTCAAAAGGGGAGTCAGACACTTGGCAAATATACAATAACCACTTAGTGAATAAAATGGAATGGCAAGAGTTATAAAAAGCAAGAATGGTGCCCCAAACTCATTCTGAAAGAAGAGGATGATCTCACAAGGCTAATCCCACCCAAAATACAAGAACCCTGCCCACCATCCTCTGCTCCAGCCTGTACCAGACCCTCTTTTTTTTTTCTCCCCGACATTTTTTCACCTCAACCCTCAGAGACCTTATTCTTGTCATGCTGGTCAAGGAGTTTTTCTGGTGGTTTAAAAAAAAAAAAAAAAAAAAAAAAAAAAAAAAAAAAAAAAAAAAAAAAAAAAAAAAAAAAAAAAGGCTTAGGCTGCACTATCTCCCTAGCCTTTCCGTTCCCTAGGCGAAGCTGCTTATCTTGGTGACCCACCTTTTCTCGTGCCCTGCCCAGTCGCCCAGCACAGGGCAAAACTATTCTATTCAGCTCCTAGTAGGTGTTCCGTAGCTTTCGTCAACAATGGGTAAAAGTAGGCAAAAAGCGACGAGTCAGCCAGCAGGGCAAATCAGAGCTCAAGCACAGTGCCCATAGGCGCAGGAAGGCCAGCTAGGCTCCGCCCAATTGCTGCGCGCCCCGCCCCGGTGCCTAGCAACGGGTAAACAGTGCGTTGTTTGGCGGCGGGTGAGAGTAAGACCCAGGAGCTCCGCACGTTCCTGGGTGCGCGCGGCCCAGCGCCTGGAGTGGGGTGAGCCGGGCCTTGCGTACCAGCGGCTCGGTGGATGGCTGCTTGCTGAGCTCGCCCAGCTCCCCCGAAAGCATCTGCGCCCCGCACACCGCGAGGGCGCCCAACTGCGGACACGGCCGGGGCAGGAGGCAACGCGCCGGTGAGAGCGTAGCAGAGGCCAGGGGAGCGGCCAGAGCGGGTGCGGGGACCCGGGGTAGGGGCTGGGGGAGGGAGATGTGGGGTCTGAACCTCGAGACTGGGGACCGGTGTTACAATCGCCTGCTCAGCTGAGAAAGAAATGGCCGTGGGATAACCATCTTGAAGTGGGAGAGGTTCGCAAGCGCTCACCTTAACCCTGGCAGCCTTTGAGATAGGTGCTTTCACCTAGATGGTCACTACCGGGTACAGTACCCAGCGTGTCATGGGAGGGAGGGACTTAGGGTAGTCTGCAACTGCTGGACAGCAGCTGCAGATCCAGGCTGCGCCCTTTCTGTGAGCTGGTTTTCGTCCCTTAGTTCTGTGGGAGTTACTTTGGCTCCTAGAAGATGCTTTAGCATGTGGAAAATAGAGGGAGATCAGCAACGAGGTTTGGAACTCCAAAACTTAAGTACACAGCAATAGGGACCGTCCAGGCTGCTCTGAGTTGCTCGGTGGAATTATTTGCAAGTAGTGTAGAAAGTAAGGTTGGTCCTATCGGGAGGTGTGTGTGTGGGGGGGGTGTCCATACTACACTTAACCTTCTTTACCCCTACTTCCGGCAGTGTTCCTTTTCTTCAACCCTCATCCTGCAATTGGTGGCCTCCTTCCCAGTCTCTTTTCTCTTTCTATAATGGCTATCTATAGGTTTGTTGTTCCTTTCCACAGTCCTCAGCGGCTCGCTTATCTGCTAAATGAAGTACTGGGCTGTTGGAACTTGTCACTCAGCACCCATGGTAAAGGGGCCTCAATTTCTGGCAAATTAATTTCATTATCATTTCTGCTTAAGAAAAAAGCATTCCCCCACACTAGATGCATGTTCTCCCGGAAATTTCCTTGTAACTGCCCTAGCTTGATTATCGGTCTTTTTATCCCCTAGACTAGAAATATTTCCTGCTTCCTCTTGTTCGCTTAGACCCCCAACCCTCTGCATCTCGCTGGAGGGTTCCTACCTGTCCTTCTTTCCTTTTAACTGCAATGTGGGAATGTGTTCGATAAGTCTGTTCCTTCTGCTTCCTTCTGAAACTAAGTTTAGTATTAAGTAAAAAAAAGTGATATGTCTCTTGACTTAAGTTTATATATTATTACTGTTTTCTTTCTAGACCCAGGAAAGTTAAGCAAAATGATTTACAAAGCCCTCGAAAGGCCTGGCCGCCCCCTGCCTACATAGACCAGGCTGACCCCAAACTCATAGAAATACACTTACCTCTGCCTCTTGAGTGCTGGGATTAAAGGCATGTCCACCAGGCCCAGCTGGTTTGCACCATTTCACTTGATCACTTTGAAATTCATCCACGTACTTATTCTTTTCTCATTGCTCAGTAGTGTTCCACTTTATGGTTATACCACAATATGTTTATCTATTTATTTCCTGAGGACCATTTGAGAGTATTTCTGCTTGTAGCTCTGACAGCTCAGGCTGCTTTGTGAAGTCATGTACAAGTCTTTACATGGAATATGCTTCCACTTCTTTATCAAATGCTAGGGGTGCATTTTCCTTAAAAAGAAACTGCCAGACTATCTCCCAAAGCAGTCTGTCAGTTTCAATCTTCACCTGTGAATGAGAGATCCAGTTCCTTCATTTCCTCACCATCACTTGAGATGCTCAGTCATATAACAGGCCATTCTAATCCATGTGTTTGGTTTTTTTTTTCAACATTAGGCGTATATAATGAAAAATGTCTGTTCATGGCTTTATTTCCCAGAGCTCTTAGTCAGGAAACTGTTCGTTTGAATATTTTGCAGGTTTTTATTGGGTGACCTGCTTACTTTTGTGCTCTTAGCATTCTTTATTGTGGAGATAGGCCTTTGCATATGCTTGATTTCTAATTTTTTGCTCCCAGTCTCTGGCTTGGCTTTTGTTCTCTTTTGGAAGCAGATGTTTTATATTTTTTCCTTATTTATTTTTTATGTATACAGTGTACAGAAGAGGGCACCGGATGCCATCATAGATGGTCGTGAGCCACCACGTGGCTGCTGGGAACTGAACCCAGGACCTCCAGAAGAATAGTCAGTGCTCTTAACCTCTGAGCCATCTATCCAGCTCTATTTTACATTTTGATTGCAAGATTAGCAGCTAGTTCTTCATGACATGTCATTTATTTTTCTATTGCTGTGATTGAATTTTGTGATGAAACTGAGAGGAAAGGGGCTTTATTTTTGGCTTATAATTTCAAAGGAGATAGTCCTCATGGTGGGGAAGGCGTGGCTACAGGACTGTGACGTCAGCTGGCCACAGGAAGAAAACGAAAACAGCAAGTGAGACCCAGCTGTAAAACCTCAAAGTCCACACCACCCTGCCCCACCCCACCCCGTCCCAAACACAAAGACCTATGAGGACATGTCATAGCCAAGCTACAGCACATGGGTTGTACTTCTGATATTATTTGGGATTTTTTAAAGATTTATTTATTATGTATACAGTATACAGAAGAGGGTACCAGATCTCATTATAGATAGTTGTGAGCCACCATGTGGATGCTGGGAATCGAATTCAAGTCCTCCAGAAGAACAGCCAGTGCTCTTAACCTCTGAGCCATCTCTCCAGTGCTATCATTTGTATTTTCTCACTGTGCTGTTATTTCTCATGTTTGCCCCTAGATATCTAGGAATATACTGCACTTCACCTGACAAAAACATAGTATTTTAAGTACATTAACTGTTTTATTTGTTAAACTTGGAACATTTTAAGTGAAATTTAATGAACAGGACATCTGTTTTATGTAAATATTTAGCCTTTGCAAAGTCCTGATAATTGAAACACTCTCCCTCTTCTGCTAGCTAGAAGGGACACTTTAGTAATGTTCACCCACCCATCATTTTCTCTCTGTGTGAGGTGTTCACAGGACATAGAGAAGTCCAGTTCAGTTGTGTGCACTTGTGGAAAAACTTTGGAATAATTTACTCCCAAAGCATGAAAGTTCCCTTCACTTTTCCTAGAGATTCTTAAGCCCCTCTGCTAGTCATACAGAGCCTGGGCTCTGAGCCTGGTGGCTATCGCTTGGCATCTACTGTATCACTTTGGATACAGGAAGAATACCTGTCTAGCTTGAAGCACTGCTCTGTGTGCTGAAGATGATGGCAGAATGCTTGCTTCAGACCCCGAGGCTATTGTCTCGTGTCCACAGCTCACCTAAGTCTCATGTCTGCTGAGCTAAACAGTACTTGCATAACATGTACCAAAATATGTATTTATCTCCCATCTGTATGATTTGTTTTACATTTAATTTTTAGTATGCAACCCTCCAGAAATATGCAAGAATGGTTTTGTAAGATAAATCCTCTTAGGTCCACTCCTCAGGTTCAGAAAGTATCAAGAGCTTCCCAAATATGTGGTTTCTGTTCTTCAGTAGGGTGTAGAGAGAACAGGATTGGGAAGCAAAACTCTAGTCTTTGCTTTTGTCTCTGCAGTTTTAGCACATATCTCAAAACACATACACACCAAATGCCATTCTCAGACCTAACAGGTAGATTTCACTGTTTTCCTCAAAATGCCTTTTCAAAGCCTATGCAAACAGGAATGTGAGCAATGGCCATGCACTGCAGTGGGCTGGGCTCAGTAATCATCTGTCATGTCAGATCGCATTTGATTCTCCTGCTCCAGGCAAGCACTATTTAAAACTGATATGGGATATTTGTACATATTTGTGGGATGCAATACAATAATGTGAGATATATTTATAGACATCAAATCAAACTAATTAGCATTTTCATTTCCTTCAACATTAATCAACTCTGCACTGGGAACCTTTGGACTCATCTAGTTATTTTGAACACATAAACATATTTGTTGTGGCACTCCGGGTTTATTTTTCCTTAAAGTCAATAAGGAAATGTAAAAAATTGCTTCAAGGGCTTGATGGTACATGCCTTTGATTTAGGTGTAGATGGTGAGGCCCTGTCTCCAAAAAAGAAGAAGAAGAAAAATCACATCAAAGTGATAGAAACTAATTTTCTGGGGCTGGAGAGATGGCTCAGAGGTTAAGAGCACTGACTGGTCTTCCAGAGGACCTGAGTTCAATTCCCAGCAACCACATGGTGGCTCACAACCATCTATGATGACATCTGGTACCCTCTTCTATATACTGTATACATAAAAAAAAAAAAAGAGAGAGAGAGAAACTAATTTTCTCCCCACGTTTGTACTTGTCTTTAAAAGGCAGGTAAAGCGAAGAAAGGGAAAGTCCGGGTCAAGAGTTTTGGGAAGAAGCAGAAGCCCAAGAAGCCGGAACCAGACATCCTTAGCCCTGCGGCCATGCTGAACCTCTACTACATTGCCCACAATGTCTCCGACTGCCTGTTTCTTCGAGGCTTCCTTTGGCCAGGTGCTCCCAAAGGGAAGAAGGGGAAGAACAAGATTTAAGTGATAGACTCAAAGCATGTCTTACTTTCAAAGGACAGAAAATGGGAGAAAGCATTCAGGACAACTCAATGGTGGCAGGTAAAACAGACCACTAAGACAAGGAGAAGCCACATAGCCAGCGTACTGCTCTGTAGTAGATGATGACAGAGCTAAGCCAGGCACTAGGCGGCTTCACTTCTGTTTCTTTTCAGAAGCAATCAGGAAAAGCAAACTCAAGTGGTTCTCAAAGGGGACCCTGACATTGGTAGTGATTTTTATAGTATTATAATCATAGTTCCGGACCTGAATTAAACTTCTTCTCAGAAGACAGCAGCAGTCTGCATGAGTCATTTTCTTTTCTGAAGGGGCAGTTAGAGAGGGTGAGGCAGAGAGCACAGGCCTACCATGTGAACGCCTTCCTCTTGGCCATTTTCTACTGTGGTTTGGTTTTAGGTTGGGGGGTTGTTTGTTGTTTGGTTTTTTGAGGGTTTCTCTGTGTAGCCCTGTCTGTCCTGGAACTCGCTCTGTAGACCAGGCTGGCCTCAAATTCACAGAGATCCACCTGCCTCTGCCTCCCAAGTGCTGGGATTAAAGCCATGCACCATCACCTCCCAGCTGATCCTTCCCTTTTTTACTAAAATGAAAAGTAAATAACTGGTTTTTATAATTCTCTGTTTAGCAGTCTGTCTCTAATCTGAATTAACTCCAGACTCTAGTGGAGTCTAAAATCTTTTATAAGCACTCTAACCTTGCCAGGTTTGCAAACACATGACTGAGAAGATCTGGAGCTAGGAAAATGGCTTTGGCTATCATGCTTGCCATGAAAATATGAGGACCTGAGTTTGATCTCCAGCATCCTCATAAATCTGGCACCTTGGTCCATATGATTTGTAATCCTGACACTGGGGAGATCCAGTGCTGGTGACAGGAGCATCCCTGGGGGTTTCCCACCAATTGGTGAGCTCCAGGGTCAGTGAGAGACCCTGGAGGAAACAATTTAGGAAGATACCAAAGTCAACCAGTGGCACCTGCACACACACAGATCCAGCTGTGCGGCGGATGCAGGAAGAAGGGAACAGATGAGGTAAGTTAGCTTCCCGTGTGACAGAGGCCTGACGAAAGGGGTTTACATAGGGAGAACTTCTTTCTGCTCACAGGTCAGAGGCTGGCTCCTTAACTGTGGGAATAAGACAGTACAGAACACCATGTGTCAGAAGACTGACCGTCTCACAGTGGCAAGGGAAGAGACAAGGAAGGCCTTGAGGGTCCAGGAGCAGAACACTCCTTCCTTCTTCCCTTCCCTGAAGCAAGTGTGTAGCCTGGAACTCAAACTGTAGACCAGGCTAACCTAGAACTCAGAGATCTGTCTGCCTGTCTCCTAGGTGCATACATCACTACACCAGACTAAGACACACTTTTCAAAAGCATGCCTCCAGTGACGGGCTTATTCCAAGTAGGCCCCGCCTCCTACAGCTTCCGACAACCCCCCCAATTCAGTCATGAATCCATTAGTGTGGATTAATGTGATGATAAGATTATAGCCCTAATGATCCAGTACTCTCCACATAGTGCTGCATCATGGCTTAACCTCCAATACACGAATCATTGTGTAACATTCCAGATTTAACCACAACATTCTGCCCTTAGTCCCCAAACATGCATACTCATTATACAATGTAGAAGATGTTCAGGCATCCCCAGATCCTCAAAGATTCCAGGACTGCACAAAAATCTAACCCCAAATCTCTGAGACTCAAATTCTTAGCTGTGTGCTTCTGTAAAATATGAAAAACAAGTTTCAGATTTCCAAAGGCCTTGACACTCCAACCATGACCCTTGGGAAGAGGCAGTTGCAGATATAGATGATATCCCTGACACAGCGGTCCATTCCTGCTTCCTGTCTTAGGGGTTTTTGTTGCTGTGAAGAGACACCATGACCACAGCAATGAAATGAAAACATTGAATTGGGGCTCGCTCACAGTTTCAGAGGTTCGGCCCATTATCATCATGATGGGAAGCATGGTGGCATGGTGCTAAAGTAGTAGTTGGGAGTTCTACATCTTTCGGGTCAACTGAGACACCTAAACCTAACAGTGACCTATTCCTCCAAGGCCACACCCACTCCAACAAAGCCACGCCTCCTAGTAGTGCCACTCCCTATGAGATTATGGGGGCCAATTACATTCAGACCACCACACTTGTTCCTTGCTTTGCCTTCCTGGCCCTAGCTACTCGCCCCCCCCCCACTCTGATACCAGCAGTGTTATCCATTCACACTCCTGTGCTCAAAGCCAGTTCACTCCCGGCAAGCACCATGGTAGGACACATACGTGCCACAGTGAGTCCCTTACAGTTGGATTGTATATTGTCTTATAGGAGTGACAGAGGTTTATGAAGATTGCCAAAAGAGACTGCAGCCCAGGACAGATGTCAGAGGAAATAATATGAGCCCCTATGCTGGAAAATTTGAATGCACATAACCCTTGTGAGTTAGTAGTGAAAGCAATCTGTCTACCTGAGCAACATAAGGCTAAGGCCAGCTGCCAAGGGAGTATTTGTACGGAGAAGCAGAAGAAAGACTGTCTTTTTCCAGGTGTTGGAGACTGACACATTCACTCTGGGGCTTCTCATTCACCTGAAGACTTGTCAAAGCACAGACCTCTGCGTCCTTACCCAAGGGAAGCATGTAACTTGAAAATGTGTGTCCTGCACAGGCTCCCGGGCTATCTAACCAACTTGGTGCTAAAATGTTTGTTGAGTCTTTGAACTCGTGAGGCATTTAATGTCCTTCGGTGCCTCCCTTGGGTACAGGAGTTTGTGTGTTCTGGAACATTGGGGAGATATGCTTGCAAAACTCTAACCAATCACCAATGTTTTCTACAGCATGGACAACTATGTTTAGGGAGACATGAAGGTCAGCAGACAGAAACCACCTGGAGGGGGAAGGGAAGGGAAAATGGCGGCAGAAGACTCTCTGCTGGAAGGGGAATGATGTGGCAATAGCGTGTGGATGGGGGGGGTACATTTTACAATAGAAGTGCCTCATTCAAAACTGATGGCCTATATGAACAAGAGAGACAATGATAAATGCCCACATATGGAGAAACCATTCTCAAATGTCACCAGAAAAATCACAAGTGATACAGCTACTGCAAACACAGTTTGATATGGCTCCTCTATGAGCTCAGAAAACTTGAGTTTGATCCCAGGGTCCCAAAAGGTAGGAGAGAACAGGTTCTCTCTCAATCGTGCCCCCCCACACACACACAGTGGCATGTGCATACCCACACATACACCATAAACAATGCTCAAAAAGAAAACAGTTTGACAGTCTCGGGACTTTGTAAGTAGAGTTGTTGCGTGGTCAACAGTTCTGCCTATATGTGAAACCACAAGCAGCTCCTCCAGACATGCATTCCTTTCATAATGAAAAGCCCCAGAAGACAATAAGTATTTGTTAAGGCAATGAGCCACAGTTGAGGGGTTCTAGAATAGGTGAGAGAACCAGGTGGTCCACCATGCTCAGTGTCCTGCAAAAGCTCTGTGCTCTAGCTCTCCTTCCCAAGCACCAAGCAAGGTGTCCAAAGCTATTAGGCCTCCTCAGGAGGCCTGGAGCGCTCCTTACCTCCGTCACAGTTCTTGTGCACCTGTAGCTCTGAAGAATCCACTCACGATGACTGTCTCATTAGAGCAACCCAGAACCCAGAACTCAGCACTGTTACTACAGTTTGTAGAGAGAAAATGTGTTTTTGATTGCTTGGCTAAAAAACAAAACAAAACAAAAACAAAACAAACAAACAAACCGTGATAGTGGAGGTTTTGCCTCTGGCCTCTGCCTCTTGAGATTCATGGAGAAAGACCTCATCAGATCCAAGGGTTTGGATCCTCACTTCTAAGCCTTCAAGTGGACTTTGGTATTCTGTGGAAGCAACACGATGAACCAAGGTATCATATAACCTAAGACCATTTGTAGATATATAACTAAGGTGACTGAAATCAGAAACATGGAGCCGCTGTCCCCAACAGTCAGAGGGGAAAAAAAATCACCCGTCTATTATAAATGAACAAACAAACCGTGGTAGAATATTTGTTCTTAAAAATGAATGAAATTCTGATAGTATAGCATGGATGAGCCTTAAAAACATGTATGACAGAGATAGAAAAAGACTAAAATAGAGAACCACTAACATGTCAAACAGGTAAATTCATAGAATGGGGCTTGCTTCTGGGACGGTGAGGTCAGAAGATGCAGCTGCTGCTGTTTCAGTACACTGGATGCTACAGTGAAAACAGTGAGCTCTGTTTGTATTCTTTTCCTCCTCCTCCTCCTCTTTCCTTTTTTGCCCTAAAATGATCTCTAGCACACTACAACAACAGATGCAAAGGAAATGTCCCACAGGCCACCTCTGTCACTGGCAAGTGGTTGGGCACATCTGGATGAAGAGACACCTTTAAACTTTATATTTTTATGTGAATTGGTGTTTTGCCTGCATGTGTAACTGTGTAAGGGTGTCAGATCTTGGAATTACAGACAGTTGTTAGCTGCCATGTGGATGCTGGGAATCAATCTCAGGTCCTCCAGAAGAACAGTCACTGCTTCTAACCCCTGAGCCATCTCTCCAGCCTGAAGAGACACCTCTCGAAAGGGGAATTCTGGAGATGACTCAGATGTGTTTCCTATGGGAGCGTGATGGCTGGGTCCTGTTGTCTGCTCTAACTTCTGGAAGGTGTGCTCCATCCTCCAGCACATGTTCTGGTACCCAGTGCACAGCTGACCGCAGCCTCCAAGCCTTGCTCTGTGTCGCTGGCCTCCCGGGCCTCCACCTCCTTCATCCCCACTCTCCACAGTCGGCAGTTCCCATCCAGCCTCACCTGCTCTTTTCCACTGAAGGGCTTGGCTCCACATCTGTATTTGGCGCCTGCTAACTGGCACCTTGGATCTGCCATCCTGTGGACAGTCTCTCCCAATGTCTAAATTACCCTTTCCATCCCTGCTAGCATAGAAAATGCTCTAATGAGAAATGAGAGGTCAGATTCATGGCAAAGCCTCAGCACAAAGATAGAGAACAGCCCTGCCATGCCCGTGGCCCTGCCCCTGCCCATGGTTATGCCCCTGTACATTCCAATGCTTTTGCCAATTCCCATATCTCTCTCCCAGTGTCATCCTGGGCTCCTAGGCTTTGGCTTCAAGAACACCGTTACCCAAATGATGGCCAGAGTTGTATTTACGTTACCTGAGGGCTATAATGGTATCAACACACCCTTCCAAATCAAGGACAGTCCATCCCTTGGCCTTGGAAGTTGGATTGTCTTTACCCCTGATCCCTTCAGAGAGGCTGGGAATGTACAGCTGTCTTTCGTTCCTGTTCAGACAGATGGTTGAGCTCCATGCACACTGTCCACATCAGCCTTCCAGAGCAGTAATGCCAGTCTGTGCTGCAGTGTGGCCGGGCTCTCTGTGCAGGAATGCCACTTAGGACAGAGAAGACATTTGGAAGGTGGTAACAGTGACCACGAGAGAGAAAGAGGAAGAGGAGAAAAGCTGTGAGAGAATTTACTGGAAATTAGGGTGATATATTGTTTATTCAAAAGTTTGCCTGAAAATCAGAGAACAGAGCCACCCACAGAGTTAGCCTCAAAGGTCAGAGAGCGGTACCCACACCTTTAATCCCAGCACTTGGGATCCCATTCCTCTGCTCACACCTTTAATCCTAGCCCTGGGAAAGTTGAACCAGGAAGTGAGTTAGCTGGATGGAGAAAAAGATGAGGCGGGAGGAGGCAGTTCAGCCCTCCCCCTGCTACCCGCTTCCCAGCTTTGGGCTGAAGACTGAGAGACATCAGTCTGAGGATTCCTGAGGAGTGGCTGTGGCTTATTCCTCTGTCTCTCGCTTTTCCCCCAATACCTGGCTCCCAGTTTTTATTATAAGACCAAAAGTAAGGGCTGGAGAGGTGGCTCAGAGGTTAAGAGCACCGACTGTTCTTGCAGAGGTCCTGAGTTCAATTCCCAGCATCCACATGGTGGCTCACAACCATCTATAGTGAGATCTGGCGCCCTCTTCTATACACTGCATCCATAACAAATACCAAATGAAATTTGTGTGATAGGAAACAGCAGTGGCAGAAAGCTTCCTTGGGACACTTCTGCTCTCAATGATAGCTGCACTCTCCTTTTGGTTTCCGCCTCTGGCTAAGATGAAGCAGGTGGAGCACTCTGTCCCTCAGACAACTATGTTTACACAGAGAAGTCACCTGGGAAGACAGACCCTCACTGAGAAACTGCCTCTGTCACACTGGCCTGTGGGCATGTCCGTGGAGCATCTTCTTTAGGAATGATTGATGTGGGAGGACCCAGCCCACTGTGAGAGCCACCCGGGCAAGTGGACCTATCAGAACTCAAGCTGAGGAACCGTGGGGAGCAAGCCAGAAAGCAGCGTCTCTCTGTGCCCTCCACCTCCAGGCTCCTCTGCCTCCGCCATCCTCAGCGGAAGCCACATAAACCCTCTCTTCCCCTAAGCTGGTTTTGGGCAGGATTTTATCACAGGAACAGAATGCAAACTAGAATACAGGTCATCTTCAGCTACACCTTGAGTTCAAGGGCCATTGTGGGCTACAAAGACCTTCTCTCAAGACAATATAAAGTTGTACTGATATTATTCTAACAGCCATAAAATAAATTACTGAAGAAGAAAAGTTAGTAACTTGTATCATCTCATGCTCATACAACAATCTGTTTTGAGATAGGCTCACTACATAGCCCCAGATGTCCTAGGAACTTACTATGTAGACCAGCTTTGTTGTGGAATACTAATTTAAGATGTGTTAGTCATTTATGCTGTGGAACATTTGTTTAATGATGCAATGATGTGCTACATTTATTTAATTAAATAAAATTAACCTGGGGCGGGGAGGCTGAGACAGCAACTAGCTGACAGGAAGTGGTACAGAGGAATAGCTAGGGTTCTTGAGTGGGAGCTGAGCAGAAGGATGCCCTGTTTTGGGGAGACAGGCAAGCTTGGAAAGGTTAGCTATTAGCTATTCAATCTCTCTGAGTGAGCAGAATTTCACCTCAGCCTTTGAGTCCTGACTTCTACAGAGGGATAGACATCTAGGTAAAGTTCCCGTTAGGAGCTGAGCCAGCACCTGAGAAACAGAATTCCCTCCTGACCACAGCTAGTGAGGCTGAACCCCGGCTGGTAGCTGTGGAGATGCAGTTGCCTAAGGGGCAGCTACTGAATTTAATGAAAAACAACACAAGCATGCTTCAGAATCAGAGGAATCTACTTGTCTTTGCCTCCTGAGTGCCCAGATTGAAGGTATGCACCATCACACCTGAAAAAAAAAATCCAAAACTATCGATTAACTCACATATGCATTAGGTACTGGCTAGGTGTTAGGAAATCAAACTCAATTCCTGTTATCTTTTTTTTCCTTCTGTGCCAGAAACAACCTAGGGCTTTGGCAAGCATCGATATTCCCAGCCTTGACTCTGAACTTTGAGGCTACTTCCCATTTTCAGTTTTTAAAAATACTAGATGTATTATTTAGAGTTTTTACTTTTTTCTTTATTTTATGTATATGCGTGTGTGCGGAGTGGTTGTTCACCTGAGTGCATGTGCCCACAGAGGCCATACAAATATATGTGTGTTTATACACATACACACACACACACACACATACACACACGTAAAGAATGCATTGACATGGACTGAGGGGTAACTTTCAGATACTGAACTGAAAATGTTCATGCTGTTATATTTTCACTTCTATTCTTGTCTTCATAGCAGTCTTAGTGGCTTCTTATTCTACTCAGTTGATACTGTAATTTGCCCAGCTATTTTGTGGGACATTTTTGTTGCTTCCAATTTTAATGGATTCTTTTTGCTGTTTTAGTTTGTTGTTGTTGTTGTTGTTATTGGGGACAGGATCTCATCATGTACCCCAGTCTGGCCTCAATCTCTCCATCCTCTTGTCCAGCCTCCTAAGGACTAGAATTGTAAGTATGTATTATTATACAAGGTTTATTGTTATTTTAATTTTTTAAGAATAAGTTCCCATACTAGGACTGTTGGGTCAACATAAAATTCTTCTATAGGGGGCTGGAGAGATGGCTCAGAGGTTAAGAGCACTGACTTTTCTTCCGGAGGACCTGAGTTCGATTCCCAGCATCCACAGCTAACAACTGTCTGTAATTCTAAGATCTGACACCCTTACACAGTTTATACATGCAGGAAAAACACCAATTCACATAAAAAATAAAAATAAATATTTAAAAAAAAATTCTTCTATAGGACCAGGAATAGATTTTATAGGTCTGCTAGCAGTGTCTCAAGTGTCATCCTTTTAGCCAATTTGCTTCTGCTTGGCAAGGCTGGACAGCAGTCAGAATGGTCAGCTGAGGCAGGGTCTCCTGGCACCTTATGTTGTTTGCATTTGCCCAGATGTGAGAACTCCATTTAGTTGGCCTTGTATTTAAGATATGTTGGTAAAGAGTACATTCCATGTCTTGAAGGGTAAGTCATATGATACAAGCATATGATCATATATGCTTGTATCAAAGCATATATGGATGATCAAACACATCCATGTTTCTCAAGAATGATAGATGTGTAACCCCAGGAAATTTGCCTAGTTATCTGTAGCAAGATGGTGTGGTAATATATTGTATATTTCATAAAAATAGTCTAAAACGCCAAAAGACAAAATCACCCACAGAGCCATGCCAGGAAGGTCAGGAAGTGATGACTCACACCTTTAATCCTAGCTCTAAAAGATGTTAAAAGAGAAAGTCAGATAGCTGGACAGAGGGAGAATTCAGCTTTCCCAGCCACTTCCCTGGTCAGCTAAAGAAAGAAAAGTTTAGAGTCAGAAGATTTCCTAAAGACAGGCCTGAGGAGTTAGTTGGTGGATTTTGTGCTATATATGGCACCCAATGTTGGACCATTTGTAGTCAGAAGTTTTTTGATATATTTCGGCCAGTGGTCTTGCAGCTGTTTATTAAATAATTACTTAGAGGCTTATATTAATTATAAATTGTTTAGTTTATTGCTTATGCTTATTATTAAATAGGTTTTATAACTTATTTTTATTAATTTGTATATTATCAAATGTTTGAGGCTTTATCTGTGTTTTATTATATTTTGTTTTGGGGGCAGCAGCTTGTAGTGCCTTGTTATTGTATAACTTGAATTATCTGTGACTTTTTTATAATTTTTTTTAGAAGTACATGTTAATTTATAGTTTGTTTTTGAGATTGGAAAAATGGGTTTTTTTATTTTTTTTTAGCTTTTTTTTATTTTATTTATTTATTTATTTATTTATTTGCCTTGGTGTTTGCCTGGAACTGCAACTACAGACAGTTGTGAGCTGCCATGTAGGTGCTGGGAATCGAACCCGGGTCTTCTGGAAGAGCAGACGGTGCTCTTAACCACTGAACCATCTCTCCAGCCCCGAGATTGGAAAAATGTTAATTTGAATATTTTATTGTTGGAATAAATTTTGTCTTATAAATTTATAGCAATGTTAGCCACATATGGCTTTATTTTGGGGGTATCTTTTTGGCCTTATATATTTGAGTCATCTCATGTTTTGTTTTATCTGGGATAACATTTTAATTTTTAAAAGCTGAACATTTATCTCTTAAAGGAGCTAATTTTTTTTAAACTTTATTTATTTATTATTTATTTATTTATTTGCCTTGGTGTTTGCCTGGAACTGGGACTACAGACAGTTGTTAGCTGCCATGTGGGTGCTGGGAATCGAACCCGGGTCCTCTGGAAGAGCAGACGGTGCTCTTAACCACTGAGCCATCTCTCCAGCCCCAAAGGAGCTAATTTGGATGCCAAGATTTTGATGAAATTATTGTTATATTTACATTTGTGTCTATAAGATTTTTAATGATAATATTATTTATCTGGACTTTTAATTTTGGTCTTTATAGAAGTTTGTCAAAATATTTGTTTTATGGCTTTTTTAATTCTTTGAGTTTTTATAGTTGTTTTAGTGTCTAGACTAGTATGGTTTTTTAGAATATGCCTTAGATTTTTTAAATTGTTTTGGGAGGGTTTTTTTTTTTTTATAATGACTAGGTAAGACTAAACTGGATTTGATATGGGGGCCTGCAAAAGCCCTCTCAGAGAATTTTTGAAGGCAAATAGTTATCTTGCTGTCTTTTGTTGACTTATATTTATTGGTCTAATGTCTGTTTTGTCACATTTTTTTGTATACTCTAGAAGGGAGCAGTGTTTTGCTGGAGTTAATTTTAGCAAAGACATTGTTTTGAAGAATGCCTTATAGTTTGTTTGTTTTTTAGGTGACTTGTTTTTTAAAGGTTGTAATATTTGATATTTTGACTTTTTAAACCTCTAGAAATAACCTCTTACCCAATTATTATAGTTTAAAATTTTATATTAATTGTATTTTGGATTTAATTTTTAAAGGGTGTTGATCTTGTCTTTAATGGCTTAATTATTTTTTTATATTGTGAGTTGGCATTTTTTAAAAAGATTTATTATATATACAGTGTTCTGCCTGTATGTATGTTTGCACACCAGAAGAGGGCACCAGATCTCATTTCAGATGGTTGTGAGCCACCATGTAGGTTCTGGGATTATGAACTCAGGACCTCTGGAAGAGCAGCCAGTGCTCTTAACCTCTGAGCCATCTCTTCAGAATTTTTAAAAGCCAGAGATTTAATTTTTTGCTTAGCTTTTGAATCTGGTACTAGTTTTTTTCCCCAGTTTTTCTTATATTAGTTATAACCTTGGTTTTTTTTTTTTAATTTTGACACAAAAGAGAATATGTGGTGATATATTGTATATTTAATAAAAGTAGTTTAAAATATCAAAAGACAAAATCACCCACAGAGCCAACCCATGAAGGTCAGGGAATAATGACTCACTTTTTAAAATACCTAGACAAAAAAAAAAAAAAAAAAAAAAAAAAGTTCAGCTTTCCTGGTCACTTCCCTAATCAACTAAAAAATAAGTTTAGAATCTGAAGCTTTCCTAGCTACAGACCTCAAGAGTTGGCAGATCTGGTGCTGTCAGATGGACTAAGGAAAACAGCCCTACTTGAGAGGTACGGTGAGTCAAATGAGATTGAGATAAGGCACGTGCTGTTCAGCTCAGTGCCTATCATGTGATCACCTGTCATGTGATCAACACACCAGGTGTGCACATTCCACCAGTAGGACTCACTAAAAATGTGCAGGTGAGAGGCTGCTAGTCACACTCCGCCTTTAGCTTTTTTCTTTTTTAATCCCTATCTTCAATGTTGTTTCCCCTACACAAATCTTGTTAGGTTAGGTGATTTAAAATTGTCAGCCGAAACTTAATTCTGCACATGAAAACTGAAAAGCTTAGAACAGCTATCAATTGGAACAATAGAGAGTTCTGGAAAAGCACAAGCTGTGCCCTTGAACTCAAAGGCTGACAGTTTTCAAATGACCACAAGGAGCAGAATGTGAATGGAAACATCAAGCAGCATCCAGTCGTCTGGAGATGGGCCAAGGAAGATCTTCGTAGGGAAAAAGATTATGATCTCTTTCCAGAGTGAGAAGTTTGCTATCAAAAGAGGAAAGTGAGAATATACCTTTAACAGTAATTTAACTGCAGGCAGGGTGTGGTGGTGAGCATTCCTGGAATCCGACTACTTAGGAGGCAGACTGGAAATTCAAGGCTAGCTAGCCTCAGCTAATTATGAAACCCAGTCTCAAGGCCCACAGAACAACCAGGGCTGGGAGCCTGAAATCCCAGCAGCAGGAGACAGCAGAAAAGTGCTTTGAGTTTCAGAACATCCAACATTACACAGTGAAATCATGCTTAAAACAAAACAAATAAAAATCCACCCAAATCAAACAAAACAAAAATTTTTTTTAAAAAAATCAAGAAAAGTACCCAAGCCTAATTGAGTCTAAATTCACAATTAATACAGTAACTGGCTCTTTTTTAAAGGCATACATACACACAAAAATATGTTTTGGGATTTTTGTTTTGTTTTGTTTTTATACAGGAGCTTGTATAGCCCAGGCTGGCCTCAAAATCACTGTGTAATTGAGGATGACTTGGACTCCTGACCTGCCTGCCTACACTCTGTCTTGATAGGGAACTAGCAAGCTCAGAGCCTTGTGTATGCTAGACAAATATTCTACCCCCCCAAGCCACACCCCAGTTTCATAAAACTTTTCATTCAAAACAAAATTCAAAAACAAATAAAATGAAACCCTAGTCTCCCGGCCTCTAGATCCCACTAACCAACAATTGTCATCACTTGGTTCCTAGGTTCTCGGAGATGAGCTGAGGCTATCTCTATGGGCCTCGATTTGTTTTTCACAAGATTAAACACTCAAATTCGCTTTGGGTAATGCCATTCCTGTTCTCATGGTAACTAATTGTCCATCAGCACCAAAATATGTAAATGGTACCCGGACAGTGTGAGGATGTTACCCCGACAACTGAAGTTTAGAGTTTACATTTTTAAAGGCTCGTGGGAGGGCTTAATTTCACTTTCTTCCAGAAAGCGGTTGGGAATGAATGTTCTACAGATGCTTATTCTAGTAACCCTGGTGATGTGCAGGGTAGAAACGAGGAGGCCCAGGAGTGGTTGTCCACTTGTCTAGCTCCAGTTCAGTGAGGTGTCTGGCCTCCTCACACATGCATATCCACACCATCAGCAGCAATAACAACAACATACACACACCTAAAAGTCATTCTTTAAAAAACAGCTAGCTTGCTGCTGGATGGCTCTGCAGTTAAGAGCATTGGCTGCTCTTCCAGACAACCTAGGTTCAATTCCCAGCACCCACATGGTAGCTCACAACTATCTGAACTCCAGTTCTAGGGCATCCAATGCTTTTTTCTGACCTCCACAGTCACTAGGCACATACATGCTACACATACATAACTTAAATAATAATATAAAGCTACCCTCTGTGGCTCTGTATGGTGGCACAAGTCTATAATCCCAGAATTTAGGAGATGATAAGTGGATCAAGAGTTCAAAGTCATCCTTGACTACCTGGCAAGTTTAAGATTAGGTTGGGCTACATGAAACACAGAAACATTAAGGACTTTTTTTTTAGACAAGGTCTTACTATGTGACAGCAGGTACTGGCTCAATTTTGGATCAGATAGTTTGCATATGATAGATAAGCTCAAATGTCCCCAGGGGTTATTCAACTCTGGTTTGGGGAGCAGTCAGAAAATAAACATGCGTAACATATTTGTAGAGTGTACTAGAGCATCAGGAGATGTCCACAAGGACCATGACCTCTCCATAACCTTTCCTGTTGAGGTAGAGCCCTAGAAACAAAATGACAAAGTGTGGGCTGGGGACTCCAAGTTCTTCATGGCTTTGTTCTGATGTGGGCCAGTGACAGCATCCTCAGCATCCCTCTCCCAGGCTTGGGTCACTACAGGCATCTCTTGCTACTCTGTGGCCTTGGACAAGGGACTTCTTGGTGGCCCTGGAAGGCCATAGGGAGAAGAAATAAGCAGTGTTGGAAGCTTGTCTACTAAGGCTTCTCTCTGGCTGTCCATTCATCCCTGCCTCTGAGAGCACCCTGGAGCAGGCTGGGAAGGCCCCCATTCCAGCCCTTCATACATGTAAATTAGCAAGACAATGACCAATGAAGACATTTCATGTGGCAATCAAGAGTCCCTCCAGCTATTTGGGATTAGGAGGGCCCTACATTGTGAGGCCCTTCAGGTCAGTGAAGAGAGAAAACAACTCAAGAAGCCTCATTTCTGCATTCTAGTAGCTATTTTATAAAAAGGTAAAATGAGGGGCTGGAGAGATGGCTCAGTGGTTAAGAGCACCGTCTGCTCTTCCAGAGGACCCGAGTTCGATTCCCAGCACCCACATGGCAGCTAACAACTGTCTGTAGTTCCAGTTCCAGGCAAACACCAAGGCAAATAAATAAATAAATAAAGTTAAAAAAATAAATAAATAAAAGGTAAAATGAAGTTTAGTTTAGCATTTCTGGCCCAGTTCTGGGAGAAGAATGGGTTCCTGGCAGAGGGCCTGCCCAGTTCTTCAAGAAGAATAGTCACACCTGACCAGTCCTAGGAAAAGAACATGTCCTAAAAGAATAGACCTAGCAGGGGGCCTCCTCAGTTCTGAGAGAAGAATAGCTTCCTACCTGCCCAGTTCTGGGAGAGGAATAGATTCTTGCTTGCCCAGTTCTAGGAAAAACCAGCCTCCCCAGGTAGGGCCCAGGTGGGGTCCATCCAGGTGGGGTCCAAAGATACTCTAGGCAGAAAGACCCTAAGCACCACCCTGTCTCCAAGCAACTGACTCTGTTGTAACTTTTGCCTATTAAAGATCCCTTGTAACCAAAGACAGCAGCTCCTCCTTGCTCTGCTAACACAGAAGCTTGGAGTAAGCTCCCTGCCTGGCTTGTGTTGTGCTGCTAATAAACCTTGCTGTTGCATTCTGGACATCCTTGTCTCCAGTGGTCTCTCTGGGGGGTTGAGCTTTGGGCAAAACAGTTGGGGAGATGAAAGCTCTGGCCTGGGTGGAGACCTACTCAAAATATAAACAAATTAGTTCAGTTAAGCAGTCAATCACTCTGCCAACAAACTCTCCCTCAGGAAGGCAGGGTCACCTGGCATGCTAAAGAGCTAGGTGGAATAATTATCTTTTTAATGAGACACTATTGTAATGTGAAGTTTCTGACCCGGCCTTTCCAGCCCACCCCCAGACTAGAAACCCCGCTGCTGCTTAACCCCAGAGCCCCAAATGATCACGAAAAGACTTATATTAATTTTATGCTGATTGGTCTATGGCTCAGTCATATTACTTGCTATTTCTTAATTCTTAAACTAACCTATGTTTCTTATCTTGTTTCACCATGAGGCTTGTTTCTCAGAGCAGCATGGTTGTCTTTCCTCTATATCTGCTGGCATCTTTGCTGGTATCTCTGTGGTGTCTCTGCTCTGTTCTTCCTGTTCCCAGAGTTTTCTTAGTCTGGTAGCCCCGCCCACACTTCCTGTCTGCCTTCTGCCAATCAGTGTTTTGTAAAACCAGTAGGCAGGATAAATATTTCCAATGTACCAGAATATAGTCCCATAGCACACTATACTTTTCCTACCTAGAATTCCTGGCCCCTGTGAGCCCCCCTAAAATATTTTTGAAGGGAAAAGGGGGAGGGGGACTCTCAGACCCTGTGCAGAAGTACTAAATTAAAATCTCTATTTTCTTTTTTTTTTTTTAAGATTTATTTATTTATTATGCATACAGTTTTACAGAAGAGGGCACCAGACCTCATCATAGATGGTTGTGAGCCACCATGTGGTTTTGCTGGGAATTGAACTCAGGTCCTCTGGAAGAACAGTCAGTGCTCTTAACCTCTGAGCCATCTCTCCAGCCCCCTAGAATCTCTATTTTCATAAGAGCCCTTGGTTGTCTGTATGTAAATTAGAGCCTGGCTGAGTACTCCCAGGGGCATAAGCTGGAGACTAACCCAGTGCACACATCTTCGATATTTTCATCTTGAGGTTGTTTACTTAGACGTCCCTAAACCAAGGCTGTCAGTTCAGGATCTCAGTGGGAGAATGGAAACCTCTTAAAGCTGGAAGAGAATCCAACGCTGGCACTTGATTGCTCAAGTGGTGTGAGTGTGGGAAAGTCTAACAATGTGAGATGGGCTGTAGTAGGAGCCCTCATGTAGCCCAGGCTAGCCTGAAACTCATTTTATAGCTGAGCATGCCTTTGACCATCCCATCCTCCTGTGTGATTAGGTTATAGGTATGTGGTACCATGCCTAATTTTATGGAGTGCTGGGAAGAAAATCCACTACCATAATGGTAGGTAAGCATTCTACCAACTGAACTCCATCCCCAGCCCTGCACTGGATCTTAAATTATGATATTTGCTCAATTTTGAGTTTATTTTTCCCTGTTATTTTGTTTTGGAAGGTGTATGTGTGTGTGTCTTATGTATACATATATATACCATATGCATACATGCGAGTGATGGTAGAGGCCAAAGGGCACTGGACCCCTGGGAGCAGGGTCACAGGCCATTATGAGCCTTCCAACATGAGTGCTCAAAACCAAACTCTGGTCCTCTGGAAGATCAGCGTATGTGTTTAATCACTGACCCAAATCTGAGTTATGTTTTCATACACAATGATTCAAATTCATTATTTGTTGTTATTGTTTTGCTATTATTGTGTGTTTCCTTTTGTTTACTTTATGAGTAAGTATAGGTGCTTTACCTGTGTTGTACCTGTGTCAAGGAACCCCCAAAGACAACCAGGAAGCTGGATTTGATGCAAACGCATGCAAGTTTTTATTGTTATGAATAGGTTCCAAAGGAACCCAGGTCAATATCCTTTGTTCTGGCGCAGTGGAGGGTTATCAGGCTCTGAGCCTGGAGGTGAGGGGGCTTTTCAAGAAAAGCCTATGTGAGTAGGGCGCTACACATCTTGGCATTCTAGCATTGAACAAAAGAGTCTGAGGTACAGTAGCTAGCTGCTGAACTTTCCAGCATGAACCTAGCTTTTTAATCTACTGGCTGTCAGGTACACTCCTAGACCTGGGCCCCGCCCTCAGGCACCAAATGCTTCTTTTCTGAAACAAGCTTTGTAAGAATAAATCCATGCCTCCACACTACATGTCTCAATGTACCACATGTGTACCTGATGAAACCAGAAGAGGGCATCAGATGCTCTGGACGTGGGATAACAGATGTTAGTGGAAGAGCAGCCAGTGCTCTTAACCACTGAGCCATGAGTTCCCTTCTTTTGGATATGCTAGCTGTTTCCCCAGTGACATTTGTTGAAGGCTCTAATTTCTCCGTTGATTCTTCTTGGTCTCATCACCTTTGCCAGAAATCAGCTAATGTATACACGAGGGTTTATTTCTGGGTTCTCAATTCCACCGCACAGGTCTGTATGTCCATCTTTATGTTGGTACTGATTCCTGGAGCTTGCCTCTCCCCTCCCCTCCCCTCGGTTTTATGGAGACAGAGTTTCTCTGGCCTCAACCCAGAGATCTTCCGGCCTCTGTCTCAAGAATGCTGGGATTAAAGTTGTGGACCACTACCTTCTGGCTTGGAGGACACTATTCCCATTAGTGAAGCTCCGCCCTCAGTGCGACCTCTCCAGACCTTCCTCCTCCAAGTACGTCATACCAGGATTGGGATTTCAGCACAGGAGTTTGGGATCAGCATAAATCTAACTCCCTCAAAGTGGTTGCCCCTGGGGTTCCAGGAGACAGGAATGGCTTCACCAAGGGAGGGATAGCTGTTGTATTATCTATCAAGGGAGGTTTCTGCAGGTGAAATGGTTTTCAGTGTTCTCCAAAAATGCTAGTAAGAGGGCTAGAGAAGCGGCCCAACCATTTGGAACACTGGCTGCTCCTCCAGAGGAGTGGAGTCTGGCCTGGGCTCTGCCTGTGACCTCAGGACCCAGTCATTTGTGGAATGAAGAGGCTGTTATAAAATTCACAGTGATTCCCCCAAGGTCCGCTGGGAACTCCTGCTGGCTCTTCAGGGTTGGGCCCCTTCTCTGGGCCTCTGCTGCCCTCCCTCACTGAATCAGGCCTCCCTTAAGCTCCCACACTCTCTTCAGTCTTTCCTGTGCTGTTCTTTTGTTTTTTCCTGACATTTTCACAGGAAAAGCCATCTTTCCTGCCCCTCTTGGAATTACAAAGTTCCCTTTGGTGAGCAAGAACAGTGGTCAGCATACAGCCCAACCTGGGTGGTGGCAAGTGTCTGCCAGCCGCAGCTGTTTCTGTTTTACAGCCTGCCACACACTTTTGGCAGGCTGACCTAATCATAAAAAATAATAAGGCACGTTTAGAAAGTACAGAAAAATAAAAGTAGAAAAAATATTTTAAAACTCCCTGTAACCCTGCTTGCCACCCAGAGGCAGTCCCTGTTAGCATTTCATATGTTTCTTCCCTGGTTCTAAACACATTTTTCTATAATTGAGATCATATTATGCATAATTTCATCTCTAATTTTTCACTTACAATAGTATTTTCCATATCATAAAATTTCGTTGAAGATTTATTTTTCTTACCATGTTAGTGCTTTAAGAATGTTTATTTGTTTGTTAGTTTGTTGAGAGCCTCACGGTCCCAGACTAGCTTTGAACTTGCTAGGTAGTTGATAATGATCTTGAATTCCTGCCTCCACTCCCAAGTGCACTTCCACCCTCAACTCTTTATTACTTTTTTCATTATTATTTGTTTGTTTTATTTTTAGAGACAGAGTTTCTCCTTGTAGCCCTGGCCATCCTGGAACTTGCTCTGTAGACCAGGCTGGCCTCAAACTTGGAGACCCCTCTGCCTCTGTCTCTTGATGTGCACCCACACACAGCAACTCACAGACATTTGTAACTCTAGTTCCAGGGGCTGCAAAACCCTCTTCTCACTTCTGAAAGCACCAGGCACCAATGATGTGGTCACATACATACATGAAATACAAACTCACACATGCTCATAAAATAAAAAATTCTCTTAAAAAATGTTGAGAGTTATACAGGGATGGTGGTACACACTTAGAAACCATCATGGGAAGCATGGGACCCACTCTCAGAACTATAAAGAAATAGGATTGAGCTGAGTGTGCTGGCACCCGCCTTTAATCCCAGCTCTCAGGAGGCAGAGGCAGGCAGACCTCTGTGAGTTTAAGATCAGCCTAGTCTGCTGGAGAGATGGCTCAGCAGTTAAGAACACTGGCTGCTCTTCCAGAGGACCTGAGTTCAATTCCCAGCAACCACATGGTGGCTCATAACCATCTACGATGACATCTGGTAGTATATCTGTATACATAATAAATAAATAAATCTTAAAAAAAAAACCCAACAAACCACAAGGTGGTAGCAGAGAACTGGCTGATCCCACACAGACAACAGGGCACCTGCAAGCCTGAGCACTCTCTCTCTCTCTCTCTCTCTCTCACACACACACACACACACACACACACACACACAAAACATGAATACATGCATAAATAAACAATAATTATGTGGTTAACTGGGGCCTGGGATACAGGAAAGTCTAGCATATAATTCAGCCCAAGTACCAGATGATGGACTACATGGACGACAACTTTAAACTAATATAAACGCTTTCCTCCCCAAGTTGCTTTTGGTCACGGTGTTTTATCACAGCAATAACAAGCTTGGCTAAGGGGTCTGTAGAGATGTCTCAGCAGGTACTTCTTCCAAAAGGCCCTGTGGGTTCAATTCCCAGCATCCACATGGCTGCTCACAACCATCTGTAACCCCATTCCCAGGTGATCTAACACCCTCTTCTTGTTTCCATGGGCACCAGGCACACATATGGTACATAGACAGAGATGCAAAAACACGTATACAATAAATTTATTTTTAAAAGAAAAAAGTTTAAATATATATGAAGCACTCTTATACCTGGCAGATAATAAGTATATAATAAGTGGTAACTCATTATAATTTTACTTATCCTCTGGTATTAGACATTTAAATGGAAAACACTAAGGCAAGTATGATCACACATGCCTGTAATCCTATCTCTCTAGAGACTGAACTGGGAAGATCTTAAATTAGAGGCTAGCCTTGACTACATGCTGAGACCTTATCTCAAAAAAAACTAAAACCTAAATTAAATAAATGTTAAAATTTTTCTAACAGCCGAGTATGTTATAAACCTGTAATTCCAGTACTTGGAAGGTAAAGGCAGGAGAATCAGAAGTTCAAGACCATCCTCAGCTACATAAGTGAGTTCAAGGCCAGCCTGAGTTCATGAGACCTTAGCTCAAAAAATTAATATTTCTCCAAAGGATGCTGTTTATTTTTTAAATTTTTATTTAGTTTAAGGATATTTTATTTTTTTAAGGTTTATTTATTATGTATACAGTATACAGAATAGGGTATCAGATGTCACTATAGATGGTGAGCCACCATGTGGTTGCTGGGAACCAAACTCAGGACCCCTGGAAGAACAGTCAGTGCTCTTAACCTCTGAACCATCTCTCCAGCCCAGGGATATTTTATTTTTATTTAGTTGTGTATGTACATGATGTTGGGAGTAGATGCACATTGAGTGCAGTACCCAAAGAGGCCAGAAGAGGGCATCACTACCAAGGAGGTGGAGTTATTGTAGACTGAGCCATTTAACATGGGTGTTATGAACTAAATTTGAGTCCTCTGGGGAAGCAGTATATACTTTTAACTGCGGATTTATCTCTCTAGCCTCCTTAAAATATTTTAAGCATACTTTAAAAGTAATGAAATAGTTGCTGTGTGTGGTGGAACTCACCTTTAATCCCAGCACTCAGGGAGGCAGAGGCTGGTAGATCTCTGTGAGTTCAAGGGCAGCTGGTCTACATAGTGAGTCAGTCATGAAATATATAGAGAGGCTTTGTCTCAAAAAAGAAGGAAGGAAGAAAAGGAGGGAGGAGGGGGAAGAGAAAAGAGAAAAAACTAGATAGTTTTGTTCGTTCTTTTGTACAGGGTCTCACTATGTAGTCTTGGCTAGCCTGAAATTCACTAAGTAAACCAGGCCGGCCGTCCTCAAATTTAAAGAGATCTGCCTGTCTCTGCCTCCCAGACTGCTGGAATTCAAGGTGTGTGCCATCCAGGTCATCAGCTGAATAGTTTGGTGGTTGTTATTACTACAGACTGACCTTGAACTTCAGCCTTCTGAGTGCTGGGGTAACAGGTGACACCATGCCCTGTGCCACCTGCTTCTTGGCCAGAGGATGAAGGAAGGGCAGACAGACCCACATCCAGGGAAACTGGGATATGGTGGGGGTTCTGCTGTGGCTGTCACCACAACCCTGAGCCTCAGTGCAAGGTCTCAGGTTCTGAACATCCCCAAGCAGTTCGATACAGTTGTTAGTCTCTTGCACAGGGATCAGTCATTTGTAATCATATGCCAAAGAAAAACTTTGCCCGTTTCTCTTGATCCTGGGCCGCATGCTTCAAGACTTCAGTCACTCAGGCCTTCCCCCCCCCCCACAGCTCTGCAACTGAATTATTGATACAGAATGACTAACATTTAAACAATTTAATAGTAAATAATACACATGACCAAAGTCATCTCAATACACAGTTCCTTTATAGTAAGTATGTCCCTACTGCAACACATCCACACATAGAGAGTTTTCATGGTACCAAGTGCCACCCACATCTATATACCCATTACTTCGGGCACAATTGCATGGGTGTCCAGGGGCAAAGATGGAGAAAGTTATGGCATAGTGACAGCACAGAGCAGCCTCGAGGCCACACAGAACTGAAAGAGCTATAGTCCCCTGAACAGGTCTTATACTGTTTCTTTGTGCTTCTTGGTACACCATAACAGTCCGGGACCTTAAGCTGACATTCCCTTCCTTCAGATCTCCCTGGTGAGATCCAAATGGACAGTCTCCTGGCCACCACCAGTTTATATTTCTGGCCCTGGGAGAGCTGAGAAATTGCCAGCAACTCATGAATTACCTGAGTGAGTGGCAGGGGGCTTCCTAGCAGAGACCATTTATGGAGTGTGTACAATTCAGCCCTGAGGTGTGAGCCTGGAAACGGTCAGGTTTGCCATTAGACTGACCCATAATGAGGACTACATGGGATGCCAAAGCCATACATAAAAAAAATGGTGGAGTTTATAAGCACCCAGGTAGGCTGGCCCCTGATTTCTGGTGTGTCTTGCCCCTGGTATACAGGCTAACAGGAACCTGCACACAGATGCTCTGTGGATCAGCAAGGGTTTCAGGAGTTATCGGGGCAAGAAAAACCCTGTACTGTGGAAATATTCAATAAAGAGTCAGGCCAGGGCTCTACTAAAACCTAAAAGCTCAAAAGGGTCCAGGGCCCTGTCCCCCTTAGACTGACACCTTGTCCTTGTGGTATGGCTGGTTGTAGCCTCCCCAAGATGCCCAGGACTTACAGCAGGGAAGGAGTGAGCTGAAAGCTCATTAATGCACAATTGCAACATGATTAATACATATACAACAGGGTATGAACAGCTCTGCATCCCCAGAATCCAACAGGGCATCCAATATGAAGAGACACAAAGATGCTTCTTCTAAACACTAACGATATTCAGAAATGTCTTCTCTGAAACGAGTGTCCTCACGCTTATAGGAAATGCATATGCTTTCATGGTGCGTTCAAGTAAACTGGAAGAAACTGGGACATCTATGTGGAGCTTGATGGAAAAAGTAACTATGCTTTCTTTCTATTAAAGAGTTATAAAAATGAAAATCGAGAACATGTTAAATACCAAAGCTGCACGAAATTTTCCAAATAAAACATTTTCAAATTTTAACAAGAAACCTGAGCTTTCTTGTACAAGCATAACTTATAAAAGTTTATAATGTATTTTATTTAAGCCAGTGTATTGCCACTATTATAATTTCAACATGTCATCTGAACAAAAGTCATTCATGGAATAGTTTACATTCTTGCTTTCTAACTGTTTTAGGCAGGGTTCTCTAGAACAGAACTAAGGAAATGTGTGCCTGTGTATGTATACAATGTGTGTGTATATATATGTATGTATGTATATGATCTGTATATATAATCTGATATATCTATTCTGATTTTATATATGTGTGTATATGTATATTAAACACATATATACATGCATTGTATATACATATATATATATAAAGAATTTAATAAGTTAGCTTAAAACAGTAACAACAGTAAAGATCCAACCTGAGAGCTGAGAACTGAGTACTCAGTGCATGAAGTGGAATGCCTCACCAGTAGGGGGCAGCAACCTGTAGTTACTCAATCTACAAAGTGGAGTGCCACAGTAGTGCCAGCCTGACATCAGAGGCCCAGGTTGCTGGAGAGCCACTGGACTCTAGTCCATGATGGAAGCTTGGAAAAGCTGCTTCTGCTATGAGCTAAAGAGGTGGCAGCAGGAGGCCAGATCAACTCATGGGCAAGAGAGAAGGGTAAGTTATCTAATCTGCTACCAGAAGAAGCCACCCAGTGTGGGCTGTGGCTTCTCACACCAATCAAGGCAGTTGGGACTGTTCTTCAGGCGAGGCCCCCTGCACAGGTAATTCTGGTCTGTGGCAAGCTGACATGAGAACCAACAACTATATATATGAAGCAGGACATGGACATATCCCTCAATTTGGACAGCCACAGCTCCAGTGCTGGGATGCCACATGTGGCCAGTAGCTGCCTCATCAGCACCACTGTACAGCCAAGATGCTAAATAGGGCATGATCAAAACTTTATATATATATATATATATATATATATGTATATATATACATATATATATAATTTTATGTGAATTGGTGTTTTGCCTGCATGTATAACTGTGTAAGGATGTCAGATCTTGGAATTACAGACAGTTGTTAGCTGCCATGTGGTTGCTGGGAATTGAACTCAGGTCCTCCAGAAGAACAGTCAGTGCTCTTACCCGCTGAGCCATCTCTCTAGCCCCAAGCAAAACTTTTTAACTCTTTTTGTTTCCAGTTATGTGTGTGACTGTCAGCTTGTGTGTAGTGTCTGCAGAGGAACCCCTGGAGCATCGGGAGCCACCTGATGTGTGTACTGGGGCCCACATTTGTGCTTAATTGCCGAGTCTTCTCTGCAACCCTAAACATTTTTTTCTATTTTTTTCCTTTTTTATTATGAATAAAGTCTCCTTTTTTTATCCATGTATCCTCTTGTTCAAACTCCCTTCCCCCTCCCACCTCCCTAAACATTTTTTTTAAAACTTTATTTATTTGTTATTTGTTTATTTGCCTGGAACTGGAACTACAGACAGTTGTTAGCTGCCATGTGGGTGCTGGGAATCGAACCCGGGTCCTCTGGAAGAGCAGACGGTGCTCTTAACCACTGAGCCATCTCTCCAGCCCCGCTAAACATTTTTTTAAGCATTTCTTTTATATGCTTGAAATAGATAGTACCAGTGAAGATTTTTGACTAATCACTTATCTAAGTCCATGGCTGTTGCTCATCAGTGTGAGATATTGTTCTAGTGGATTTTTAAAATATTAATACACTGTCAAAAGTTACACCCACAAAGTCTCACCAACATGGCTAACCAAACAAGGGCCTCCACCAACAGTCAGAGTAATGTGGGGGAGGGAAGCCTCATGAGGACAGATTTTAAATACAAAAATATTAAAGCACTTTTGCCACCTTTTAAAATTACACTGTCACTGAAGCCAGGCATGGCGGGGGGCACATGTCTTTAATCCCAGCACTAGGGAGGCAGAGACAAGCAGATCTCTGAGTCTGAGGACAGTCTGATCTATAGAGCTAATTCTAAGACAGCCAGGACTGCACAGAGGAACTGTCTTTTAAAAAAATAAACAAATACATAAAATTATACTGAAAGTGGAGACAATCCCATTAAGTTCTCTTATTCGAACTTCTGGAGCCTGTCATTTAGTGCACAACTTAGTCCCAGCACTTGAGGGGCAGAGGTTCAAGGCCAGCCTGGTCTACAGAGAGGTCCAGGTCAGCCAAGGATACATAGTGAGACCCTGTTTTAAAAACAAGGACTAGAGCTGTAACTCAGTGCTGGCGTGTTTGCCCAGTGTGAGTGAAGTGGAGAGTGGGTGCTGTGTGGCCTATTGTACATCTGCAGTGGGGCTCAGTTCCTTGATAGCCTAAGCCGTGACAAACCAGTCACTTCAAGCATGGGGATGGAGAGGGCTGGGGTGAGAAGGACAGGAATGGGCTCCTGGCCTTGGAAGTACCTGCCATAAAACAATCCCACACTAGAGTGTCTGCCCCAGACACTGCTGTAAACTGGCCGTGCATGCAGTAGAGGTAAGGAACTCGGGAAACTGCTGGGTGCATGTCCCAAGTGCACAGGAAGCCCTGGGAAGGCAGTGGAGAGTGTCAGCAATATCAGTGTACACTCCCAGGGACTGCCTCTGCCCCTGCCCTTTGCAGGCTACCCAGGCCAGTTGCCTGGTGAGTCTTCCCACAGCTTGGACCTCAGTTGCAAACCAGAAGGTCTGCATTATCCCCCAGGAGTAGGATGGAGATATTTTTTTTTTTTAATTTTTTTTAAACTTTATTTTTATTTGTTTATTTATTTGTCTTGGTGTTTGCCTGGAACTGGAACTACAGACAGTTGTTAGCTGCCATGTGGGTGCTGGGAATTGAACCCGGGTCCTCTGGAAGAGCAGACAGTGCTCTTAACCGCTGAGCCATCTCTCCAGCCCCGGATGGAGATATTAAATGAGTTTTAAAACACTTTACCTTATCACAAAAAAAAAATCTTTTTTTCTGTTTTTTTTTTTTTTTTGACACAAAGTCTCACTGTGTAGCCCTAGCTACATATAGATCTGCCTGCTTTTGCCTCCAAGTAAACACACACACTATACCACATAAAGATTTACTAGGATAATATTCACATACTGTGAAAATCACCAACGTAAGGCATATAGTTGTGGTTTTGAGTATATTCACCAAGTTGTCTAGAGACTTCCATTTCTTGTTTGTCACATAGAGGTAATGGCACATAACCTCATGTAATTGTTGTAAGAAGTGAGATAATGTAACGTGTTTGGCTCCTTTCCCAGCACATGGCAAACTTTCAATAAATTGCCCTCATTACTCCGTTAATGAGGGCGACAGGAATGACAGATGGAAAGTCAGATGTTCTTGTTTTAAGGGACACTGAGCCACTACCTGGGACCCGGCTGCATGTTTTATGGACCTAGGATGTCATAGCTCTGTGCCTCTCAGACCACAGGGCAAGCTCAGGGTGGCCATCAGGTGTCACAGGCACCTCTGTGTCACACAGGAATCTGACAGCTGCCCAGACTGCCACCCAGTTTGAAATCAGGAAGTGCAAAGAGATGAAATTTCTTACTGAGATTAGTGGAAAGAGAAGTTTGAGGTAGCAGCAAGAAAGTAATTACCTTCTTCAGCTTGATCTGGCTGCAAAACGTTTACTTTCAAGATTCTTTAAATAAAAATATTACTTGTTTTTTCCTGATTTAGTATAATTCTCTCCCAGAAGTAGTGAGTGTTAAAACTTTATATAGAAGAAAAATTTCTTTTGTTTTTGTTTTTTCTTTCTTTTTTTTTTTTTAAAAAAAAACTTTATTTATTTGCCTTGGTGTTTGCCTGGAACTGGAACTACAGACAGTTGTTAGCTGCCATGTGGGTGCTGGGAATCCAACCCGGGTCCTCTGGAATTGCAGACGGTGCTCTTAACCGCTGAGCCATCTCTCCAGCCCCTGTTTTTGTTTTTTCAAGACAAGTTTTCTCTGTGTGACCCTGGCTGTCCTGGAACTCAATATGTAGACCTGATGGTCTTGAACTCAGAGATCCAAGATCTGCCTGCCCCTGCCTCAACTCCTGGGTGCTGGTATTAAAGATGTGCATCACCACATCTGGTTTAGAAGAAGAAAAATTGAATGTTTTTTTTTTTTTTTTTTTAGAGACAGGGTCTCACTAGGTGGCCCTGGCTGGTCATCTAGAACTCACCTTGACTGGCCTTGAACTCACAGAAAGCTATGAGTTACCATTTCTGCCTCCTGAGTGCTGGGTTTAAAGGCATGTGCCAGCATGATAGCTAAGAACTTGAATGTTCTTACTACAGATAACCTAACTGTCTGAAGTGATGGAGATGCTCATTGTCCTGAGTTGATCATTTCACAGTGTCCTTGTATACTGGTTTAAGATATAAAGGCTGGGTCAGCAAGATGACTCAGCACGTGGAAGCATTTGCTATGATAGTCTGACTGCCTCAAATTCAATCCCCAGAACCCACAACTGAAGGAGAGAACCAAGTCCCCAAAGGTGCCCTTTGACAGCCACACATGCGCAGCTGAGAGCAAGCACAAGAGCATTCGTACATGTGCACATGCACAAAACCCCCCCACCATACCACACACACATACACACACACACACACACACACACACACAAACTCTCGAATTTGCTTGCACATACACACACACACATACACACTTGTGCTAACGCACACATACAAATAAATAAGTAAAAACTTTAAAATAGGGGCTAGAGAGATGGCTCAGCAGTTAAGTACATGTACTGCTGTTACAGGAGACTCAAGGTCAGTCCCCAGCACTTACACTGGGCAGCTTACCATCTCTGTAACTACAGCTTCTGGGCATCCCCCACAGGCACCTGCATTCATGTGCACAAGCCCACACATATACACATAATTTAAAATAACAACAGAAGAAAGAAAAACAAGTATGGTGGCCCACACCTGTAGTTCCAGCACATGGGAGGCTGAGGCAGGAAGGCGGTCAGGGTGGTCTGCCTAAAAATTTCCAGGCCAATCTCAAAAAAAAACAAAACCAAAAGCCAAATAAACCGATAAATATTGCTGAGTGTCACGCTAGGGTGATGTGTCCTGTGACCCTGTCACCCTGGTAGGTCTAATTTTTGTTTTTTTTGTTTTATTTGTTATTTGTTTTGAGACAGTGTTTCCGGTAGACCTCCAAATAGCTGTATAACCAAAGATGACTTGATCCTGCTTCTACTTCAAAAGTGACAGAGCTGGACTGTGTCACCACATCCAGTCATTAGTGTGACACTGGGGACCTAGGCAGGTACTCTATCGCCTGAGCTACATCACACACACACACACACACACACACACACACACACACACACACACACACGCAGTCTCACTGTATTACCTGACTGGTCTGTAACTCACAGACACCCACCTGTCTCTGCTCTACCACTCCAGGCAAAAATCTTTTCTTGTTAGCACCTCAGGTGTCTTAAGAATAGAGAAGCAAAGTGAGAAGTTATTTTTCCTGACCAAAGTGGGGACCAGCGAACAAGAAAGAGTAGGATTCTGGGGTTAGTATTTAGAAATAGAGCAGCTACAATGGGGGAGGGGTCTCCAGAGAGGAGCGGGGCTGGAAGAGCAGAGAACCTTTTCCCATCATGCTTCCTGCCTGATACACGTGATGCAGTTAGTGGGCTTCCCTGTGTTGCCACCACACCTGCATGTTCTGTGGGCTGACCCTCTACTCTGTCTCCCTTCTCCTCTTCCTCCTCTTTCCCTGTACTGGGGGCTTTTGGTCACTATGACAGAACAACTAACATAAAAACTTGGAGAAGATTGTTTTGGCTCATGGTCTCAGAGGGCTCAGTCCTTCAGGGGGTATGTAGCGGAGGAGAGCTGCTCACATCCTAGAGCGTCTAGAAACTAAAGAAAGCTTTCTCCTTTGCCTCTTTTTATTCAACCTGGCCCATAAGATGATACCTAACCCACATTTGGGATGGGTCACCTTCTGTGGTGGTTTAAATGAAAATGACCTCCATAGGCTCAGAGGGGGGGACACCATGAGAAACTGTGGCCTTGTTGGAGGAAACGTGTCACTGGGGGTGGGTTTTGAGGTTTCAGATGTCCAAGCCAGGCCCAGTCTCCCAGTCTCTCTCTCTCTCTCTCTCTCTCTCTCTCTCTCTCTCTCTCTCTCTCTCTCTCTCTCCTCTCCTGTCTCTCTTCCTGCTGTCCATGGATCCAGATGTACAGCTTTCAATTTCTCCAGTATCATGTCTGCCTATGTGCCACCATGCTTCCCATCACGACAACAAAGGACTAAGCCTCTGAACTGTAAGATAGCCCACAGTTAAATGTTTTCCTTTAGAAGAGCTGCTGTGGTCATAGAGTCTTTTCACAGCAATAGAAACCCTAACTAAGACACCGCTGGTTAATCCTTGTGAACAATCTCCTGGATACAGCCAGATTATGACTAGACTATGGGAGGCTGTTATCAGTGATGTTGACCATGAGGATGGACTATCACACCTGGTCCCAGACAGTCCCTCTTTTATTTTCATTTTGTTTTATGTCGGTTTGAGACAGAGTTATGCTATATAGCCCTGGCTAGCCTAGAAGTTGCTATATGGAGCAAGCCTGCCTTAAGCTTGCGGTAATACCTCTGCTTCTAAGTTCAGAAGTTACAGGTACCCATTACCAGACCCAGGCCTTCTACTTCTAGGCCACATTTTGTTTCTACATACGAAAGCACATCATACTTGTCATTCTCTTACAGATTATTTTATTTTACTGAAGATGATATCATTTCATCCTTCTATGACTGAGTGGCATTCTGTTGTGATAGTGTCTTAGTCAGTGTTCTATTACTGTGAAGGCACACCATGACCATGGTAGCTCTTTTAAAAAGTTCTTCTGGAGGACCTGAGTTCAATTCCCAGCAACCACATAGTGGCTCATAACCATCTATGATGACATCTGGCACCCTCTTCTGTATACTGTATTCATAATAAATAATGATAATAATAAAAAGATTTATTTACTTGTTATATATACATTGTTCTGTCTTATGCCTGAAGGTCAGAACAGGGCACGGTTGTGAGCCACCAAGTAATCCCTGTCAAGGTCCAACCATTCCCTATGATCAAACCTGGAACTACATGAGCCTATGGGAGCCATTCCTGATCAAATCACCACAGACAGATAGAAGCCATATTTTCTTGATCCACCCATCACTCACCATCTGATGTGGACTGAGTCCACAGCTTGGCTACTCTTTATAGTGCTACATCAAACATGAGTGTGCTAGAATTTTTGTACTTTGCATGTTCACTTCATTTTAGATAAATGTTCAAAAGTGTCATGGCTAGATCATACAGTAGACGTGTTTGTAGGGTGCTGTTGTTTTAAGAAGGCTTTCTCCTTAAAAGTTTACACATGTCTGTGTGTGGCTCTGTGTGAATAGCATATGTCACATGTGTATGGGTGTCTACAGAAGACAAAGAGGGCAGCAGATCCCCTACAGTTGCAGTTCCAGGCAGTTGTGAGCTGCCCAGTATGGGTCCTAGCAACTGAATTGAGGGGTCCTCTGAAAGAGCACTCAATGTTCTTAACTGCTGAGCCATCTCTCTAGACCCTACTTGTAGCTTTTGAAGAATCCCCACATTTTTTTTAGCAGTAGCTAGACTAACTTATGTTCCTACCAGCCCTGTATCTGGGCTTCTCAAGTTAATATGGTGTGCCCTTAATGGAGATCTCTATTTTCTTCCCTCTACAATCTCTAGTGAACTCAAGCTGTGCCAACAGTAATATGAGAGTAAGTCGGGAAGAAGAAAGCCAAGGATCACCTTAGAGTCACCTTGTACAGCTAGGAGGTCAGATAAGGACCAAGAGCCGGAGGCAGAAACACGGAACTGAGGTCTGAAAAGGTCCTAGAGGCAGGTGAGTGGGCCTAGTGGACTGAGGACTTAGCAGATGTGGGAAGGAGACACTGGCTGGTCTCCCTCTCCTGAGGAGGCATGACTTCAGGGAGGAATTCAGCACCATCAGCAGCTTCCGTTAGGGCCAGCAAAAGTCCTGCTTCCCGCAAGCTCTCTCCTGGATTCTAGAACATAGAGATTCAGATGCTTAAAGTGTCACAGAGTATGAGGACAGAGAAAAGGGAGAGAGCACCCACAAAATTGAGGAAAAGAGAGCTTTTTGGGGGCCTCTTTGTATATATATATACATATATATATATAATTTTATTTTATGTGAATTGATGTTTTGCCTGCATGTGTAACTGTGTAAGGGTGTCAGATCTTGGAATTACAGTTGTTAGCTGCCATGTAGATGTTGCGAATTGAACTCAGGTCCTCCAGAAGAACAGTCAGCGATCTTAGCTGCTGAGCCAACTCTCCAGCCTGTTTTGGGCCTCTTGACAACTTGTGCTAGGTCCCCTCTCCCATGATGCTTTAGTGTGGATTACCTGTGGTCATGTTCCCACAACCCTGAGTTTGAGGGGGTTACTTTGCCTAGTATCTTCTCCTCACCCGAACGCTTCCACAGGGCCTTCCCAGGCAAATCTGTCTTCAGATAACTTCAACAAGCTGAAATGCTTGTTTCTTCACTTCTGAGAGCCTTTATCTCCTCTTCTAAAAACTGGGACAATTCTTATCCTATGAGGCTGTATTTTGGTATTTGCTATATAGTAATGTGGTGTTATTTAATATATATTTAATAAAATTTATTATATATATGTAATATATATTTAATAAAAATCAGTCTGGAATATCAGTGGTCAGAATCAACCACAGTCAAGCTATTGAAAGTCAGGGAGAAATAAATAAATAAATAAATAAATAAAGTTTAAAAAAAAAAAGGGCTGGAGAGATGGTTCAGCGGTTAAGAGCACCGTCTGCTCTTCCAGAGGACCTGGGTTCGATTCCCAGCACCCACATGGCAGCTAACAACTGTCTGTAGTTCCAGTTCCAGGCAAACACCAAGGCAAATAAATAAATAAATAAAGTTTTTTTTTTTTTTAAAAAAAAAAAAAAAAAAAAGAAAGTCAGGGAGTGGTGACCCCTGTCTTTAATCCCATCACTTGGGAGACAGAGATCCTTCTGGATCTTTGTGAGTTTAAGACCTAACAGCCAGGCAGTGGTGGCTCATGCCATTTTAGTCCCAGCACTTGGGAGGCAGGAGGATCTCTGTGAGTTCAAATCCAGTCTGGTCTATAAAGCAAGCTTCCAGGACAGTCCTGTCTCTAAAAACAAAACAAATAAACAAAAACTATATATACAGTGTTCTGTCTGCATGTATGCCTGCAGGGCAGAAGTGGGCACCAGATGTCATCACAGATGGATGGTTGTGAGCCACCATGTGGTTGCTGGGAATTGAACTCAGGTCCTCTGGAAGAGCAGCCAGTGCTCCTTACCTCTGAGCCATCTCTTTAGCCCCAGGAAATATTATTTTAAGGTGTGTTACTTTTGTTTATGTTGCATTTATTTAACTGTGTGAAGCTGTGTTACTGTGCCTGTCTGAAACACCTGGTGGTCTAATAAAGCGCTGAATAACCAATAGCGAGGCAGGAGAAAGGCTGGGTGGGGCTGGAGGGAAGAGAATAGATAGAAGGAGAAATCTGGAAGAAAAAAAATAAAAAAAGGGGGAGGACGCCAGGGTCCAGGCCACACAGCCAGCAAGAAAGTAAGAGAGAAAGACACACAGGAATAGAAAAAGAGAAGCCCAGAGGCAAAGGGTAGACAGGATATCTTAAGTTATAAAAAGCTGTCTAAAAACAAACCAGGCTAAGGCCAGGCATTCATAAGTAAGATAAGCCTCTGTGTGTGATTTGTTTGGGAGCTGGGTGGCAGCCCGCCCCCCAAGAGCAAAGAGTAGAAAAGGAACAACGGAGAACCTTTTCAGACAAAGCTACATCCCATAATCCTTCCCAAACAGTTTACCAACTGGGAGGCAAGCATTCAAACACACGAGCCATGGGCCATTCTCATTCCGACCAGCACATCCCCCTAACATCATACTTCAGTTTATTACTTAAGTGATTCCCTACCTGCCCACGTTAACATCTATTTAGATTTCTGTTTACTTTCATGTGTTTCTATGTTGCACACGTAACAGTATTGCAACCTAATATTCTCACACAAGTGAATCATAAAATCTGCAATGTCTAAGGGTTCCCCTCTGAGTGTAAAAGCAATAATGTCGAGGAATAAAGCGACTATCAGTTATAAAAGACAGGATCCCTACAGATACAACAGATAATGAAAATATTATGAACCATTTTATAGTTACTTGTCACACAATATAGATGAAATGGACAGTTTCTTAAAACACTTAAGTGTCAAGATGTAAGACATGGGTACATGGAAAGTCCCTGTTATCTATTTAAAAAATTGAAATCTTGGTTACAATTCTTTCTTTAAAGAAAATTCCAAGTCAGATGACTTTATTGCTGGCTTCTATCAGAGATTTAAAAAAATCAATACCAGGGGGCTTGGGAGACGTGAAAGCATGAGAAAGTGGGATGAGATCACAACACCACATAGCATGCGTCTGTAATCCCAGTACTCCCATGGCAAGATGGGAGACAGACAGGGGAACCCTGTGAGAGCCTGTGGGGCAGCCAGCCTGGTGTGTGGAACTCAGCACATAAGGAGGATAAGGGCTGACAGCGTCGATTATCTTCTGATCTCCACACATGTACATGGCGTGTGCAGGTACTCATGTTAGGACATACCCCCATCACACCCCACAGATAGAGAGAATGCCAAGCGTAAAGAAACTCTTCAAGAAGATACAAGAGAACACTTCAAAACTCATTTTATGAGGCCAGCATTACCCTGATACCAAAGCCAAAGAACTTAGAAAAACAAAACTTAAATATCAAAATTCCCAGGGCTGAAGAGACGGCTCTGCAGTTAGAAGAACTTCCCAAGGACCCAAATTTGGGTCCTAGCACCTAAGTCAGGTGGTTCCCGAGCACCCTTAACTCCAGTTCCAGGAGATCTGATGACTTCTGTGGGCTCTGTGCACACACACACACACAGAGATACACACACTTAAACACACACACAGATACACACACACATACACACACACTCACACACACACACATATACACACACTTAAACATAAAATCTTATTCAAATTAATGACAAATATTCCTAATGTTCATAAATACAAAATCCTTGAGCAATATATGGCAAGAAATGTCAATATCCAATGAACTTTTCCCCAAGAATATAAGGACAGTTTAATATTAACAAACTATCCCAGTCTGGCAGAAGACCATGGCTTCCGGGACAGCCTGAGCTGTCCAGTGAGTCTCATGTTAGAATGGGTTATATAGTGAGACCTTCTCTTAAAAAAAAATACTACCAACACATTCATTGGTGAGATGGCTTAGTGGATAAAGTTTCTGCTGTCAAACCTGAGGCAGGGTGGAAGGAGAGAACGAATCCTGCAAACTCTCCTTGACCATCCACACCCAAACACAACAAAACTAAAAAAAATTAAAAACTGGGGCTGGAGAGATGGCTCAGAGGTTAAGAGCACCGACTGTTCTTCCAGAGGACCTGAGTTCAATTCCCAGCAACCACATAGTGGCTCACGATCATCTATGATGACATCTGGAACCCTCTTCTGTATACTGTATACATAATAAATGAATAAATCTTTTAAAAAATTTTAAAAACTAATGTGCTGCACACCAACAGAATAAAGAAGTCAGGTAATGAGAATCATATCACATGTGGAAAGAGTATTGCTGAAATGAAATCCTCAGTCAGGACTAAACTCTTCCGTCATTTTATCTGAGAAGGAAGGTTCGAAGCATGGCTAGCACAGACCAGTGTGTTCAGGAGCTGCAGGGATGCCGTCTGCCATCCGAGTCTCCATGAGTCTGTTACTCACCTGTGAAACTTGGTGGGGTCTGAGGAGCGAACGGAAGCAGGTGTGGTTTTTAGGCATACCACCCTGATCATGCCTGGTTGTCTCAGAAATAAACGTTTAATCTGCCATGTTTAATCTGAAGAATAAAGTTGTACTCTTGTGGGGCCGGAGAGATGGCTCAGTGGCTAAGAGCACTGACTGCTCTTCCAGAGGACCTGGGTTCAATTCCCAGCAACCACATAGTGGCTAACAACTGTCTGTAGTTCCAGTTCCAGGCAAACACCAAGGCATATAAATAAGTAAAAATAAAAAAAAAAGTTGTACTCTCGTAAATCTTGTCATTGTGCCACCATTTTGGCTTAGGCTGGCCTTTCTCTCTCTTGACCGAATCTGAGAATTCCCCTTCCCTAATAACCCATTCTCCTTCTGGCATTGAAGGGAGGCTCTGGCCCTGATGTTTCTTCCTTAAACCTATCTCAAGACTCTCTTTATTTCTTTTAGAGTAAATTCCAAAAGGTTGAGTAGGTGGGGGAAGGAGATTTTAGAACAGATATGATACCCAAGATGTGGTACCCAGTCACAATTTAAGACAAGTACCAAGTGTGGCAGCTTGCGCCAGCAATCCCAGCCTTCAGAGACTGCATCAGGAACGCTCAGCTTGGGATGCATAGTGAATAGTAGACTGGTCGGGGCTATATCTCAAAATAACAACAACAAAATCTAGAAGAAATGAGAAATATAGTGATGAGGTAGGAAGATCAGGAGTTCAAGGTCATGCTCAGCCAGAAAAATTTGAGACTATTCTTTGAGACATGTGACCTAGTCTCTGTCACAGGAAAAGCAACAGGGGTGGGGGGTGGGGGGGTGTGGGACGGAGATAACAAAGAGAGACTCTGAGAGAGGAAGAGAAATCCCAGTGGCATATAACAATAATTCCAACATTTAAAAGCTGAGGAAGAGGGCTGAAGAGATGGCTCAGAGGTTAAGAGCACTGACTGTTCTTCCAGAGGTCCTGAGTTCAATTCCCAACAACCAACCAGATGGTGGCTCACAACAATCTATAATGATATCTGGTGCCCTCTTCTGGCATACATAATAAATAAGTAGAAATCACACACACACACACACACACACACACACACACACATATATATATAATTCTCCAACAGGGGTGTGTCACTGAGGGCTTCCAAAAGCCCACACCAATTCACATAAAAATAATTTTTTTTAAAAAGGCTGAGGCAGAAGGATTACTTGCAAGGTCCAGGGCAGCCCTGGCAACAGTGAGTTCGAGCCTGTTTCAAAATTCAAAACAAAGAAGAAAGAGAGAAGGAGGAGGAGGAGAAGGAGGAAGAGGAGGAAAGGAATCCTAGATAGTGGTAAGGTGATTTCTTGTCTGGCATGCTTATGTCCTGATCCCAACGCCGCCCACCCTGAGAGCAAAGGAGGAGAGGAAGGAAAGAAGAAAAGGAAAACCCCTGACCTCGCCTCTCATTTATTTTTTATTTTTTGGTTTTTTGAGATAGGGTTTCTCTGTGCAGCCCTAGCTGTCCAGGAAGTCAGTCTCTGTCAACCAGGTTGGCCTCGAACTGCCTGCCTTTCCCTCCCAAGTGCTGGGATTAAGGGTGTGAGCCGCCACTGATAACCCTGCTGCTCTTCATGGCTTCACTTTGGTCACACTTCTGTCTGAGGAGAAGGGTCTCCTCCTTGTTATCTCAGCTCTCCTTCATTTCCCAACTTCTCATCATCTGGCTTCTGGTCTCACTAAACTTTCAAGGGTTGAGATCAGCTTTCCATAATGTCCTGTCTTCAGCTTTTTTTTTTAAATTATTTTTTTAAATATTTATTTTTATTGTATGTGAATTGGTGTTTTGCCTGCATGTATAACCGTGTAAGGGTGTCAGATCTTGGAATTACAGACAGTTGTTAGCTGCCATGTGGATGCTGGGAATCAAACTCAGGTCCTCCAGAAGAACAGTCAGTGCTCTTAACCACTGAGCCATCTCCCCAGCCCCGGTTTTCGAGAATTTTATTTATTTTTATGTGCCCTTTTCCTGTGTCTGTGTGTTCATGCCATGGATGTGCGGGGGCTCTCAGAGGCTAGAATAGGGAGTTGGAACTCCTTGAATCTGGAGTTGCATGCACTGTCAAGCACCAAATGCGGTGCTGAGAACTAAAATCAATTTTATAAGAGAAGCAAGTGCTCTGAACCTCAGACCTATCTCTCCAGATCCTGTTTTTTTTTTTTATGTATATGAGTGTCTGTCTGTCTGTATTTATGTGCAACACGTGTATGTCTGCTACTTTCAGAGTTCAGGGGAGAGAGAGAGTCAGATTCCCACTAGGATTACGAGTGGTTGTGAACCACCATCCAGTATGGAACCTGAACCCGGATCCTCTACAGGGCAGCAAGTGCTCTTAGCTCCTGAGCCATTTACCCAACCTGGGGTTTTGCTATGGTGGTGGTTGTTTGTGATTTTATTTGTTGAAGCAGAGTCTCTCTACAAAGCCCTGACTGTCCTGGAGCTCCCTATGTAGACCAGGTTGGCCTTGAACTGACAGAACTGAGTGCTGGGTTTAAAGCTGTGCTTTGCCATACCCAGCTTCAACCGGGGACTTTTATTACAGCAGAAACACTTATAGTTTGAACTGAAAGAGACAGGACACCTGGAAAAAAGCCTGAGGAACCCCCCTTCTCCCAAAATTCTCCTGGCAAGAAACCAGTGAAATGAAAGTTGTAAATGTTGGATACATTTTTGAAAAAAAGAAAAAAGACCTCAAAAAACAAAACCCTAAAACCAGAGGATGCATGAAGTTTGAGGCCAGAAGGTGGGGCCTTGAAGCAGAGCTGAAGTATTCCAGTCTGGAAACACGTTTGTGTGAGTGAGATGGGGCGGGGGGGGGGGGACTCCTTTTTCCTTTCCCCTCTTTTCTAAGCCCCTCCCTCTCTCCAAGGTTTCTGTATTCCAGGCTGGTCTCACACTCACTATTTACTTGACTGAGAATGGCTTTGAACTTCGGAGTCCTTTCTCACTACTTCTGGAGTGGTGTGCTGGGATTTCAGGCATGTGCCACCACACCTGATTTATACAGTCATAGGGATGGCATGCAGAGCTTTGTGTTGTAGCCCAGGCTGACTTGGACCTCAATACAATAATTTTGCCTCAGTTTCCCAAGTGCTGGGATTACAGGCATGCACCACTAAACTCAGGTTATGGCTGTATTTTTTTAAATGAAAACTCAAGATAGCTAACCAGGCGTGACGGCATGCACATACTTGTAATGCCATCACTGGGGAGGCAGAGGTGGCAAAGGGCAAGGTTATCCTTGCCAGCAAAGTGAGTTTGCAACCTGGAATACTCCAGACTCTATCAAGAAAGAAATTAAGGATGAGGAAGATGAGAGAAAAGTGAGAGAAAGATTAAGTAAATTGGACCGTACTGATATTAGAATATTAGAATCTGATATTAGAACCATCCCAGGGAAGTCAGGCAGCAGTGATGGCTGTGCCTCGGAAATTCCCAGTAGAGCTGTCATACATTGCTCTCTTGGGTTCCTACTTGATCCTCCAATGAAAACTGTATTTTCTTTTCTGTTCACCCAAATGGTGAAAACAACTGTGAATTAGCATCAAAATCTAAACAATTCTAAGAAATCTCATCTTTTTCCGGTAGAGATGTAGCATTCGTATTATCATCGGAGTGAATGAAGTTCCTCTAGCGGTGGATTCAGTGGCTTGATGGAAAAGGTGCTGTCGAGAATCAGTGTTGGTGAGCCTTTCATGCTGTTTTACTTGTTTGCAGCAGAGGCCATTATCCCCATGGGCTAACTGACAGGGCCTTCTCTGGTTACCATGGAGTCTACACACAAACATGTTGCCACTACCTCTAGACAATCTGTTGTTAAGTAATGTTTTCCTCTGAAGTTAAACATCCCCTCCTGGAGAGAAGAAGGAAATATTTAAGACTCAGGAAGTAAACACAACTTACAAGTTTTAGGAGGCACCTGAAACTTACAAGATTCAAGGCTTGGCTTCCCAAAGTTGTATAAGCAGTAACAATTGTTGGAGGAAGGAGACCACTATGGAACTGCCTACAAGTTGTGAGCCATCACTCATGCTGGGGTGAGTATTTTGGAGATGCAGCTGTTTTTGAGTTGGCTATGCAGTTGTAAGAAACCACTCACCCATACTCCTGTAAGTAACTCCATAAACTCATTGGTTCATTAAACTAGATTATGGTGAAATAGTTTCTTTGGACTGTTGTTGGTGCCCTGTCTGGAATGAAATAGACACTTGTTATTGTCTCCAAAGAAAGAGTCACATGACAGTTTTACATTTTACCTTCATATATAACTAACTTGGTGATATTTAGTGCCTTCCTTGTGAGACCATTACTTTCTTGGGTGTATTTTAATGACTTTAGCTGTAGGTGAAAGCTAGAGTCTGAGCTAGGAAATGTTTCACAGTGGTTGAATGAATACAATATTGTTTCCCAGATAACAATAACCTGAAAACAACAACAACAGCTCTCCTTCAATATCCACAGGGATATTGTTCCAGAATCTCCCATGAATTCCAGATGCTCTCAAGTCCTTTGTACAAAATGGTTTAAATTGGTTATAAGACTACTTATATCTTCCCATATATTTTGAATCATCTCTAGATTATATATTGTGGTAGTGTGTGTGTGTGTGTGTGTGTGTGTGTGTGTGTGTGTGTGTGTGTATACCACTTATGTGTCCGGTGCTCTTTGGAGGCCAAAAGGTACTAGATTCTCTAGATCTGGATTTACAAATAGTTGTGAGCCACCATGTGGGTGCTAGAAATCCTGAGTCTGTTGGAATAGCAGCTAGTCTTCTTAACTACTATTAAGTTCTATTTTAAATCTATCTATCTATCTATCTATCTATTTATCTATCTATAGGCAGGGTCTTACTATGTAGCCCTGACAAGACTGGAATATACTATGTAGACCAGAGGTTGGCCTTGAAACTCATAGAGATCTGCCTGCCTCTCTCCCAAATATTAGGATTAAAGATGTTTGTAACCATCAGGGTTCTCTATAGTCACAGAATTTATGGAATAAACCTCTCTCTCTCTCTCTCTCTCTCTCTCTCTCTCTCTCTCTCTCTCTCTCTGTGTGTGTGTGTGTGTGTGTGTGTGTGACTTATATTTATCCTATTGGAATGACTTACAGGCTGCAGTACAGCTAATCCCACAACGGCCAGCTATGAATCAAAAGTCCAAGAATCCAGCAGTTGCTTGGTCCCATGAGGCTGGGTGTCTCAACTGGTCTTCTGAATGTGCTGGAATCTTGAAGAAGTAGATTCCAATGTCAGTGAGGGAATGGATGTGCTAGCAAGGCAAGCAGGTACAGAGCAAAAGCTCCCTTCTTCCAGCAGAAGATGCAGCCCAGATTAAAGGTGTAACTTTGTGCCTCAAAATCTGACTTAAAGGCCTGTGTCTTCACAGACTTAATTGAATCAAAGGTGTATGTCTTCCCATCACAAGTTCTGGGTCAAACGAGTGTGTCTACCTACCTCAAAGGTCTGGATTAGAAGTGGATGCACCCACTTCAAACAAAGCATAAACCAGGCAGTGGTGGCACACACATTTTTTTTCTTTTTTCAGGATCCATCATTCAAACTTTATTTACAGTAGATGTGAACAGTGCTTATGGGCTGAGATGTGCAGACACCACCTGTCATCAAGCATCACCCTGCCGTCCTCTCACCAGGGCCTCTGCCTCCTCACTCCAGCTGCTTGCTGCCCTCGGATTTCTGGTCCAGTCTGCTCCTGTTACTCTTCACATGTAGATGAAGTAGGCAAGTGTCTCTCATTCACCAGTATGTTCCTGAAGTGGCGGCTCACAGTTTCCGCTAGCTGGGCCTTGTTGATGCCTGGTCTGGTCTGCAGCTTGTAGGGTGGCACACACTTTTAATCCCTGCATGAAGGAGGCAGAGGCAGGAGGCTCTGGAACTAGGCAGGAGCTAGCTAGGTTCAGGGGTACACAGAGAAAGCCAGTCTCAAAAAACCAAACCAGCCAACCAACCAACCAACCAACCAATCCAATACTACCTCATGTATTTGACTGCCCCAAATTGCTCTAGCTTTAGCCAGTGAGCGCTCTTTCTGTGGACTTTTGTGGTTAAGTCATTGTCCTGGGCCATGATCTTCATAAGAAGAGGTAATATAGATGTGGAGAAGGGAGTTCAGTTGGTAAAGTGCTTCTCTAGTAAGCTAAAAACCTCAGTGCTGAACCAGGCATACCAGGACAGGCCTGTAAACTCAGCACTCAGGAAGTGGAGCCCAGAGGGACCGGAAGTTTAAGGTCATTCTGCTGTCATCAGGTTGGAGGCCAGTCTGAGGATACATGCCTTTAATCCTAGTACCTGGGAGGATCGATCTCTGTGAGTTCAAGGCCAGCCTGGTCTATCGGGAGGGTTCTAAGATAACCAGGGCTGTTAACTTTACACAAAGAAACTTGTCTTGAAAAAAAAAAAAAAAGAGTGTGAAAAGAGAGATACTATATATTCACTCACAAAAAGGGCTCAGAAGAAACCAAACCTGATAAAACTTTGTTTTTGACTTCCAACCTCTATCGTCTAGAGAAATAATTTCCTCTTGTGCAAACTACCCATGGACAATAGCACTAATTCTGGCACACAATACAGGGCCTTTCACCACAATATAAAGGAAATTTTAGACTGTGCTTGGGATTTATTGTATAAGAGAAGAATCTATTTTCAATAAAAAAAAATAAAGTTTTAGAAAAATGGCTTTAATTGGTGTGCTGTGTGTGTCTCTGTGTGCACGCATGTGTTATGGTGGGGGTTGTGTTCATGTGCCATAGCATGTGGACATCAGAGAATAACATTAGGAGTTTTGTTTTGTTTTTCTGCTTACTAATTTATTTCTTATGTGCATTGGTGTTTCGCCTGCATGTAAGTCTGTGCGGATGTCAAATCCCCTGGGATTGGAGTTACAGAGGCTCGTAAACTGCTAAGTGGGTGCTGGAAACTGGATTCTGTCTTTTGGAAGAGCAGCCAGTGCTCTTAACTGCTGAGCCACCTCTTCAGCCCCCAAAATTGGAGGTTTTATTGGCAGGGTCTCACTATGCAGCCTTGGCTGGTCTGGAGCTCACTATGTTGACCAGGCTGGTTTTGAACTTAGAAAGACCCACCTGCCTTTGCCTCCTGGATGCTGGATTAAAGGCGTGTGCCACACACTGGTTTGAGGAGATATTATGGAGTCAGTTCTCCTTCCACTTTTAGAGGGAGGGTGAGGGTGGGGTCATCAGACTCATGAGCTTTTCTTTTCTTCTTTTAAAGATTTATTTATCTATTATGTATACAGTATTCAGAAGAGGGTACCAGATCTCATCACAGATAGCTGTGAGCCACCATGTGGTTGCTGGGAATTGAACTCAGGACCCCTGGAAGAATAGTCAGTGCTCTTAACCTCTGAGCCATCTCTCCCACCCACTCATGAGCTTTTCAAAGGCCTTGTTCACCTTAATTTAAAAGATTGACGGACAAAGGAAAACACCTCTGAGTTGACTACTTTAGTGCCAGACAAGCCCAACCAGGCATGTTAACACAATTATTCAGTAGGTTAAGGGGATTAGGGTATGTGTATGTGGGGGGTAATTCCAGAGTTTGAGGCCAGTCTAAACTACAAAGTAAAAGTAAAATAAATAGATAAAACAAACAAATAAATATTTTTGTTGTTGTTACACTTCTTTAATCCTGGGGAGGGGGGGAGATAGAGGCAGCTAGATCTCTTTTTATTCAAGGCCGGTTTTGTCTAGTGTATAGTGTGAGTTCCAGGATACCCAGAACTAAATGAGAGACTCTGTCTCAAAATAAAATAATAAATAAAAATAAAACTAACCAAAAACAAATGAAGCCCATAAAACTATTTCCTGGCAGGTTGAAAGTGTAACTCATGTTACATCTGGGAAGAGTGAGGCACTGGGTTCAGTCCCCAGAACCACTCAAGTCAAAAACTACACTGGCTTCACAGATGCTTGTGGACTGTGTAGAAAGTGGTCCTGATCTGAGCTGGACTCCCAGCACTGGTGTTCCGGGTGGTCTGTCCTCTTCCTGTCCTGGATGCTAACACAAAGCTTGCTCTGACCTTCACTGTGGCTCCTGAGAATCTGTGGGCTACTGCCCCCCACCTCAGCCAATAAGGTAAAGGATCAGTCAACACTTCCATGTCCTCCCCTCCCGCTCTCTCAGCTTCTCTCTTCCTTCTCTTCCAAACTTTTCTCTTTCCCAGAAGCCTACAGATTTAAGTATGTGTGTGGTCTACTATGACCGTAAGCTTTTTCCATCACAACTCCGTTAATAATTTGCTCTACCACTGCTAAAGAAATCACCGACTGCCTTCACCCTCATGGGGAATCCTCAACACTGGCTAGGGGCAGCAAAAGAAGGAGGAGAGACAGACACACAGACATCTACATGGTGAAGCTGAGATCTGGTAAAGTTCGGGAACCTCAGTTCACTGGGTACATCATTAGTCTCTGTAGAAGATCTCTGTAGGCAGCAGTCTCTGGGTGTAAACGTGCAGGTCAACGCCGGAAGTTCCAATAGGTCAATGCCGGAAGTTCCAATAGCACACCTCATGAGTAGTTTATACATACTCATATTCTCCCTCCTGAGGAAATCTTTGCCACTCCTTTTGGGCCTGGCTTATTTGAGTAACTGCTTTACCAATTTCCTATAGGTCACCTGGTCCTGGAGTCCTCAACAAGCCATGCCCACGTCATATCCGCTCAGGGCTTCCTCTGCTCCCTACAACCTACTGTAGGTGCCTCTTAGGTCCCTCCACTCACACTCCCCGAATTCTGACTTCTGCTTCCACCCTTTTGCAAACAGTTCTGGCCTAGGGCCTTCAAGAATGTCTCCAAGTCCCACAATGCATACTAGCCTTCTCCACAGGTAGGCAGACGGCTGGCATCTCCTGCTCAGTCCATTGTCATTTCTGCTGATAGCCTTTGTCGCCCACTAATGACTTAGTGTCATCTTTGACATTTGGTGCTAGTTTTGTTTCAGTAATTTCAATAATTATTTTTGCTATGTAATATATCCAAATGCTTTCTTCAGAGGTCTAAATATTCAAACAACAAACTGAAAAACTCTCTCCCAACTAATGGCCTCTAGGTATCAATTTCTATCTTTTTTAAAAAAGTAGTTTATTTTTGTTTTATGTGTGAGAGTGTCAGATTCCTGGAACTGGAGTTACAGACAACTGTGAGCTGTCTGTGGGTGCTGGAAATTGAACCCCAGTCCTCTGGAAGAGCAGCCAGTACTCCTAACCACTGAGCCATCTCTCTAGTACCTTAATTTTCTATCTTAATGGGTCATTATTGTCATATTTTTTGTGTACATGTCTTTGGGGACATATAGTCACTTTCAATGATGGACATGATCTAAGGTAGGCGTGGTTTGGCACGACTGTAATCCCACCACTCGGGAGGCAGAGGCAGGAAAATTTCTGAAAGTTTGTGGCCAGCCTGGTTTACAGAGTGAAATTCAGGTCAGCCAGGGTTATTAACACAGAGAAACCCTGTCTCAAAACACAAAACAAAAGAAACCCATCATTAGGTGATTTCATGGTTTCGGGAATATGGTAGACATTTGTAACATGAACCACCAGGGCACAGCATCAATGGCATGGAAAGACATTTTTTTTTTTTTTAAGTCAGATTCTCATGGTAGCCTTGACTGGCCTGGAACTTGATGTGTAGACCAGGATGGCCTTTAATTCATAGGGATTTATCTGCCTCAGCCTCAATACCTGACTCTTATTTATTTAGATTTTTCTTTTTCAAAAAAAAATTGTTTATTTATTATGTATACAGTATCCAGAAGAGGACACCAGATCTCCTTGTAGATGGTTGTGAACCACCATGTGGTTGCTAGGAACTGAACTCAGGACCTCTGGAAGAACAGTGTTCTTAACCTCTGAGCCATCTCTCCAGCCCCCATTGAGATTTTTTTCAAGACAGAATTTCTCTGTGTAGCCCTGCTATCCTGGAACTCAGTCTGCAGACCACCAGGTTGGCCTCAAACTTAGAGACTTTTCTGCTTCTTGAATGCTGAGATTAAAGGTGTGCACCACAACCACCACCTCTTTTTTTTTTTTATTATCTATCTATTTCATCTATCAATCCATCCACCCACCCATCCATCTATTTTGACTCTACCTCCTGAGCGCTGGGATTCAAGGCGTGCACCACCACCTCCCAGCTGATTGCTAACTTTCTTATGACCCTCCAGAGACCACCACTATGAGAAGTTGGACACAGTGAGCCTAGAAGCCACCCAGTGTATAAGACTGTGGGAGATGCTCACCCTCAGCCGTGGCCCTGCACAGCAATGTCTGAGAGCAGGAGGCCCCTCAAGTTTGTGCCATCTGGACCGAAGAGATGGCTTAAGGGCACTTGCTGCTCGTTCACACCCAAGTTTGGTTCCCAGCATCCATGTTGTTAGGTGGGTCACAACCATCTAGAACTCCAGCTGCAGAGGCTCTGACACGTGTGACCGCCTCAGGTACTTGTACTCATTTGCACATACCCACATACAAACACACACTTACACATAATTAAAAATAATAAAAATAAATGTTTCTAATGATTTTGTGCCCTTTATGCCCTGCTTGTGTCTCCCAAGGCCTCCTCTAAACCACAAGAGCTTGGCTGGCACATCTCCAAAGTGTGCTATGAGCCTGTCTCTGCCATGACTGTTGGAACACAGAGTAGGTCTGTTGCCCTTTATGGAGACACCACCCCTGGTTCTTTCGGGTTCCCTAGCGCCTCACCAGGTATATCACCCAGCAGACGTGAAGAGTCAAGTGCTTGTCTATTAGAGATGCTATTTGAGTGCTTTCAGCAAAAGGGGACTCACGGGTGGCCCCTCAGGAAGCACACAGCCGGGGTCCTACAGCTTAGGAAGAGGACAGAGGTAGCCTCAGGTACATTAGTTGCTTTGCCCTTCATCATGACCAATACTTGAGGGGCAAAGGTTGAGGTTGAGGGCCATCATGCCAGGCCAGTCACATCGTATCCACAGCAGGGAAACACAGAAACATGCTGGTGTTCGGCTTGTTTTCTCCATTTTATTTGGTCCAAGTCCCTGGTCCAAGTCCCTAGCCCACACGATGGTGCTGTCACCCTTCAGGTTAGGTCAGCTTTCCACAGTTAAACTCTCTGGAGACATAAAGGTGTATCCTACAGATTCTAAAGTCCAGTCAGGTTGACAATGGTGACTAAGCCACACACCGGGGAACCCCCCCCCATTTGCTTCACTCTTGTACTGATTGACTGATAGACTTCCTGTTTCTCAGTTACTCTGGTAGAAAGTGGCCTCTGAGTGCAGCTCCCAGGCCATCTAGGATATAACTAAAATATAGAAACAGAGACAGGGAGGGAGGGGGGAAGTGGTGAGGGATCAGAGGAAGGGAGAAGAGACTGCTTGTTCTTTTGCAATTTCAGTTTCAAAATCTCCATGAAAGGATCTGACTGGCCACTTAGCGCCAGGAATCTACTTTTGGGCCAGTCACCTGCAATTGAGGGCAATGAAGGGAGAAACAGGACAATCCTGAGGACCTTGGTAGTGTGACCTTATCTCCTGGGGACCTTGTCTCCACAGCTTCATCATGAATGTGATTCAGCTCTTAGTTTCTAGTCTCTGTGTCTTAGCCGAACAAACATTCTAAAGTCTTGAGACAGAAAACACATTTTGACACAGTTCTGGCCAAGTGACCACTAGGAATGGGAGCCAGGAGATGGAGGCTTTATAACATAGGGAAGATCAGTAGGGGCATTCCAGGAATGAGGACAGTTTCCAGAGAAGGGTGAGCTCGTGAGTCACGCCTAAAGGTGACTGTTAGGGGTATTTGTTGAAAAAATTGATGGAATGATCGCATTTTTTTTTTCTAGATATGGTTTCTAGATGGATGGCAACAGAGAGGCCTGCTGCTTTGGGAATAATACCGTGGCACAGCCAGCAGCGTGGAGTAGAACTGGGGAATTCAATCGAGCAAGAGGTGGAAGGAAGAATCTGAAAGACTTCGAAGTTTCAGCTTGGAGGCGGGTTCTATTTCGGTGTGGTGGTGTGTATTTTCCCATAGCTCCCTAGTGATTTTTAAATGAGATTATAGTCGGGCAGTGGTGGCACATGCCTTTAATCCCAGCACTGAGGACGCAGAGGTTAGTGGAGGTTAGTGGAGCTCTGTGGTCATCCATCAATCAGTCTGTTTGAAATCAGACATATCCTGTATCATATCCCTTCAGGCAGACATTTTCAGTTCCCTCCCTCCACCATTCAGGCCTGAAAACCTTGACTTACCTCAGACCTCTGCCCTCTTAGCTCCTCAGCTGTCTCATTAGTTACCAACTGGTACAAGATTTTCCTTTGTTTACACTGGTCCTTTTCGTTTCTGTCAGCTACCTACACCCTAATTCCCACCAGTGAGGAATCTCAGAGCATCTTTCAGTGGCTGATAGGAAGATAGTATGGAAAAGATATTCCTGGGCCCCTAGGAATATTGGTGTCCCCTGTTAACCGGCCATCTTTACTCAGGGAAGTCCCTGGGAACACTGATACAAACAAACAAAAGAAAACTTAATGATTAACTGGACATTTGCTGCTGCCCCCCAGGCCAGAATGTAGAATAAGTTAGACTCTGGTCATTTCTGTCTCCCCGCATCCCCCACCCCCAATTAATGCTCAAGCAAGAGTCTTTTTGTTTTGTTTTTCAAGACTGTATTTCTCAGTGTAGCCCTCTATGTAGAACACAATGGCCTCAGATGCACAGATCCATGCCTCAGTGCTGCTGGAATTAAATATATATATGTGTGTGTGTGCTTTTAATATATATGTATATATAATTTTTTTAATCTTTATATTTTATGTTCATTGATGGTTTTGTTTGCATGTATGCCTGTGTGAGGGTGTCAGATCCCCTGGAACTAGAGTTACAGACATTGGTTGCTGGAAATTGAACCCAGGTCCTTTGGAAGAATAGCCAATGCTTTTCACCCCTGAGCCATCTCTCCAGCCCCCTCAAATAGGAGTCATAAAGTTTACTTTGTAGCAAGACGAAGTCACAGCAAACTGAAAAACTGGTTTTGACAAAATTGTAATTTGTAGCCTCTGTCCAAGGCTGGAGTTGTCCAAACCTGTGTAGCCCTAGGATTTGGTGACCGTGTGTGTGTGTTTGTGTTTGTGTGTGTGTGTGTGTGTGTGTGTGTGTGTGTGTGTGTTGCATGACCCGGCTTGACTGCCTCTTCGGATGCCAAAGGTAACCCTTGTCACTTCATAGGCTGTGCCAAATAGTAGGAGACAGGCTGACTTTTAATCTCGTAAATGTTCTACTCAGGAAAATAGAATTTACTTCAAGTTCTCCCCAAGCTGAACAAGATTTTCTTTCTGTTTTAGAGGACATTATATTTGAGATCAGGGGAGTAAAATTTGCTCACAGTCTGCCTCTGCCTGGAAAGGAGTGATGAGAGGTAGACAGACATGAATGTCCTCCAGATCTCAGTGACTGAACTCAGGGATGCTGCCCTGGTAAACCCTAGCCCTTGCTCAGCACTGTCAAGAACTCAAGGATGCTGCCCTGGTAAACCCTAGCCCTTGCTCAGCACTGTCAAAAGATATCAAAGCTAAGCATTGGTGCTCAAAGAGGCCATTGGGATCATCTACCTTATAAGAAATGGTTGTGTTTATGTGAAGGTGTGCACTCGAAGGTCGGAAGACAACTTTTGGGGGTAGGTTCACTCCTTCCCTTCCACGGTGAGAAGAGAAAAGAATGCCAGACTCAATCATCAATGAGGTCAGTCAGATCTAATCAGGTGGGTAAGGTATCCATGGGTGGAGGCTTCCAGAATTTAATTGATAACCCAATCAATAAGCTCAGGAAGAAGGCAGACCAGAACTGACTGTGTAGGGCAGGTCTGAGAACCTGTTGACATAGGATTTGCAAACAAAGGACTTGGTGTGTTCCCTGTAGTGACAGAGTAATCTCATATATCTTGGCCAAAAATTTCTGGCCAAGAGGCAGCCTTCTCTTGCCAAGACATGAATCCCCATTTTCTTGAAAAGGTCAGCCAGGTTGGCTTGGGGGCAGTAATTTCAATTGGTTTGGAATGCTGAATGGCATTAAATCTTAAGGATGTATAGAATTAATGAGGAAGATGAAAAAGCCAAATTCATTTATAGCGTTCATCCTGCCTCTCTCTTTTTAAAAAATATGTACCTTTATTTTATGTGAATTGGTGTTTTGCTTGCATGTATAACTGTGTAAGGGTGTCAGATCTTGGAATTACAGACAGTTGTTAGCTGCCATGTGGATGCTGGGAATTGAACTCAGGTCCTTTGGAAGAACAGTCAGTGCTCTTAACCTCTGAACCATCTCTCCAGCCCTCATCCTGTCTCTTATAGAAGACTTGGTAATAAATATTGTGATTGGTACTTTAATATTTTGTTTGTTTTGTTTTATGTTTTTTGAAAACTTTATTTGCCTTGGTGTTTCCCTGGAACTGGGAACTGGAACTACAGACAGTTGTGAGCTGCTATGTGGATGCTGGGAATTAAACCTCGTCCTGGAAGAACAGTCAGTGCTCTTAACTGCTGAGCCATCTCTCCAGCCCCTGATTTTTGTTTTTTTAAGACAGGGTTTCGGGGCTGGAGAGATGGCTCAGCGGTTAAGAGCACCGTCTGCTCTTTCAGAGGACCGGGGGTTCGATTCCCAGCACCCACATGGCAGCTAACAACTGTCTGTAGTTCCAGTTCCAGGCAAAACACCAAGGCAAATAAATAAATAAAAGGTTAAAAAAAAAAAAAAAAAAAAAAAGACAGGGTTTCTCTGTGTAATAGGCCTGGCTATCCTGGAACTACCTTTGTAGACCAGGCTGGCCTCAAACTCACTGAGATCAGCCTACCTCTGCCTCCCAAGTGCTGGGATTAAAGGTTTGTGCCACTACCACCTAGATGTATTTTAATATTTGTAAAATTAGAAAATTTATGGTAGAAAAATCTGTCAAAAGTTTCACAAATGCTTAAGTTAATGCCTTCTGTTATCTCTTTCTTTTATGGAAAGTTAGACATGGCACACTAAATGTCTCTTGTGCTTTGTGAGTGGGTATGAGTTGCCCTCTAAAAGCTCTGGTGATGGTAAAAGTGCAGCTCTGAGGTCAGGCTCAGGACTGGTTCCATCTCTTACCATCTAATTTTGGGCGAATAACATCTACATGTTCTGGTTTCTTCACCTGTCAAATGGGAACACAGTAGTAAGTATCTGATGGGCTGACTCAGAGAATAGTATGAGAAGGGGATAATATGTGGGCTGGGGAAGCTGCTCAGTTGTTAACAGTGCTTGCCTCCCATGCTTGAAGTCCTGGGTTCGATCCCCAGCACACATTACACACATTAACCAGGCATAGTAGCATAGGCCTTAATCCTAGCACTTGGTGGGGCCAGAAGGTTTAGGGGTTGAAGGTCATCCTCATCTACACAATGGAGGCTAGCCTGGGCTACTTGAGGCCCAGTATAAACAGAGAAGGGAGATAATGTAGATGTAAGTGCGAAGTCCTGAGTGTAGTGGGGAAAAGACAAAGCACCCAGTCTTGAGGAATCAGAGATGAAAGACATGTTGAAACTAAGAGTAACAAGTTATTTTGATGAATTTTTCTAGCAAATGAGAAGACAGAAGTGAAAAGTTCTGAGCAAAAGAAGCAGTATCTGCAAAAGTTGCAAAATGTCAGTATTTCTAGATTTATATGACCCAAGGCTTCCAAGTTCTTCTATAGTCAGAGAAATGTGGCAGATGAGGTCAGAGATAGCATCACCAGTGAGGTCATCAGAAGGCTCAAAGCCACCTTCAAGAGTTTTAGACATTGGCCTAGGAATAATGGGATATAATTAAACACCCCAAGCAGGAACAGCATGATTGGCTTAAAAAAAAAAATGCTGCTCATGTTGAAGTGTGAAGAATGGATTCGAGGGGGCAAGTCTGGTGGCAGGGATACCATAATGCAGTATCTCCATAAGAAAGCAGCCTGAACCAAAGTAAAAATATGTCAGGCCACAGCTTGAAAGATTCCACTGGATGAGCAAGCACAGGGCCACATGTCTTTAATTCCAGCACCTGGACGGAAAGGACAGGCAAAATCTCTGATCTGGAGGCCAGTCTGGTCTTTATATCGAGTTTCAGGCCATCTAGGGCTACATAGTTGAGACCCTGTCTCAAAAATAAAGATTTCACAGAGAATGTTAAGTTGAGGCAGAGGAAGGAGTAGGGATTGTTCCTACAGCGATGGGTGGTATCCTGGACAGTTTTAGAAAATATCCAAGAAAAAAGGCTTTCGAGTTTTGAAAACATTAGTAAAAATTAATGCTTCCTTATTTGTTACGCTGCTTTCTGACACCCTCTGGGGCTTTTTATAATTATCTAGAGTGCATAAAAAAATTCCAGGAAGTATAAAAAAAATGCAGGTTCTCAGGCTAACACGTTAAGATTCTCAGTCAGTTGGAGCTCAGAATCAGTGATTCTGATGGTTGACTACTGATGGATGAAACAAGACCAACCCAACTACCCCTCATGTCTCCAACCTCAATTATTTCCCACTTGTCTACTCCTCATTTGTTAGGCATGCAACTTGAAGTCCCTATAACTTTATGTAAGAAGCTCCAAGAAAGCAAGGGCAAGAACTTAATTTTTAAATTTTTCTTAAGTAGGGCCTTGGTTTGCTAACAGGTGCACGCACAACAGCATACAGGACAGAAAGGGCTCCTTACAAATGTTCATCTAATAAATGACCATATTGCTTTGTACTAAACTTTTTCGCTGCAAGGTCTGGTTAGGGCTTTGAAATGGAGAAGCAAATCTCATTTCAGAAAGGGGTGGCGGCTGCGCCCCAGGCTGCACAGAGGAAAATGTGGGGGAGCCTCTTTGGAGCGGAGGTCCCCCAGCTCCCCGCGCCGGGGACTGAGCGGAGGTCCCCTTCGGCTTAGCAACCATTTTGGGCCGCATGAGCTACTGGGCCGCCGCGTCCACGGTTTGCTCTCCCAGTCGCCCTCCTCGTTCGGGCCCCAGCTAACGCGGCACAAGTGCACGGGAGGCCGACGAGGCGGCCGGGGGGCTGCGAGGACACAGCCGAAAGCCCCCTCCCCGGGAGCGGCAGAGCAGCGGCCGGCTCGCCATCATGGCGGTCTCCGGGCGGGGAAACTGAGCCGTGCGTCGCGTGCGTGCCTCCTCCCTCCCCTCCCCCTCCTCGGCGGCGGCGGCGGCGGCAGAAGCGGCAGCGCTCGCCATTGCCGCTGGTGGCAGGAGGCTGCGAGGAGCCGGCGCGGTCGCAGTCTCCACGGCGCAGGCCCACGGTAGCGCAGCCGCTCTGAGGTGAGTGCCCTACCGCGCAATCTCCAGCTATTTCAGCCCCGGCGCAGCCGCAACACGCCGCCCGCCCGCCGGCCGGCCGGCCCGCCCCGCAGCCGGCACCCTGCCGCCCCCGGCTCGGGGCCTGGGCCCCCGCCGGATTCGGCCTGCCTGGGGCGGGGGGCCCGAGCCGGGCCCAGCCAAACCGCCACCCCGAGGATGCGCAGGCCGCACTAGGCCCCAGGCGTCCTGGCGGGCTCGAGAGGGAGGCGGCTGCCCTCCCGAGAGCCCCAGGGTTCCGGCCTCTCCTGCCGCCTCGGGTTCTCCGGGCCGCCGCGGCCTTCTCCGCGCCGTGGAACCCCCGGGCCTGCCTTTCCCCACGGGCTCGGGAGCGGGCGGCCCGGGAGAGCGCGCCGGGCCTGGGAGCGGGAGGTGGGTGGGCTGCGCGGGACCGGAGCGGCGGCTCGGTGCTCGCCCCCTCGGCTCTTCCCGGGTCTAGTCCGCCGGCAGCGCGGCGCGGCCGGGCGGGGCGCGGGAGTGGCTGTCTCTGGCGGGAGAGGAGGCTGGTTGCTCGGCCGGGCGACCTCCGAAGCTTCCCTCCCGCCGGGGTGGCGTGGGCTGCTTACCCAGGTGGACTGGGGGGCGCAGAATATGGCGCGCTGCCCACCTTCTGCAAGTAGTGATGAGGCGCCTGGGCGGCAGTTCGAGGAGGAGGGCGCAAAGTCCTTTTGTAGGCAGAAATAAGGAGCGACATTGTGTTTTCCTCTACGGCGGAGATGCCCACCCAGGGACCTGGGTTCTTCCCGGGCCTGGGGTGGTGGTTTCCCGGGATAGGGGAGGGGGGAGGTGGCGCACCCCTTAGAAAGAACGTAACCTTTGCCTCGGTTAAAACGGGATCTGGGATGATCTTGTGCTTGATTCTATCCCATATCCCAGGCGTTGCTGGATTCAGGGGGTTGCCATTGCGTGTTTTGTAGTGATTGTTCGTTGTGTCTCTCACCTGTTGTGTGTCATTGCTGCTGGTCCCAAAGTTGGTACGGTGCACCTGACTGCCCACAACTTGAAATTGTTAAAATATCTTAATGTTGTTAAGGCTTCAAAGGATATCCGCTCTGACCAGTTGGAGGAGCTGTTAACAGTTCATCCCATCTTTGCAGTCATTAAAATATCAAGTAGTAATTGTGTACGTTAGAGTTGACATCGGTTGGGCCGAATTCTTTCAGTAGACAAAGCAAAATTCACATTTTACTGAGTGTTTAAGCAATGTTTAATGGATGAAGGTTAGTGGGAGTGAACCTGTCAGTTGAGACGGTGTAGGAGGGAATGGGTGAAGCTTTTGGCCCTCTGGGCCCTCTGGGGGGAGTGGTCCTTTTCCCAGTTCATCTTTAATTATTTTCCTTTGGTCTTGAACAGTAAGTGATTGGATTGTTGCTCACTTAAGGGAAGAGAAGAGAACATTGGGGATACTTTTAAAAGGTGTGTTGCTTAGTTTTTTCCTTCCTGACTCCCTAACATTATTTGAAAGTACTTGACAAGTTACCCTAGAAGGTAGTAAAAATATAGCTAGTTATGAGCACGAAAGGAAATATATAGTCATCATGTGTATTTACTTTTAATTTGAGTGCTGACTTTTGGGCAGATTTTTTGGAGGTGTCAAAGGGAACCCCACTCTTTATTTTTTGGGGCTGTGCTGGGGAATCTAACCCCAGGCATTGTTCATACAAAAAATTATTTGCTGCTTAACTACACGGGCAGCTTCATTTTTTGTTTGTTTTTCTTGATAAGAGTTAAACTGTTGCTTTCAATTGAGTACCTGACCCAAACAGAAATGAAATAATAATCAGATTGTATCCTTCAGCCCACCTTATTTAAAGTCTCTTGATTTTATTATAATCTCAAACTCTTCTTTCAGAAGGGAAAATGACTTTTTGCCTAGTAGTGAGTGGTTCATATTCTCATTCAGCAAAAACTAGCCAACTGAAGCTAGATGTTTACACAAAAACACTGTTAAGGGAAACTTTAGGATTATAGAAGGGATTTTATGTTTCTCTTAATATTCATATCTATTTTAGTAGAACCCAAGGTTGTGGCTTTTTTTTTTTTTAATTATTAGGCATAATTACACACCAGTTGTGAAGGCCATTTAAATCATTCGATTTAAATGCATGGATTGTTATTGCTGGTATGTTATAGGTTTAATCAGACCCATGGGTTGTCTATACAAACCATTTTACATGAAAAAACCACAAGCAGGTGACTTTTAAGGGAAAACTAAGGTTTTTGTGATTTAGAATTACAATTTTATGCGGGGGGGGGGGGGGGGCATATGGTCCTGATTGTCCTGGAACTTGCTAGCTGTAGAGATCAGGCTGACCTCAAAGGATCTGCTTGCTTCTGTCTCATGAGTGCTAGGGTTAAAGGAATATGACACCAAGCCCAGCATACATACACACACACATATATATATATATATATATATATATATATTTAAACTTTATTTATTTATTTATTTGCCTTGGTGTTTGCCTGGAACTGGAACTACAGACAGTTGTTAGCTGCCATGTGGGTGCTGGGAATCGAACCTGGATCCTCCAGAAGAGCAGACGGTGCTCTTAACCGCTGAGCCATCTCTCCAGCCCCTATATTTTTTTCAATAAGACATTCAGTAAATGTTTGTTGGAATAATAGTGATGATGAACAGCCATTATATATATTTTTTTTTAAAGATTTATTTATTTATTATGCATACAGTTTTACAGAAGAGGGCACCAGACCTCATCATAGATGGTTGTGAGCCACCATGTGGTTTTGCTGGGAATTGAACTCAGGTCCTCTGGAAGAACAGTCAGTGCTCTTAACCTCTGAGCCATCTCTCCAGCCCCATGAACAGCCATTATTAAAGTTGGCTTTTGTTTCAGGACAAAAAAGTCAGCATAAAAAGGCATGTTGATTTATTTTTGTTTGCTTGTTTTTGTTTAGGTTAGGGAAGAGAGAAACTGTCTTAAAAGGATACTCTCCAGGAAGTTAACCTCTGTCAGGTCTTTGGACTAGTGCAGTGCACCATGCTGAAACACACTTGCTCATCTACTCATAGTTGGAGGCTGAAAGCATTCTGTGTGCTGCCGAGATGTCTGTAGAAAATGAGATCTTGTACTCATTTACTGTGAGTCTGTGTGGATGCTCATGTTATGTGTGTGTGTGTTGGCTGGGGATAGTATGAGTTTTATATGTATGAGTGTTTGGTTTGTGTATATATATATTTGTGTGTTTGCATGCTTGGTGCTGGAGAAGGCCAGAAGAGAGCATCACATCCCCTGGAGCTGGAGTTGCAGGCAGTTGTGAGCTGGCATATGGGTGCTAGGAACCAAACTTGGGTCCTCTGGAATAGTAGTACATACTCTTTAATGGCTGAGTCACCTCTTCAGACCCCTATTTTTATTTTTCAGTTATGTGTCTGTGTTTTTAATGTATCTGTGTTTATATGGGATTGTTCATGTGAGTACAAGTGCCTGTGAAGTCCAAAAGAGGGCATCATCCCCTGGGGCTGGAATTACAGGTAGTAGTGACCTACTCATCAAGAGTGCTGTCTTTCTCTGGAAGAGAGCTCTTAACCACTGAGCCAGCTCCAGACTGTTTTTTGTTTAAGAATTTGTGTATCTTTGGCTGGCCTAGAACTTGCTGTGTAGTGAAGGTTGACACTGAACTTAATCCTTCTGCCGCCACCTTCCCAATGCTGGGATTAAAGGCACGGACTTTATTTTAATATTAGAGCTACATCCTAGCCATTGGCTAATACTTACCTATCATATTCTAAGGTGAACAGGCTAGAAGATAAATAGTCAAAGGAATTGAAACAAACCAGTTACAGGCATTACCAGGACCGTAACTACACTAAACTGCTGGAAATTTTTAATCTTGGAGCAACATGAATGTTTTAAAGTTAACTTTAATGTGGCATGGTGAAAACTTGCAAAGTGACTTTTTGACTGCTAAAGGAAAGGAAATGGATTACGTATGAGGATATATGTATATATTTACATATATATATGTCTTGGATTATAGCCCTCCTCTATACAGTTAATGCATTTCAACCTCTCCTCTATTTATTTTAGTCGTCAAGACATAAGAAACCACTCATGTGGTTTTTATTCCTAAGCTGTCCTAATGTATTCACATTTATATGACATTAAACCACTTTTAAACTGAAGAAAAACCAAAAATGTAACTTTTTGGAGATAATCAAGCACATTAAAGACAACAAGTTCCTTTGTGGCTGGCCTGCTGCATGATGTCCCTTAAGACAAGTCTCTATTGTACACTCAGTAGTCACTCAGAAGATCACCCTGGCTGAGGGAGTCTCCCGAAGCCCAGACTACATAGTCAGTTTTGCCTAGCTAGGAGTAGTGTGCTTAAAACTTGACCTGCTACCTCAGTATCATCATTTCTTGGGGATAGCCAAAGCCATATCTAGTAAGGGCATGAATTTCGGATGTGCACCTCCATGATTAGAATGATCACTGTGATTTGGGGTGGAGGTAAGTCGCAGGAGCTATTCTTTGTGTGGATCATCTGTTTGGTGATTGCAGGTACTCGTGGGAATTTATTGCTTAGTATATCGGTGAAGTGTATAACTCAGGCTTGGGCCTAAATTATTTTTTAAATTCATTATGGCCAATCTCCCTGTTTTCAGATGTGCAAAGTTTGGCTGATAAGCTAAGTAGATATTTTTCTTGAGATCTTTTTCATTGGTGCCTGTTAGATAAACTGCACTGGACCATTTCCAGAATGCTTTTGAAGAGTGAGCTTTGTATACATATATGTTAAGACCATTTTTGAAAGTGCCTGCATTTTACTGTTGGCAGTTGTAAGCTTTTTGGAACTTAAGAGAGTGCTGCTGCTGCTCCTGAATGCTAATGTTAGGCAGGCAGCAAACCTACAAAGAGGAAGTGAAGACATGTCTCTATGAAACATTGCTGAAAGCTGTTTAAACAGTGGGTGAGAAATGGGGAGCAGGAAGCACAGAGCTGAAGTTTTGTTTTAGGTTTAAAAGAGAGTGAGACATGCCCTTCATTGAGAATTATGCTCCTTAAGTGTGTCCTCACTAAGGAGTTTTGCCATTGTCAAACATTAAAGTCAGCTGTATTTTGGGCCCATTCAAGATACCAGAGTCACAAACCTTGGGTCTTATCCAGGAGGGGGAAAATGAGCTCAACTCTTACACAACGTGTAGAAACTAAATTAGGGTATAAAGAAAGTGATGTGGGGATGGGGAGGACTTTGTTTGGGGGAGGGACCATGACACAGGAAACAGAAATTAGGGAAGACTGCATATTAAATAGAGTTAGAGAAGGACTGATAGGCTAAAGGGAGGCAGCAGTTCTACCTGAGAAATAGTGAGTGGGTTTGGCTTCTACTTGAAGAGTGTAGAAGACAAAATTTCCACTTGGAAGTTTGGGAGGTTGACAATCTCACTAAGAGTAGAGTACGGATTCCTGTAGGCATTTGAGGGCCATAATGAGGTTTCAACAGAGTGGGCATTCTGGTTTAACTTTATTGGTGGTACTGAGTCCAGGCCTTTGTACTTGCTGGTCAACCACTGTACCACTCAGCAACATACCTACCACTCACTCCTGTTTTATTTTTACTGTATTTTTTAAGATTGACATGTGAACTTTGGATTAGTGATGTTTAAGGAAGGCTTTTGGATTGTACTGCCAAAGGAGACTGATGCTGGGAATTATGTGATTTGTGTGACCATTGAATCTAAGGAGTTAAGGACTGTTAGTGGTAATTAGTCTAGTTAGTGGATGATTATGATGTTCTTAAGATAGGGAATGTAGGAAGGAGAGAGCTGATCCCACAAATTGTCCTCTGGTCTATTCACATGCACATTCATGATACCACCACATCCCTTGCTCTACTCAATAAATTAATAAAGTTTGTAGGAGGTTAAAAAGTCTTTAGTGTATTCATATGTGTGTTTGCCCCACATCTCTTAAAACACAATCTTATCTTGAGTTTTAAAAATTTATGATGTTAGTATGCTAAATACATTCTGTAAAGTTTTTAGTTCTGGAATACAGGGATGTATTGTAACCATGTAACTCTGAATCTTAAAATGACATGCAAAATTTTGTGTGTCTATTCAGTATTTCTGAGAAGGGCCCAGTCTCACTTTTATGAGATTTGGGGGGGGGGGGCTCTTGACACACAAAAATCAAGAGTCTTTTTAGCAATGTTAATGATGAAGTCCATGATGGTTATATTAGTTAGTTCCAGTAAGTTCCAGGGAGAGAGAATGAGTGGCTGTCTTAAGTGAGGAAGGAGTTTTGCTCTGAGTTGGTACTTAGAGATGGAGTGAGGACACTTGATGGAGGGCTGGAGGAAAACCAGAGCAAAGCTAAGGCAGTTGCAGTTTACCAGGTTTCGTGAGTTTTTATTCCTCAGACACTAGTGTCTGACTGAGTGTTCATGCACAATAGATATATATATAGTAGGCTCTAGGAGGGCTTAGTACTATTATTTTAATAGAAAAATGTTTAATTATTTTTAGTTTTTCCAGACAGAATTTCTCTGTGTAGCCAGTTTTGTTTCACTTTGTTGATATATGGCAAGATATCTGCTCTCCTTACCTAATTTATGTGACATGAAATAAAAATACTATTATTGTTTTGTTAGGGCTTTTGAGACATGGTTGTAGAATAAAATACTCTGATATTCAAGACAGTGTAATGCTAGCACATTTCCTAGCGTTCACATTTTTAAAGTCATGAATGAAATTAATACATTCAAACACATTACTTACAAATAAACCATGTGGGTGTGGTGGTGCATGCCTTTAATCCCAGCACTTGAGAGGCAGAGGCAGTAGATTTCTGAGATGGAGGTTCTCTAAGACAGCTAGGGCTGTGTAAAGAGACCTGTCTCAAAAAAAACAAAAAGAAAAATAATTACTCCATATGGAAATGTGCTTGGTTTTCAGAGTAGTTCATTCTGAAATTTTAGATAATTGTTAATTTTTAGTGTTTTGCTCAAATCTTTGGCCTTTGAAATTAGATTAGGAGACAGGGTTTGTTTTGTTTTAAGTCAAATTCTAGTTTCTGGGTGGTAATCTTTGTACACTCATTTTATTTACTTACATATTTGGTGGTGCTGGGAAATTGAACCCAGAATGTTACCTTTACTAGACAAGTCTTCTCCTAGTAAACTATGCCCTAGTCTTCACACTTCTGATTGCTACGCTCACAAATAATTAATACTGGTAGACACTGGTTTTTGTTTTTTTAAGACAGGGTTTCTCTGTTTAGCCCTGGCTGTCCTGGAACTTAGTCTGTGGACCAGGCTGGCCTCAACTCAAGAAACCCACCTGCCTCTGCCTCCCAACTGCTAGCATTAAAGGCGTGCACCACCACACCCCACCACACCACACCAGCAGTTGCCTGGTTGACTGACATTGTTTATCCACTATTCTGCAGAAATATTGGTAAATACAGGAATGATGGATAGATAAATTTTGGGTAATCTTAAACAGAGAAAACTTGTCTTACACAATTAGTTGATTACTTTAAAAATTTGACACATACTTATTTGGGGCTGTAGTTGTATTGACTTAAATGTAAACAATGTACAAAGTTCTAATCAGCTCATTCAGCATCAAAAACATTTCTTTATGTTGTAAATATTTAAAATCCTCTTTCCTACCTATGGTAGGATGCTGTAGAACATGAAAGCTTAGTCACAGTTGTATTTTTGTGCCTGTTAGCCAAGCTTTCCGTATGTTAATCTAACCACGATCCTCCTTTACCTCTTCCCTGTGGTATTTTTCTTCCCCTGCCTGGCTTCACTTATTTTTTGTTTCTGTCATTAGGTAGTTACAGGTTTCAGTGATCAGTTTCCCACATAAAAAAGCCTATGTATCAGCCAACCAGGGTTTGATAAGTAGGGGCACCATCACTGAATGAGCATCTCTGCTATAGTGGGTTCTGTGTACTAAATAAATATAAGGAAGAAATGGTCCTAGTCTATCATTAATTGTGTGGCTGTTGGAGTTTTGCCTTTCCTTAATTTCTGGCTTTATAAAAATTTCTTCTGAATAAAAAGTACTTCTGAAATAAATTCTGAGTCTGTTTTGTTAATAACTATTTACTGAATGTAAACATACATGTCATATAAATTCACTGTAGAAATGTAAAAGATGCATAGCCCTACCATGTAAAGAACATTTTATTATATTTGATTTTAATTTTTAAAATTATTACATCTGTATGTGTGTGTTTGAGAGAGAGAGAGAGAGAGGGAGGGAGAGAGGGTTTAACCCAAGTCCTCAGACTTGTTGGTGATACGATCTTTACCCACTGTTCTTGCCAGCTCAATAAGCATACATCTTCATTAATGTTTTGGTAAAGGATAATACAGTGTATATTACCCTAGACCATTTTCAGTGTATTTGATGTCACCAATTTATGTTTGTCTTTAATTTTTTTTTGTTTTTGAGACAGGATCTGCCTTCAGAGTGTTGGGATTAAAGGCACCACTGTATCTGGCTCTCTCTTTTTTTTTTCTTCTTCTTTTTTGAGAAGGCTGCCCTGGATTTGTAGACCAGGCTGGCCTTGAAATCACAGATCCACTTGCCTCTGCCTCCTGTGTGCTGGGATTAAAGTTGTGTGCCAATATTCCCTGCCTTCAAATATTCCTAATGGGACAGCAGCAAGTTCTTCTTGTTTAGTGGAATAAACGTTAACTTTTTTCCTCCCCAACTGTGTATGTATTCCATCTAGTGCTGTTTGTACTCTGGTGGTTGAGCTAGTTAAGGGGAAGGTCTTTCTAGGAGGACTCAGTAAAATGACTCCTGATAGATACCCTGTTTCCCTTGTGCATTATCTGATGGTGTCTACTGCCATCAAACCTGTTTATCATACAAAAGCAGTTTAGCAACATATCTGACAAGGATTTTTTTAGTGATAGATACATTGAGTGTAAAGTATCTGTGGATGGCATTTGTGGGATTGGAGACTAGTTGCTCTGGGTAGACTGAGAGTGGTAAATACTACTAAACTTTATTGGAAACTGTTGAATAAATGTTGTGCACCTAGACTAAGCTAAATTTGTGAAAAGAATTTCAATAAGTTAATTTTCTTAAACTTTTAAAACTTTGACTCTTACAACAGCATAAAACAAACGGACAAAGCTGAGTGCAATGTACATGCTTGGAACCCCAGCACTAGGCAGAGGCAGGGGACAGGTGAAGTTTGGAGCCGACTGGACCTGTGTAGTGAGCTCAGGGCTGGTCAAGGCTGCCTAGTGATAACACTTTCTACAACCCAAAGAAGTTTACCCTGCCCCCATACATTGAACATACAGGATTTTAGATCTTTTTGGTTTACGAGACAGTTTCTTTCTGGAGTACTAGATGTCCTGGAACTTGACTTGTATGTAGACCATGGTGGCCTCAAACTCTATTTCCTAAGGGCCAGGATTAAAGGTATGAGCTACCTACCACTGCCTGGCCAGTATTTCATATCTTTATTCCATTCACCTATTTTCAAATTTTAAAAAATGTTTAAAACCTCATTTTAAAACTTAAATAAGCCAGACATGGTAGCATAATCTTGTCTTTAGATTCTGTGGTAGCTCTAGTAGGTTTGGAAGGTCAAGGTCAACCTGAGTTACACAAGGAGTCAAAGACCTTCATGGGCTATATGAGATCTGTCTAAAAGACTCAAGCATATTTTAGTCTAGACCTACACAGGACTCCAGTAACAACACCATTAACTTCCTCTACCTTTTCTTCCACTTAAGGTTCAGGGACTGTTACCTTGTAATGACAATACTGCCTTCTGGATCTGGACCTGACAGATACTGAAGAACTTTGTCTTTCTTCTCCCTCCCTTCTTTTCTTTGTGCTTTGAAAGAAATGAAATGTATCAGCTTCAGAGAGAAGTGAGTAGGTAAAGTAATCATAATGCAAGCTTAGGAGCAAAAATTGGGGTACCCAGTATACATGTAGGGGCTGGGCCGGAGATAGGTGGGATCCTTGAATAAATTGGCTAATGAGACTGACTGGAATTGATTAACTCTAGGTTTAATAAGAGACCCTGCATCAGTAAAGTGAAGCTTAACTGGAGAGAAACCTGACATAACTTTGGACTGTCACATACATGTATAGACCTACACGTACAATTACATACATCCATACCACAAGCACGCACAAATTAGGAAGCATTGTAAAAAGCTTTTGTTTAATGTGAGTCATTTTTTAGATTTATTTATTATGTATATAGTATTTTGTCTGCATGTATCCCTGCAGGCCGGAAGAGGGCACCAGATCTCATTACAGATGGTTGTGAGCCACCATGTGGTTGCTGGGACTTAAACTCAGGACCTCTGGAAGAGCAGCCAGTGTCTTAACCTCTGAGCCATCTCTCCAGCCCCCTATATTTTTTTATATTTTTCATATTAAGTATTAAAATGAAGATTTCAGAATTATTTAATTTAAAAAACCATTAGTAAGTGAACAACATGTTGATTTTTTTGGGGGGGGTTAAAGTATAAGATATTTCAATCATTATACACACACACACACCACAAATTAGGTGAGTATTTAAGAACATTTTTAGGTACTTGTGGATATTATTCCTAGATATTAAATCCAAACTTCATAATATTAGTTTCTTGAACATGAGGTATAAAGTAGAACATGAAATCATAACTACTTTTCTTTTAAAATCTATTTGGTTGTTCTATTTTGGGTGGATGTTTGCTGAGACAGAGTCTGACTGTTGTCCAGCCTGTCTACAGCTCCAAGGCACATGGGATCCTCTTACCTCTGTTTCCCTGGTGCTGGACCTGCCAGCAACCAGAATTGTTCTTACAACTCAAGAATGATCCTGCAGATTCTGACATGGGTAATTTAGAAAATAGCTCACTGAGTTATGAAGCTCTTATAGATAATTGACAAGCATTTATTAATATCTCTATTTAATTAGAAAAAAACTTAAGTAATGAAAAGTTACAGTCTTACTGGAGCAGGTACAGTATTTTCCAAAATTCTAACCATCACTTGAAGTGTCAGATTTTATTGGCATTTAATAACAGATTCACTTTTAGTTTCTGAGAAACTAAGAGGGTGTTGGGGGGCATTTCAGTTACCTTGCAAGTTTTTTTTTTTTTTAAAGCTTTATTTATTATGTATAGTGTCCTGCCTGCTTATGTCTCTGTAGGCTACAAGAGGACACCAAATCTTATATAGATGGTTGTGAGCCACCATGTGGCTGCTGGGAATTGAACTCAGGTCCTCTGGAAGAACAATCAGTGCTCTTAACCACTGAGCCATCTTTCCTGCCACCAGTTTGTTTGTTTTTTAAATATTTATTTATTATGGATATAGTGTTCTGCCTGCTTGTATGCCTTCAGGCTAGAAGGGGGCACCAGATTTCATTATAGATGGGTGCTAGGAATTGAATTCAAAACCTCTGCCAGAGCAGCTAATACTCTCAACCTCTGAGCCATCTCTCCAGCCCCATGAAAGTAGTTTTTTGGTTTTTTTTAAGATTTATTTATTTATTACGTATACAGTATACAGAAGAGGGTACCAGATGTCATTACAGATAGTTGTGAGCCACTATGTAGTTCCTGGGAATTGAACTCAGGACCTCTGGAAGAACAGTCAGTGCTCTTAACCACTGAGCCATCTCTCCAGCCCCGTTTTACTTTTATAATCAACCACTTTCTAAATTTCATTGCCCTCACTCTTGAAGCCTGCTGTTTTATTTTCCTTTTCTAGAAACCTAATGTGAGTTTTTCTTTATACTGGTGTGCTTTTTGTCTTAATTTCTATGTTATACTAAATTTATTTTTTAAAGTGATTTAAGATATATTAGGGGATTGCAAAGTAAACATGGAAACTCATATACTTGACCTGCTGGCCCTTGAACTAGAAATCAGCTGCCTCTGATTCCCCCAGTGCTGGGATAAAGGAGTGGTTACAACACCCTGCAGAAATTTCACCCTACTTATTCATTTATTTATTTATTTGAATTCTCTGTCTGCACATACACCTATATGTGCCAGTAGAGGGCATCCAATCCCATGATAGATTGCGAGCCACCATGTGGTTACTGGGAACTGAACTCAGGACATCTGGAAGAGCAGTCAGTACTCTTACTGATGAGCCATCTTTCCAGCTCTTGAAATTTTAACTTTTGGTCAACCAGAAAAGTTCAGATTTTCATTTCTGACTGTTTGAAGTACTTGGAAAACATTTATATGATGTGTTTTCTTCAAGTAATTTGGGTAGTTCTGTTTCATATCCATGTGATTTTTTTGAGGGATTGAATGGTTTTTCACAATTGTCTGACAATTTCACAACTGTGTTAATTCAGTGTGGGCTCATTCGTTACTAAAGTACTAGCTTCCTCTGGACATGGTGGCTGACATTTGTAATTCTAGCAATCATAGTACAGAGATAGGAGGATCAATCAACACATGTTTGAGGCCAGCCTGGTCTATATTGGCAAATTCCAGCCCAGCCCAGGGCTATACAGTGAGACTATAGAAGAAAGAAAAGCAAAGAACATGCCTCCTTTGTGATTTGCAATGATTCTTCACATTTCTTTTTCTAAAGTGATGTAGCATGACAGCAGTGGTTCCCTGTGCTGTTGCTGGCATTTAGAGCAGCTGTGGTGGTGTACACCTCCTAACACCAGCACTTGGAAGGTGAAATAAGAGGGCCTTGAGCGTGAAGTCAGCAAGATATATCTCAAACAACCAGAAAGACAGCTTAAGGAAGAGATTATTGATATTGTTTTAGACCTACAGAAGGCAATTTCATATTGTTTAGTTTAATAAAATATGAAACTGTCTTATAAACCTCAAAGAATTATGCACATTGCCAAGATACAAATTGGTACCCAGGTTGGTCTTGTCTCCCTGTGTATCTGAGGATAACTTTGAGTGTATGATCCTTCTGTCTTCACCTACTCAGTACTGGGATTATAAGGGTATGCCACCATGCCAGGTTTGTGCAGTTTTAGGGAATGTTGAGCCCAGGGCTTTATGCTGGGAGGCAAGTACTACTCTACCAACCAAGCTACATCTCCAGCCTGGACTGTTCTAACTTTCATAAAGAAGAATATTTAAGTTATTAGACACTAGGAATTCCAGCATCCCAGAAATGGAGGAAGGGGGTGACATAGCAAAACTTTGTTTAAAAAGAAAATGTGTCAAAAATCATAAACAGATCCAGTAGATGATTGCAACTATCATTGTGGTGTTGCTGCCTTTGAAAAAAATTAACAGTAGTGTTTTTACAACTGATTTGCTAAGAAGTTAATGGTCTAGATAATAAATATTGGCAATACTTTGAAAACTATAAGTGCAATTCTCTCTTTTCTCTCTTATCTTAAAAATTTCTTATTTTTTTATTTTAAACTTTTATTTATTTATTTGCCTTGGTGTTTGCCTGGAGCTACAGACAGTTGTTAGCTGACATGTGGGTGCTGGGAATTGAACCCCAGTCCTCTGGAAGAACAGTCAGTGCTCTTAACCGCTGAGCCATCTCTCCAGCCCCCCAAATTTCTGAATTTTTATGTACAAAGACTATCATGATTTCTTTCACTGGGCAGATGGTCTTGAATAATCCATACATGGACGGTCACTCAGTCCAGTGTCATCACTCTTATGTCTATCCAGAACTTTTGCCATATGTTCAGCCCTCTTCCTCATCGACCGTCAGGGGAACTTTGACCTGGTGACTCCAGTACAGCTGCTGGTGACCCTCTGGCCTTCAGGTGGCCAATGAGGGAAAGAAGCAGCTCTTAATGACAGTTCTCAAGAAGGGAGGAGAAATAGATTTCTTCCCGTAAGCTGTTTACAAAAAGGCCACACCAGTTGACATTCTGCTCAGTGTTTCCCTTTAGAAGTTGGCATATCAGCTGTTGTGATGTTCACCCCAGCTCGAAAAAATGACTATTGAGTTCTTCTAGTTGCCAAACAAAATCTTGGGAGTTTGGGATTGCAGATGTGCCTGACTCTGGTAGAAAATTTACTTAGCACGGACAGGATTTCTGATTCCAATCCCTATCATTGAAGAAACAAAAAGTATTTCATAATAGAAACAGAATGGGAAAAAATGAATAAAAACCACTTTTGACTCTTCTTTCTTTAAAAGAAAAAAGAAAACAAACTTTATTTATTTATTTAATTATTTGCCTTGGTATTTGCTTAGAACTGGGAACTGGAACTACAGACAGTTGTTAGCTGCCATGTGGGTGCTCGGAATTGAACCCTGGTCCTCTGGAAGAGCAGTCGGTGCTCTTAACTGCTGAGCCATCTCTCCAGGCCCTTGACTCTTTTCTCATGCTGTTTTTCATCAAGTTATCAGGAAATCTTGGCCATTCTGTCCTCAAAACGTGTGACATCTGGTTACTTCTTACCAACTCGGTTGCTGCTCTCTGGCCAAGCAATATTCATGTTTCGGTAGTGTTATCATATCTTCTACTGAGCTTTAACCTCATCTTCTTTGTTTTGAGACATGTTGTCACTGTGTAGTTCAGACTGCCCTTGAATTTGCTATATAGCTATGACTAGTCTGGATCCTCCTGAGTCTGTGTGTTGGGATCACAGGTGTGCAGCACTGAACCTAGCTAGCTTTTATTTATTATTGCTATTACTATTTGATACTGGAACCTTATGTTTAAGGCATCCTGCTCGGATAGGCAAGCACTCTACTACTAGTTATATCCCCAGTCTGCTTACATTGTTCTTAGCAATCAGATTTGAGCACAATGTCTTAACTTGCCATTTTGGAATATGGATGCTGTTATTCATTCCTCTTTGAGGATAGTGATGCTTCCCCCTCTGAAACACTGTTGTGCTGTGTGGCCCAGGCTGGCCTTGAACTCTTGTGCTCAAGCAATTCTTCTGCCTTAACCTACTGAGTAGCTGAGAAAATGGGCACCTGACTATACTTATCAAGACTAATAAAAAGTAGGTGATATTTTAATTCTGTCTCCTGACCACCATTTGTGCTTATCTTTATGTTTGTATTGTTGTTTTTCTGTATGAATTTTCTGTGTTTGCTCCTACAGCATGTTCAGCACCCCATTACTATATATGCAAAGTTTTAATGTCCTGCAAAAGCCTAGTAAATTATTCGGTATGTGCTTAAAAATTTTAGGTTGGCCACATGGTGATGCAAGACTTTAATCCCAACACTCTGGAGGCAGAGGTGGATGGAGCTCTGCAAGCTCAAAGCCAGACTGTTCTACAGAGCAAGTTCTAGGACAGCCAGGACTGTTACAAAGAGAAACCCTGTTTTGAAAAACCAAAGCTAAAACCAGTTTAGGTTAGTAAACCATTGCTAACTCAATTGTTCAACAAATACTGAAAATACTGAAAGAGACAGAGAGAGAGAGAGAGAGAGAGAGAGAGAGAGAGAGGCAATGATATCAGAATGGTAAAAAATTAGAACTACCAGAGGGAATAAATAGGAAAGTGTGCTTGATAGCTTATGACAACATAAGCTAGAGTCATCTGAAGGGAGGGAACCTCAGCTGAGAGAAAATGTTCTTAATTAGTAATTGATGGGGAAGGGCCTAACCCATTGTGGTGTCCTCCCTAGGCTGGTGGTTCTATAAGAAAGCAGGTTGAGCAAGCCATGGAAATAGTATTCTCCCATGGTCTCTGCATCAGCTCCTGCTACCAGGTTCCTGCCTTGACTTCTGTCCTCCTTCTCTCAGTGATGGACTGTTACCGGAAGTGTAAGCTGAAACAAACCCTTTACCTACCCAAGTTGCTTTGGTCATGGTGCTTCATCACAGCAATAGCAACTCTAAATAGGACAAGATGATACCAGGGTTATAGGGTGTTGCTGTCACAGGCCTCACCACGTTGCTGGAGAGGATTGTGGAAGGACTTTGGAATTTTGTGAATGAAAAGCCATTGAGTATTCAGTGCATGATGACGAACCAGTTCAGGAGCCTGGAAGCTAAGAATGTTGAGGCAATGCAGAGATGGAGGCCTGGCTTGTGATGATTCACAGGGAAGTGTGTTAGTTTGAATTAAGATCCTGTGGTTCTGGTCAGCTGGGGCTGAAGAATCAGCTGTTGTGATTAACAAGATACCAGAACTAACAAGATACTAACGTGAAAACTTTGCTTTGCTGGGATACTCAATGCTGGTCAGCTGGAGCTGAGAAATTAGTGGTAATTAAGAAGAGCCCAGCATTGTTGAGTGAGATATTCTGGAAAGTGTTTCCTGAGAGTCGAACACAGAAGCTGCTCCAGAAGTGGCCAAGGTTGTACCTTTTACTGGCGGTTGAACTTGGTAGTTTGAGAGCCACCCAGGTAGTATGGTTTTGGAGGCGTGAAGGGGTCATGGAGAACAGCTGAGGATTGGTACTGGGAGACGGCACAGTGAAGGTGTAGCCTCAGTGGGGCACTTGAAAGCCCAGGATTGAAGGGATCATACCGAGAAATTGAGACTTGGCCCTGAGAGGAGAGCCTATGAGACGCTATTGGTGAAGTGCAGCCCAGCTGCAGAAGACCCCAGCATTTTGGAGATACCAGTCCCGTGGGAACAGTGGAGCCTGCCTGAACTTAGAAGACAAGCTGTGTGTGCTGCAGAGGGTGGAGTCACAGAAGTGATCCAAGCACCTTGGAGGAGCCCAGAAAACTGAGTTGGCTGTTGAGTTATTTACACATTTGGAATTTGATTTTGCTCTGATTATGACTGTGCCTGGTTCTTTCCTCTTGAAGTAAGAAAGTACTTAATTTGTTTTTGTCTTTACAGGAGCCCACAGTTTTGACACCTTGGATTTTAAAAGTGATTGGGTATTTTAAAGAGACTGAACTTTGAATGCATTTAAATTTGTAAAGATTGGGATTTTTAAAAGTTACTTTTGTCTTTAATGTGAGATCTTGGGGTGAATGAGAAAAGAAAGGCTGTGGCTCAACAGTGATATGTTTGTGTGTCAGGTTGTCAAGGTGGCAGTTGTACTGGATAGTTGTATGTCCGCTCCACACAGGCTAGCGTCCTCAGGGAGGAGGGAACCTCATTTGAGAGAAAATGTCTCGGTAAGACCCAGCTGTAGGGCATGATGAGCGATGAGTCTGAGTTGGGGAGGCCCAGCCCATTGTGGATGGTGCCACCCCTAGGCTGCTGGTTCTATAAGAAAGCAGGCCACAAGGAGCAAGCCAGTAAGCAGTGCTCCTCCATGGCCTCGGCTTTAGTTCCTGCCCTGATGGAGTTTTTGTCCTGACTTTCCTCAGTGATGGAGTATTACTGGAAGTGTAAGCTGAAATAAACCCCTTTTTCTACCCAAGTTGCTTAGGTCATGGTGCTTCATCCCAGCAATAGCAACCCTAAATAGGAAAGAAAGTAACTTCTGTACATTCTTTTATAAAAATTAAATGTTTAAAGTTTAGTTTTGTTTTGCTTTTTTATTTTTCTGTACAAGGGTGTTTTGGCTGATTGTGTGTCTGTAAACTATGTGGACTTTGCCTAAAGAGGCCAGAAGAGGGGGCATCAGCTTCCCTGGAACTGGATTTACAGATGGTGGTGCGCTTCCCAGTGAGGCCTGGGACCCAAACCCAGGTCCTCTACGAGAGCAGTCAGTGCTTTTACTGCTGAGCAAGCTCTCCAGCCGCAGCCCTACTGTGCTTTCTTTACAGTAGATATGCTCATCTTTTTCTCTGGTTTTGGTTAGATATGTTTTGTGCAACTCAGGCTGGCCTCAGATTTGCTGTACAGCAACAGTGACCTTGACCTGCCTTCATCTCTCAAATGTTTGCTGTGTCACCAAGCTAGACTTCACTAGAAGTTTTATAATGATACAAAATAGTATGAAAGATTTTTTTTTTTTTACTTTGTATCAAATGCAAAAAGCACTTATAAGATGTTTACAAAGGAGTGGGGTTTGGTCCCTAGCACCCACTTCAGAAGCTCACACCCACTTCTAACTAGCTCCAGGGGATCTGAGTCTTCTGGCCTCCCAGGGAATCATGTACACACATACACACCCCATACATTCATGTAGAAACAGACAAATACACCTAAATAGAAAAATGTAAAAAACACAGTCTACAGTATAGGCCCTCTTTTGCTCAAAATAACCCATATAAGAAACTAGGAAGCGTACTGTAGAGATGGCTCAGCAGTTCAGAACACTGGCTGCTCTTACAGAGGACCTGGGTTCATTTCCTAGTACCTGCATGGTAGCTTACAACCATTTGTAAGTTCCAGGGGCTCCGATACCCTCTTCTGCCCTTTGCAGGCATCAGATGCTCAGTGGTTTACATACATGGATGCAGGCCAAACCAGACACCTTGAGAAAAAAATCTAAATGTTAGAGAAGAAATGATAGAAGCTAGGAGACACAACAGACCTGGCAAAGGTGTTCTGGGGTAGTGATTTAAGATGCCTTTAGGTTTTTGTTTCCTTTGGGGGTGTAGGTATGGGTCTGAGGATTGGGCCAGGACCTCATGCTTTTTGAATTGTCACAACTCTTCACACACACACACACACACACACACACACACACAGAGGAAGTTTCTCTGTGTAGCCCTGGCTGTCCTAGAATTTACTCTCTAGACCAGGCTGGCTACTCAAGACATCCACCCGCCTCTGCCTCCCAAGTGCTGGCATCAAAGGCATATGCCAACACTGCCCAGCTCTTTTTGCCTGTTTTCTCAATTACTCCCAAAGAACATGTGTCATTTCTATCAGAATACATTAAAAATTCTAAAATAAAGATAAAAATGTGAGAGTTGAGGGCCACAGTTTTTCTAGGAATATGCATGCTAAAATGATATATGATGATGCCTGACAAGGATTTAGGACATATTTGTTAAGTGAACGGATAAGTGACTGAGTTGTAGATATTCCTAGATGAATGCCATTCACATTTATAATACTCCCTTGATTTTTGTATAGTTTATGTACTTGTTCATGTATATTTGCACATGCCTATAGGCACACAGATATTTGCGCATGTGCTTGTGCGTGTGTACACAACATTGACTTTGAGGGTCTTTCTCCATTGCTCTTCACCTTATCTTTTGAGGCAGAGTATCTTACTGAACCTGGAGCTCATCCACTGCTAGGCTGACTGGCCAGTGAGCTTCAGGGATTTCCATCTCCAGAACTCCACTCCTCTAAGACCCTCTCTTTTTCCCTGGTGCTGAGGTTACAGGCACAGGTGCTACCACACTCAGTTTGTCTGTGGGTTCTGAGGTTCTGAAGTCTAGTCTTCAGTTTCTACTGCACCAATTAGCTGTCTCCTAATTTTAGGCAGGAAAAAAAGAAGATCCTTGGCTTAGTTATCTATCACAAAATGTAAAGAAAGCCATGCCAGTATTGTTGAGCCTATACCCATGTTCCCTGGCACTGGATGCTGAATCAGCAAGGTCTCCAGCTCAAGGCTAGCCTGGAGAGTTCAAGGCTAGCTTGTTTTATGTTGTGAGACTGCCTTAAAAAAAAGAGCTTGTCGTGGTAGCACACACCTTTAATCCCAGCCCTCAGGAGGCAGAAGCAGGTGGATCTCTGTGTGTTCTAGGGCAGCCTGGTCTGCAAAGCAAGGACTTTGAGGACAACCAGGGCTACATAGTGAGGCCTTGTCTAATCAAGAAAAGAGAGAGAAGAAAATTCATGCATTGAACTTCAGAAATTAGGAAGCAGCTTTCACTGAGTGTCGATTGTGTGAAAGATTCAGCAGAATCGAGGTCTGCCACAGCAGCGGCCAGGCCACAGTGTTGTTCACTGTGTGCAGAGCTGGAATAAAAGTGCTCTTTGTGCTGCTCTCAGACCAGGGGCGGGGCTCAGGGCCCTTTATGTTATTTCTCCCTAATGGAAATTGAGGCAGCCTCTAATCCTGCTATCACATGACAGCTACTTATTTGATTTTTGGTAATTTGGGAGCAGCTGCAGACAAACAATTATTCTACAAAAAGAGCCAAGCAGCTGTATTCAGACCCAGTCACCAGGTGGTTGGTCACACCAATCTTCCCCTTCACCACCTTTTAAAGCTATGTAGACATAGCTTTGACAACTCGCCTGCTTTTTAAGCATCTACATGTTTGGGAATGCATTTTCTTTTCCTCATCTGCCTCTTTCTTTCTTTTGAGACATGGTCTTATTATGTTGCTTTAGCTGACTGGAATTCCCAGCTCTACCTGCCTTTACATCCCAAATGCTGGGATTAAAGGCCTGTGCTACCTTCCATACTTGGCAAGACTACATCTTTCTCATTCTTTTTATTATTGTCACTGACATTAGGCACCTATTTTATTGAAGGAACTGTGCAGACACTGGCTAGAGCCTGTAATGTGCTATTTTGTGTAGAAGTTTACTTTCCTCTCTGATAGGTGGATCAGTGTTAGCTTTATTTTTTACATAGTAGTTGCTAAAGAATCTGGTGTGAAAGACCTGTTCCTCTGGTCTCATTGTGTCTGCACCATGCCACGTACTTTCCCAAGCTGTTACCTCTGCCTACAGCACCCTTTCGTTCTGGAACCCAAACACTGTCTTCTTCAAGATGCTGCCTATATCCTGGTAACCCTCTCCTCACAGTGTTACTTAGCCCCTGGCAATTTTTGCTAGCTAGCATGGGATTTGTTTCTTTTTAAAAAGTGGCAATGCTTACTTTCTTGTTGATTCAACCTTTTAATATACACTTGAATAAAAGTTCTAGAAGCTGGAAAAAATGGTTTAGTAGTTGGAGAGTGTTTGCTTTTAGCTGTAGCTTCAAGGGTTCCAACACACCCCTCTGACCTCTGTGGATACCAGCACACACATGTATATATGTGTGTATAGACACACACACAAACATACATATAATTTAAAAGCTTTTATTACCTAGGAGTTCTAGGATTTGCTTGAATAAAGTAGCACAAGGTATTGTATATAGGATCTTCTATAGGAAGTACAAGACATAATTGTTTTTGAATTTGTAGAATGGCAAGAGGCATTGGCAATCTTTAAACCCTAAAATGTCTGAATTATCATGTCAGATTGGCCTGAGTTATTGCATGAATTTCTCTATTACAAATTTCTTTAACGATGATCTACAATGGCCCATAACCACAGGTGTGTAGTGGGTGTTACTTTGTACATGGCAGACCAAAAGTGTCATTGCTGAAGGTTGTTAGATGGCATGATCTAGAGCCTATAGAAGAGTAAGCGTGTCTTTAAAGCAGAGCCTAACTATGTATGTATACCACGGATGTGTTCATCGGGTCCCTTGAAACTGGGCCTACTGACACTTGTGAGCCACCATGAGGCTATTAGGAATCTAACCTGAGTCCTCTGCAAGAGCAGTTAAGTGTTCTTAACCAATGAATCGTCTCTCCGGCTCTAACTTAAAAAAATTTTATTAACTTTAAATTTTATGTGCATTGGTGTTTTGCCATGGGTGTTGGGTCTCCTGGAACTGGAATCACAGACAGTTGTCAGTTGCCATGTGGGTGGTGGGAACTGAAGTCAGATCCCCTGGAAGAGCAACTGCCGTTCTTAACCACTGAGCCATCTCTTCAGCCCCCAGCCCTAACTTTTTAAATCAAGTTCTATTTGAAAAATTTTCAAGTTCCTTGTGCATGCTTTACATTCATGCTTTCCTTTGGTTGTGGCGCCCTCTGGTGCTTCAACTCTGTAGCAATACCACCTTGAAATGTTCTGATTTTCATTGTAGTCATAGAAGAACCCTAAACCATTTTGACAGTCTCCTTCCTCCCTCTCTGGGTCTTCTCTCCCTTGGGAAAGAGTCTATACCTTTCATTCATCTGTCAAAGGATCTGAGTTTTCAAACGAAAAGACCAAGACTTGCTTGTTGATACAGATCCTTGTGTATTCAGAAGTCTTGAACTGATTTATAAGCCTTGTTTCTTCTAGTATCTTTAAAAGGAGAGTGTAGTATAACGTTATAACTGACTTTATATGTGAACTTCTGAATCACCCACTGCATGCAGCATCCCATGTCGCGTATTTACAAAGAGCAGTTCATTTGGTCCTCACAGTGATTCCATCAGTTCTTCTGCAGTTATACATGATGAAACTGCCACATAGATATCAAATAAAACTTGTCTAAAGTGTCAATAAGTACTCCAAAATGTGTACTCATAACTACCTTATTGACACAGTAAGAATCTGCATTGAAGTGAGTCTGAGGTGGATAGAAAGGAGACTGTCCAGACCCTGGGGCCTGTGTTGTAGTAGTAACAGAACACTAATAATAATAATAATAATGGAACTCTTAAGTTACTGCTGACAGTGCACTATGATTTTCAGTAGATACTACAGATGTTTGCTGTGCTTTTACCTACCCTTGGTCTAGAAGTGTGAGATTCCAGGAGCAGGGGATCCGCAACTGTACTGTGCACAATGTTCCGAGCAGAGTGAATACTGCACCATCTCTTCCCATCTCACCAGGTGTGTTAGTACCCTTGTCCAGCTTGGCCATGCCAGGTAGGCTGCCTTCCCATTCGTTGCTTTCTAGGCGCCTTAAATACCAAACTAGCTGTAGAGGCACCACAGTGTTTTCTTTTAAGTAACTGTCTTTTACTTTAAAAAGCCCAAAGTTGTTAGAGTAGTGATATAGGCAGATAGAATCCTCTGGGGCCTTGGAATGTGACCCTCAGATAGGTAGGTACAGGCTGCTGTAGTCCACCAAGAGCTAGAATTACAGATGGTAGTCAGCTGCTGTGTGGGTGATGGGAATTGAACCTGGGTCCTCTGCAAAAACAGCAAGTGCTCCTAACTGCTGAGCCATCTCTAGCCCTGTACCTCTGTCTTGATCATCAGTCTTGAGCACTACGGACTTCTTCCTCTGAGTTGTGTGGATTGCTTCCACCACTCTCTTCCTACTGCTCCCTTTTTAATAATTATATTGTAATGAATTTTTTTCATCTGCAGCCTTTATCTTAAAAAATAGGCTATCAGTGCTAATTTTTTTTTTTTTACTTCTCCACTCCTTCTTGCCATTGTGTCCTTCCACTTTTACAGCCTCATAACTTTTATATTCTCTTTGATATCAGTAGGTCTGTTTTTTTTTTAAAAAAAAAAAAACAAAACTATTTATTTATTTATTTATTTATTTATTTATTTATTTGCCTTGGTGTTTGCCTGGAACTGGAACTACAGACAGTTGTGAGCTGCCATGTGGGTGCTGGGAATCGAACCTGGGTCCTCTGGAAGAGCAGACGGTGCTCTTAACCGCTGAGCCATCTCTCCAACCCCGGTCTGTTTTTTTTTTTTAACTTAAAAAAATTCTGTTTTGTGTGTGTGCCCATTTGAGTGCCCTAATGCAAGTGTGGGGGTCGGAGGACAGTTTGCAGGAGGAGATGGTCCTCTCCTTCCACCATGTGGGTTCTGGGGATTGGGTTTGGGTTGTCAGGCTTGGGGACAAGTGCTGACTCACTGGCTTAATGCTTTGCATTTTGTTCTGTAATTCTGGAAATAGAAAGCAAATGAACATGTTTTGTTTTTGTTGTTTTTTTAAATCTCAGAGCCCAAGTCTTATGGAGGATAATTGCTTTTCTCTATAACTTAGATGCCACTCTTAGACACTACTCTTCTGCTTTTAATTCCACTTTCACCCAGAGTTTTAAGACACATTTAGTCTTGCTTCTAATTTCATACTGTCTTTTTTCTTTTTTTTCTTTCTTTCTTTCTTCCTTCCTTTCTTTTTTTTTTTTTTTTTTTTTTTTTTTTTTTTTTTTTTTTTTTTTTTTTTTTTTTTTTTTTTTTTTTTTTTTTTTTTTTTTTTTTTTTTTTTTTTTCAACATGACTGTTAATTTTTCTGCTGTGGTACAAGCTTTGTGTCCCGTGAAGCAAGCAAATCCTGTTGTTAATATTAGAGTTTATTGACTGAGTTTGAGTTTATTATTTTGAGTTTATTGTTGAGTATGATTTCTGTTCTAGTAATACATTTTAGGTTCCAGATGTGACCAAGGATGTGTCCCATGAACACAATCTTGGGTTGAGATTTTCAGACCAGACCAGTCTTGGTGATTTTTTTTTTGAAATGATAATGTTATTGATTGGACTAATGCTCTCTTTTATACTTCGTTATGCTTTGATTAGATTTCCTGGCCTGATCTTTTTTCTCCTTTGATTTTTAAATACTCTTCACTTAATCTCATCTATTATGTGTGGATTAGACTGAATGTAAGCCCCTGATTGGCTCCTCGAAATGCCAGTAGTTCCCTAGGTACTGTGTAGAGATCATGTCACCAGGGTGATGTGTACTAACAGTACAACTGTGTTCTCTGCCACTGTCCTTTGCTTCTACCCCAGCTGTTCTGCAAGGGGAAAGCAAACCATACCTCTTACGGTTTGGGTAATAGATGACTTTTTCTTTTTCTTGAGACAAGGCCTCATTATATATATATTATTATATATATATATATATAATTATATATATATAATTATATATATATAATTTATATATATAAATATCAGTGGTTCTCCATTTTCTTAGAGCTACAGCCCTTTAAAGCAATTCCTCATGTTATGGTGACCCCCAACCATAAAATTGTTTTTGTTGCTAGTTTATAGCTGTAATTTTTCTGCTGTTATGTATCATAATGGAAATATCTGGTGGTCTTGGGCAGCCCCTGGGAAAGGGTCGTTTGACCCTGGTGTCATGAGCCACAGGCTGAGAACCACTGATGCAGATCAAGCTGGGATTAAACTTACTTACTGTGCAACCCAGTCTGGATCTTTATGTGTTAGCCTGCCCAGTGCAGGGTTACAGGTATTGCTACCATGTCCAGCAAAGATCCTCTCCCTTCATTTTTGCTCGGTTGAATAAATATGAAAGTGGAGATCTAATGAACTCCTGCAGCATGTATATGTTATTCATCACTGACTTAGATAAGTTTATTTCTTTATGGTTTTGTGGAAATAGTATTTACAAGTACTCCATTCTGGTTCAGAGAAGCCAGAAATGCCTCTGCCTTTGCTTTTTAGAATGTCCAGAATACTAAAGGCTAGAGAAGCTGGTGGACGAGATGGGGAGGGCGGAAAGATAAGAGGCAGGCACTAGGTAGAAGTGACAAGCCCATGCAGCAGACAGCCCTATTGATTTATGCTGCAAGCTGCATTCTGGAGCAAAGAATTGAAATCCATTATGCCAAGCACATAGCTTTCAAATCCCTTTAAAAAGCAGTTTAGATGCCATCTAATCCCAAATCATTTAAAAACAGTTTTGAAGTGCCCAGGATTCTAAAATGCCTTAAGCAATTTGTCTCAGACTAGAACAGTGAAACTAATGGAAAAATAATAGTTTACTAGTGTCTTCTTATATACTGTGTTTATGTGACTTGGTGTATTAAATTCTACTTTAGTCCCAACAAAGGGGCTAGGATATATTCTCGAATACTTTTGAAAAACTCACAACAAAGATAGTATATGAAAGAAACCTTGCCAAGCACTTCACTTTAAAAAAAAAAAAATAGTAAGTTCATAGCAAATAAGTATAAACACATGCTGTACATAATTTCAGGCTTTTAGAAAAGTTACAAAGGTGATATAAGAATCTTCAAATACTCTTAGATTTCCCATATGTTAATACTTTGTTTTCTCTCTTTGTTAAGTAAGTGTTTTACCAGGTACCTCTGGAGATGGCGGTACATGCCTTTAATCTCAAGAGAGGCAGGCAGATCTCCCTACATAGCAAGTTTGGGGTGGGGGATCAGGGTGGGAGAGCAGCTAATCAGAGGAGCAGAAGTTTTTAGAAGTTATCAGGGAGGGGGAAAAAAAAAGAGATGTCTACAGTAGAGCAGTATAAAAGGAGAATTTCATATGAATGTCATATTCTTTCCACATAGAGGTATAAATGTCATATTTCTGCATATGCATTGTTGCCATTTCTTTTGGTAAGTTCTAGAATGCTGTGCTGTATATTAATTTTACATTGTATTTGCATCAGTTTGTATGAGGAGAGGTGATGTTAACATACAAGTTAAACCTTCAACTATGGATCAAAACTCCAAATACATATCAGATCTCTGTACATATGTTAATATGTTCAGTCCAGCAAGTTTACATTCAGTTTTCCTTTTTCTGTCAAGAGTTCTTTTTTGATGTTGTTGTGGTAGCTTTTTGTTTTGTTAGTTGATTTTTTGAGACAGAGTTTCTCTGTGTAGTTCTGGCTATCCTGGAATTTGCTCTGTAGATCAGACTGGCCTTGGAACTCACAGAGATCCACCTGCCTCTGCTTCTGCCTCCTCTGCTGGGATCAAAGGTGTGGGACACCACATCCAGCTAATAATCTTTTTTTTTTTTTTTTTGTCTTTTTAACTACTAAATATAAGTTGAAAACCAAAACAGAGATCATAAACACTTGGATCAGAGCAACATAAACAGAGCACAGCCAGTGTCAGGCTCCAATGTGAGACACACTTCTTATGACTAGTTTCCACTATGCAGCCAGTCTGGTAGACCCAGTGCTTTGCTGGACACCATTCCTCCTCCTTCAGAGCCTGCCCCTTCCTTCTCCTAAGCGCTGTAGCCACCAGAAACGTCAAGAATCTATTCACTAGTTACCACATAATGTATGTACATCTTTTTATAAGGATAACTCAGTTTTATTTCATTGTGAGATTACCTGTTTATTCTTTTTTAATATTTATGTATGTATGTATGTATGTATGTATGTATGTATGTATGTGAATTGGTGTTTTGTCTGCATGTATAACTGTGTAAGGGTGTCAGATCTTGGAATTACAGACAGTTGTTAGCTGCCATGTGGTTGCTGGGAATTGAACTCAGGTCCTCTGGAAGAACAGTCAGTGCTCTTAACCGCTGAGCCATCTCTCCAGCCCTATCTGTTTATTCTTTAAGCAGAAGTTAGGCTGAGTGAGGGATAGTTGTATTTGAATTTTTACATGTAGTAAAGCATATGTAACAATCATTTTTAATGTACAGGTGAGTAACTTTAAGCACATTCCTGTTATTGTGTGCTCAACTGCAGAATTCATGCATCTCATGAGACAGTTTACCTGCTTGCATGTGGCCCCTACAGCTACATTTCTGTAGACTGTTCTGAACATGTCATAGATGGACTACAGGGCCAGAGAGAAGGCTCACCAGGGGAAAGCACTTGCCATGTAAGCCTGACCTCTAAATTCAATCCCCATAACTCAGGGTGGTAGAACATACTTGTTCTCTACAGACAGGCTGGAGCACCCTTCCCCCACCATGCACAAATAAGCATAAATAAAATAAAACCCAGTGGGCTCATAGTATTTGTCTTTGTGACTAGCTTGTTTTACTGAGTAAAGAATCTTCAGTTTTCACGTAGTATAGTGTGTCCAAATTAACAAACCAAAAACACAACGTAGTTTCAAACAGAAGAGTTTGAAGTACACAGCAACGTTTAGTAGATGGTACAGAGGTTTCCTGCATGTCTCCTATCCTCAATACATTGCCTGCCCCTCTGTCAGCATCCTGTAGGGTGGCGGGATGTTTATTCTTTCTTACTCATGAGTATGTGTAGACATGTCACTGTTATCCAGAGTCTATATGACTTTATGGCTCATTCTATGAATTTGAACAAATGCATAGTGACAATTTAGTGAAAAATCAACTATGTCCTGTCTCTTCATCCCCCATCCCTGGAAATCCTATTCCTTTTACTGTCTGTATAATTTTGTTTTTTTCTAGAAGGCTCTGTAGTTGTGATCATGCAGTGTATAACCTTTTCAGATGAGCTCTCACCTAGTAATATCCATGTAAAATCCACGTAAGGTGGGTTTTTGGGTTTTGCTTTTGTTTTCTTTCGTCTTGGGAAGTCACCCCTGACATTGCCTTTAGATAGGGTCCTGGTGTAAGCTCCGGCTCAGACTTTTGATGCTCTGGCTCTGTTCCCTAAGTGCTAGGTGTATGCCAGCATGCCTCGCTCAATAGCCCACTTCTTTGTAGTGCTGAACAATATTTCATTGTCCAGATGAAGAAGACTTTTGTGTCCAGTCACTTACTGAAGGACATCCAGTAGTATCCAAGTTCTAGCGGTTGCAAACAAAGCTGCTGTAAATGTTTGTGTGGGTTGTGGTGTAGATGCAGGTTGTCACCTTTGACTAAATACCGAGGAGTTAATTATGGGTCACATGGTAGAAGTTTTTGTTCAGTTTTGGGAGAAACTGCTAGGCTGTCTTTGACAGTGACTAGCCAGCAATGAATGGGCATTCCTGTAAACCCTTAGCAAAGTTTCCTGTTGCCACTGTGGAGGGCTTTTGTTTTGTTTTGTTTTTAGTGATTTTATTGCTTATGTACACAGAAAATTTGTGCCACGAGAGCAGAGACTGTGAACTACTCATGTGGGAGGACCTCCTTAGTCTTAGAGTAACAAGCCAACTGATGAATTGTGCTCTGTATCAGAATCAGGCTGAATTTAGCATCCTTAGCCTTTCTGTTCCTTCCAAACTTTCTTAATCAAATGGTACAGATCCTCAGGGAGATCAGGGGCAAGGCCTTTGGACTTGAAGAGTCTCAAGATTTTATTACCAACACAAAACATAACCTTGCCACGCCATGTTAGCCCCTCAGGACCACACCTATTTGGGAGAAAGTCAGACCTTTCTTGACCAGTTTGTAAATCTGTTCCTGCAGATGGCAGCTTCAGCCAGGTGGGGATGCTAAGGCTATATATAGTACAGATACGACTGGGGCAGGCCCTTCCAGAGAGCATGCATGCAGCCCATGATGGCAGAGGTCTGGCAGCAAAGAGAACACAGAGCTGTTTGTTGAGTTTTACCTATATAGTTGTATATTACTGTGGTTTATTGTGCAGCTCCATAGTGACATGATGTTCGACACTTTCATATGCTTATCTGCTATACCACCTTCCTGGTGAAGTGGTATTTTTGTTCATTTTTAAAATGGGTTGATTGTATTCTTATTGTTGAGTTTTAGTTATTTTTAAAATTTTGAATGACAGTCTCTTATGTATCTTTTGGTAAATGCTTTTCCCTGTTCTGGACTTATTTTCTTGATAGTGTATTACTATTGTGTGACCTTTCATGCATGGGGAGATGTAAACAAGTATCTATTCATTCCAGGCAGGGCACCAGCAACAAACCAGAGACATGATTCCACCCAAGTCTAGTTTGGTGAGCCAGTGAGTTTATTGGGGGTCACCCACAGAAGTGTGAAGGAGGTTTGCATACAAAACAGGCAACTAATGGGTCACCACATCACTGAAAAGCCTACTCTACTGTGGATGATGATTTCTGAGAGCTGAAACCCTGTAACTGCTGATTCAACTTGGAGTTGGTTCCATTGAAGAACTTCCTGTTTGTTTCTCAGAGCTTGTGGGTCCTGTAACTTTCTGAGTGTCTGCAATTTTATTAGCCTAAGAGCATCCCTGCTCCCTACAGGAGGCAAAGTTTTGATTCAGAGGAAATAGCTACCTTATACCTAGGTTTATTGTTTGTTTTTTAATGTGTGGGATTTTGGCTTCCTGTATGTTGTGCAGCATCCTCAGAGGCTACAAGAGGGAATCAGATCCCTCTTGAGGGCTACTATAGCTACAGACAGTTGTTAGTCTGCAGCTAGTTGTGGGTGCCTGGAATTAAACCTAGGTCCTCTGGAAGAGCAGCTAGTGCCCTTAACTATTGAACTATTTCTTCAATCCTGAATGAAAGTTTTTATTTGAAAACTCTATGAAAATTGAGGTCAGCCTGATCTATATAGTAAGTTCCAGGCCAGTCAAGGCTATATAGTGAGACCCTGTCTCAAAAAAAGATATGTTGAATTTAGAGACCAGTTATTTTTTTGTTTTGTTTTGTTTTTGAAACAGAATCTTTCAATGTAGACTCTGCCCTAGAAATAGCTATGTAGACCAGACCAGTCTGGCCTCAAACTCACAGAGGCAGGCAGATGCCAAAGTTCTGGGATTAAAGGCACAAACCACCATGCCTGACTGTATTGCGTCTTTCTATCCATGAGCTTGCAGTAACCCTTTGGTTTCTTCATGAGAGTTTTGTATCCTCCTACAGATATTTTAGAGATTCATTGTATAACAGGGGGACTATAGTTCATGACTGAATTAAATGCTTTCATTCCCAAAATGATACCTCTATGAGGTGATGAATATTTTAGTTAGATAGATTTCACCATTCCACAATGTATATATACTTTCAAATATCTTGCTGTACATTATATATACCATTTTATATGCATATCTGAAATAAAAATAAAAATTTGAAAAGAATTTACAATATCTCCTGTTTATTGCAGGGGATATGTTCCCTGACACCCCCGCCTCAGACCCCTAAAACTGGGTGATGCTAACTCTAAAACTAAGCCATAACATTTTTAGTTGCCCCCTCTGCCTTCTTGTAGCTCCTGCGCATATTTTGTTAGATTTATACCTTGATATTTTATTTTTTGGAAGCATCAATAGAAATACAGTTAGGTTTAATTCCAAGTTTTACTTATTCATTGTTGATATATAAGCAAACATTGATTTATGTATCTACCCTGTATCTCACAACATGCTTGCTGTTCGACTCAGGAGTCTTTAGTTGGTTACCTCAGACTAGACTGTCCTAGGAAAAGAGATGGCCGCTTTTCCTTCCCAGAGATCCCTCTCTTGCTTTTCCATCCCTCCTTCTCCTCTTTGTTCCCTTCCCTTCCTCCCTTCCTTTCCTTATTTTATCTTTCTTTTCAGTCTGTCTTGTTTAACTGCATAAGCCATGAGTTCCAATGTAATGTCCAAGAGGAGACGTCCTTGTCTTACTCCTGATTTTAATGGAATTCTAGTTTTTAATCTTTAAGTATAATGGGTATAGACGTTTTATAGATGTTCTTTATCAAGTTGAGGAAATCCCCTCTAGTCCTAATTTGCATTTTCTTCATTTTAAGGTGGAATGATATGTGGCTTGTGTGTACCACATTTTGTTTCCTATTCACCTGTTGATGGACACGTGGGTAGCTCCCACCTTTTGGCTGTTGTGAATGATGCTGCTATGAACATGGGTGTGCACATAGCTCTTTGAGACTCTGCTTTCAGTTGTTCTGGGTAAGTACCACAAGTTGAGTTGCCAGATTATATAATAGTTCCATTTTTAAAGTATTTTGGGAACCGATACACAGAATTTCACTGCACTAATGTTATAACAGCAAAGATTTGGAAGTAGCTTCATCAGCACAACTGTACAATAAAGTATCCTATAGCTATTCTTAAAGGATGTGGTAGGCTTGTGTATTATAATGTGTCAAAATGTCAGTGTATATTAAAATGAGACAGACAAACATTGTGTCATTGTAAACTTGTTTTATTTTAAACCTGTGCACACATTTTCTTTTTTTTTTCTCTCTCATGAATATGAGCTCAAGGAGAAAGGGGAAAGACTGTGAGGAGGGCCAGCTTGTCTATCATAAAGCATTGGTCCGTTTCAGGCTTACAAGAAGCACAGTTCTGTAAATACTCAACAAAATTGAATTATTGTATGTGGAGGCTGTTTCCACTTGTCTTTGAAATACAAAGATAGTCCTAACACTTGACTTATTAAGTATTTTTATATCACAATATTACATGTTAGTCACTGGGCCATTAAATTTTTTTTAAAAAGATTTATTTATTAATGTACACAGTGTTCTTCACTGCAGGCCAGAAGAGGGCACCAGAAGGCATTATAGATGGTTGTGAGCTGGGAATTGAACTCAGGTCTTCTAGAAGAACAGGCAGTGCCCTTAACCTCTGAGTCATCTCTCTAGCCCCTATATTTTTAATTGTTATACACATATCAAGGATTTTTTAATGTTTTATTACTTGATACGTGTGTGTATGTTTCTATATAATAGTACATTTCTGTCAAAATAATTTCACGTAAATAATCTGTTTTTATGTCATTTGAATTTTCCACATCTTGGTATGGTCAAGTAAGTAATAAAATCAAAAGAACAGTTCTGCTCTTTAAAAAACAAAACAAAACAATAACCACAGACAACAGCAGAAACCTTAGTTTAGGCATTGTGTTACATTGTACGCTGAATCTCTTTCCTCCTACTCTTCCTCTTCCTTTCTAGCAGTAGATCTTCATGGAGGAGCACGGAGTGACCCAAACTGAACACATGGCTACCATAGAAGCCCATGCAGTGGCCCAGCAAGTCCAGCAGGTCCATGTAGCCACATACACTGAGCACAGTATGCTAAGTGCTGATGAAGACTCCCCTTCCTCCCCTGAGGATACTTCTTATGATGACTCGGACATACTCAACTCCACGGCAGCTGATGAGGTAACTGCCCATCTGGCTGCTGCAGGTAATGTTTGCCCGGGAAGCTTTCTTCTTCCGAACTTGTGGTTTCATGCCTATCTGAAAGAGCTGGGATTCAAGCACTCTCACATTTTTTTTCATCATTTTTTTTTTTTTCAGTGCTGGGGATCAAACCCAGGGCCTCGCATATACTAGGCAAGTACTCTACCACTGAGCTACATCCCAAGCCTGTCATCACAAATTTTTAAGCCTGCATCTCCAACTTTAGCCTGTTCCGTGAGAGTTGAGTTCTGGGGTCACTTACTACTAGTGTGATGGCGTTGGTTGTCTTTCTCCTCTGTTCTGACGTTCTTCTGGTTTTTAGCTGGAGGATTGATTCACCTTAAATGTAAGGGCTGACATATTTTAATATTTTTAAAGTTAAGAAAAAAATATGTAGTATTGGTTTTTCTTACCCTTTGTGCTGGGGATAAATTCCAGGCTTTCACATCTTAGATAAGAGTCTTACCCTGAGCAGTGTGTGTAATAAGAGTGGGTTTCTCTACCTGTCCAGACTGGTACTGTAAGCTTCCAGTTTGTGTGGATATTTGTTACTATTATGATTTTAGATTTCGACAAGTAATAGTATGGTTTTTATAGTTCACTTGGTAATTCTTTCTGAGGGACTTGTGGGTCGGTTGCCATCTGTTGTTGTGAACTAGATCTTGTTTATTGCTGGCCCCTCACTTCATATGCTAGTTATATATGAATAGATGTCGTGTGATGTGTTTGGAAATTATTTTTAACAATATTTTGAGATGTAAACTACTATGCTGGACATAGTTTCTGTTTACTCCTGCTAGATAGTACCAGCAATACTAGGGGTCCTTGTCTTGTCACAGTCCGATTTATTGGTTTGAAGTTTTCCAGGATACCAAGTGATTTAAAGCTGGCTGTGTTTTGTATCATTCTGTGTACAATGTGTATTTATCATGGCGAGGACACATATAAACTGTGCTTGGACTTTATTTAGAAAAAGCAGGACAGGAAGCCAATTATCAGGAATGGTCAGAGTATTACATTTTAAAAATAGATATTGTATTTAATTAAGGTGAAGAAGAAAAATATAATAACCTGATGCTACAACTTATTATCCACTGTGCTGTTTGTGGAAAAGTAAACTTAGAAAGTAAGGGAGGGGCTGAGGTCTAGCTCAGTGGTAGAGCACTTGCTTAGCTAACCTGTGCAAGACACTGGGCATAAATATTTGTAATATCCATTTTGTGAAATTTTTACTCTTCCCAGAAGAGGGCATCCTAACATAATGGACCCAGGCCACCTCTTTCCTATGAAGGAAAATGTTTTTGAGACATGGCTTTGCTGTGCTACTGTCCTGCACTGACATAGTGTGAGGATGATGCAAGGGTAGCTGAGACTGGTTCAGGCTTGAGCACTTGCCTAAGCGTGTGAGGCCCCGAGTTCAGTTCCCAACATGACTAATGAAAATGCTAGAAGTGGCTAGGTGCAGTGGCCTGTGCCTGGAGTCCTTATTACTCAGGGGGTTGAGGTGGGAGAACAGGAGCGCAGATGTTCAAGAGCGACCTAGACAGCACAAACAACAAACAAAATGACAGAACAGAAGGGCCTAAAGTCCTCCATCTGTCTGGTATGAAAACAGAAGGAATTGTAATTATCTGTACTGCAAGGTATGGAGTCTTTGACTAAGATAAGAGCTCACATGTAAGGCTGTCAGGCCACTAGTGGCAGGTTGACCGTGCAAGGAAGTGCCAAGAAGAGGGTGTTTCACACTGAGGAACTTTCAAAGGCAATGCCTTTCAGATGAAAAATGAAAAGGAGGCCATTGTGGATGAGCTTTGTGAGCGGGAAGAGAAAATAGTACAAGAGGGCTGGCATGAGTCTAAGCACTGAGGGGGAACTCAGGGGCTGCACAATGGCGTTTTGCAGAAGCTGCTGATGTAGAGGCACACATCTGTAGTCACAGAGGTGGCAGAGGGTCTCATTAACTGCCCAGGTTTATGACTGATCCTAATTTGTCACATTTGTTACTTGCTAGAGAATTCTTTCTAAAGACTAGTCTGTAGTATCATCATACCTAAAAGGCAACTCAGAAAAGTCAAATGACCATGTTGCCTATCAAAAAATGTTTCTAATTCTCTTCAGCCTAGAACAGCTCTTGATCACGTTGATTTTCAAGGAAAGAAAAAAGTTAAGAAGGGCCTAGGGAGATACTCAGTCAGCAAAGTGCTTGCTGTGGGCAAGCATGAGGACCTGAGTGTGATCTCCAGGATCCAGGTAAGAAAGAAGTTGGGCACGGTGGCTTGCACATACAATCCCAGCACCTGAGACAGACAGCAGACCTCTGGGGCACGCTGGCCCAGCAGCCTAGTCCATTGCTACTCTTCAGGCCAATGCGTGGATAGCACGAGAGGAACACACATGCGCACTATGCATGCACACATGCACAGGATGATCCGCCCCTTTCCAAATTAGTCTCTAGTATCAATTTCAGAAGACCTTATAGGTTTTTGGTTTTTTTGGCTGGTTTTTTTTTTTTTTTTTTTTAAGATTTATGAGTGTTATGCTGCATGTATGTGTGTGCACCACATGTGTGCCCAGTGCCCACGGAACTTCATTTTAAACAGAATTGAATTATTTTCTCTGAAGCAGTGGATAGAAATAGAAAGAGTCCCATGTTCTGTAGAGACAATTGCTACTTTGAGAATAAGGTTTGATGAGTTGTCTGACAAGTATAAAATCTTGAATCTAGAAAATAACCTGACATTGGAATATAGAAAAGAATCAAAACCAACATGGCAAACACAAATAGGCTTTACCCAACTCCGCTGGGGTTGCTACTATTTTAACATGCTCACTTGAGGCTTTTAAAAGACTGTTGCAGGTGTGAAGAACCACTGAATTAATGCTCTCTTTACCATGTAGGTCCTAAGATGGAATTCTGTTTGTTGAGCTTGGCAGTAATCACCCTTACCCACTGAGCCATCTCACTGGGTCCCCAGATTATTGTTTTTTTGGGAGGTTGCTTATTTTTTGTTGTTGTTTGGTTTATTTTTTGTTTTTGCTTCTTTGTATAGCCCTGGCTGTACTGATCTCAGAGATCTGTCTGCCTCTGTCTTCTCCAAATACTGGGAGTAAAGGTGTGTGCCACCATGCTTGGCTGACTTATTTATTTATTTAGGAATGAGCATTATGGAGGCAGCTGAAACTTCTAGTGTCCTCTCCACCCCATTTGTTTGAGACAGTGTTTTACTGTAGAGCCCAGGCTAGCCCTTGTCAGCTTCTGAATGTTGGGGTGCAGAATCATGTCCACCTAGTGCTTCTCTTCCTAACCTTGTTCTTCTCCTTCCTTCTACTGAGGTCATGAATATTCTCCATTTCATCTTTATTCTCTTGAATTTATTTACATTTTTGCTATATGTGCATGTATTCTTAAATAATAATAGTTGGCATTGTTTTGCATGTTTTAAATTTTATATTAATGATACCGCTCTGAACTTTTGTTTCTGTGTAGCATTTTATTTTTTTTAGTGTTCATTTTCTATAAAAAGTTAAAAAACAAACTGTTTCAAGTTAGGCGTGGTGAAAGGCAGAGGCCAGCATGGTTTACACAGTGAGTTCGAGGACAGCCAGAGCTACATGATGAGACCTGTTCTCAAAAATGTATAAGCAAACAAACAATATTTATTGTTATGTATGTGTAGTGGCTTCTACATGGGCTCCAGGGATCCAAAGTGTTTGTGTGTGTGCGTGCCAGAGAGTGGTATAGGATTAGGGATAGCATCTGAGTGCCATGACACACCCGAAGTTCAGAGGACAGACTGTGGAGTTGGTTCTTTTCTTCTGCCTTTATATGGACTCCAGAGATGAGTTCCGGTACTTACGTCGTCTTGCTGGCATCGGCCCTTCTTTTTTTTTGTTAATGTTTTCTGGGACAGGGTTTCTTTGAACTCTCTTTGCAGATCAGGCTGGCCTCCATCCACTTGTCTCTGCCTGCCAAATGCTGGGATTAAAGGCTTTGCGCCAGCACTGCCCACCAAACTCTTTTTAAATTACTAATATATATATCCGTGGTAAAAATTGATGGATTCCTTAATGAATCTGTTGTTTTTATGAGATTCTGTTATTGATAATGTGGCTGGTGCATTTATTATTAGAATCAGAATGTTTCACCATTTGTAGATACTTGTCTCAGACCCTACAGCTCTAATTACAAGTGTGAGCCACCATTTCCTGTTCCAAACTCTTGACAGTGTCCCATAGCAATATATTTTATCATTTGCCCTCAAATAAACAAGTATACATATAATTGAAATGATTATTATTTTCATTAAGTAATACCTTTATCACAAGCAATAATTTTGTTTGTTTGTTTGTTTGTTTGTTTGAGATAGTCTCACTATATTTCTCTGGCTGTCCTAGAACTCACTACATACATAGACTAGGCTGGACTCCTGCTCATTAGAGATCCCCCTACCCCTGCCTCCTGAATGCTGAGATTAAAAGATTAAAGGGTGCTGGTGGCTATACACTGCTTACAAGTGATATATTCCGATGTTCTAATCCACTCTGTTTTATTAAAAAAATACTCCTCACTTGGTGGCGGTAATGCACACATCTTTAATCCCAGCACTTAAGAGGCAGAGGCAGGTGGATCTCTGAGTTTGAGCCCAGCCTGGCCTACAGAGAGAATTCCAGGACATCCAAGGCTACACAGAAAAACTCTGTTTTGGGAAAAAAGAAACAAACTCACTCCTCGTGAACTACCAAAGGGTTATCATTTGTTTCATGGTTAAAAAAAGAGAAAGAAAGAAAAGAAAAATTTTGTGGAGTTTCTTTTTGAAATGTTGTTCTTGAAACATTTTTATTTTATTTCCAATTATGTATAGGGTGCGGGTGGGGCTTATGAGTGCATTGCCAGCAGAGGCCCCAAGAGAGCAACAGAGTCCTTGGAGCTGGAGTTAGGAGCAGTTGTGAGCACTCCAGTGTGGGTGCTGGGAGCACGAGTGGGGATGGACCAACTGGGTCCGTTTCAAGAGAAGTGTGTGCTCTTAACCACTGAGCCATCCGTGCAGCCCAGAGACAGGGTTTCTGAGGCTCCAGATGGCCTCCAACTCTCAGTCCTCCTGCCTTAGCCTCCCCAGTGCTGAGATTTCTACAGGCACTACTTGAAGGGACAGACAGGAGGAGGTTGAGGGACCAAAGACAAGCATACTTTAGTTTACCAGATAGTGCCAGACCACAGTCCTAATTGCATTCCGCACTCAGGTATGCTAGAGCACCTGCAGCTTCCCAGCCTGCATTTGCTGTGTCCAGTCTCACTCTCCCTAATCAGGTGGGGTTTGGTTCACAGTGTCGGTCTAAATGGCTAGTCTCGTAGCTGCGATGTCTTTGATAGTCTCAGCCTGTCTTCTGACATAGGATCACTGCAGTTTAATTATGTGAGCTTGTCTATCCAGGAGTCATCCCACAGTCTTAATAACTCGAGCTTTATAGTAATATAGGATATATAGTAATATAGGATCAGTACCTCTCTTTAGTAGCTTCTAAATTGTTTGCCTACTCTTGGCCCTTGTATTTATATTTAACTAGTAGTTCTAAATCAACTAAGTTCTAATAACATTCATATTGGAATTTATGTTTGAATTTGTAAATTGACCAAATCAGGGTCTCTCAAGCTTGCAGGCTTGAAAAGATATTCAGGTCATGAAAAGATATTCAGGTCATGAAAAGATATTCAATGTTACAGAAGCACAGAAAACACAGGCCTAAGAGGAGAGCTATTTACCAAAGATACAAAAGATTACAATAGATAGCTATTACAAAGTTACAAAAGACCACTAGTTTTGGCAAGTCTGTGGAACAGTTGGGTCCTTTATACATCTTGTGGTAACATGAAATAAAATCACTATAGAAGAATGTGGAGTTTCCTCCAGAAGTTAAAAGATAGAAGTATGCATTCTGGATCATATGACATTTTTAGGTAATCAAGTGAATTGGATCCCAAAGAGATATTGATCCCTTTACATAATAGCCAGTATGTGAAGACAACCTAGATGTCTTTCTGTGGATGAAAGGCCAAAGGAAATGAACACATACACTCACACCCTCAGCTGTGACAACATAGATCTACCTTAAAGATATTATACTAACAGAAATAGGCCAGTCACAGGACAGATATGATTTAATTCCACTTATGTGAGGGCTTGAAATAGCCAAATTCATAGACACATACAGTAGAATAGTTGCAGGGACTGAGGGAAAGGAGTTATGAGAAGTTGTTCAACAGTCATTTCAGGACTGGGGTTAGACTTTAGTGGTTAAAGCTGTAAGTGCTGGAGCCAGAGCCGCCTAGAACCCAGCAGAGCAGGAGGGGGAAGGAGGGAGAGAGGGAGAGAAGGCAGGCCCGAAGGCAGACCAGATGGGGGATAGCACGCAGTGGGCAGGAGGGACAGGAGTTCAAGGTCATCCTCCATTACTTAAGGTCAGCTGTCCATAGGAGACTCTTGTCTCAGACAGGAAGGGAGAGAGGGAGGGGTAATTTCTGTTATGTAAGATAAATTCTGGAAATCTGTACTTTGTGGGTGTTGTTAATAATACCGTTTTTTGCATACAAAATTTTATTCAAAGACTTATCTTCTGTTAAAATATAGCTATGATTTTGTAATAAAATGGGAGGGCAGTGCAGTTAAGATTTTTTTCTCCTTATAGTTAGCTGGGAACAGTGATAATGGATTGCCTGTAATTCTAGCACTTAGGGAGCTAAGGCCGGAGGATCACTTTGAGTTCCAGACTAGTCTGGGCTATGTTGTGAGGCCCTGGAAAAGAAAAGAAAAGAAAAAAAAAAAATCCCCTACTATATGATTATGATAGAAAGCGAGTGGTCATCTGGCTTTGGCTTGCTCTGGGGGTTGTTTAGAGGATGTCATTTCATCAACACCATGCTGGCACTGTGCAGCCTGCTGATAGAAGCCTGTCTAGATTTATAGAAAGGCTTACTGCAGTTTACCCGTTTAGAATGCACATGTAAATGTAAATATTAGCAATTTAATTTTTATCTAAGCCTCTTCTATAGGGCTAGCAAGAAAGGATAAAGGTGAAATTCTGTCTTTGACATGTTGAAGCCCCTAGGTATCAAGACTGCAATAGTAGCTCCTTAGAATTGCCCTTCATTTATCCTTTACCGCAAACCCCTTTATGCATTAGTTTTAGAGCAGCTAGAGCAGGCTTTATTAGCATTTTCTTGTTGGAGTAAAGAAGTGTTCATCTCCTTGGCCAGGACCTTATAGCTGCTGTCTTCATTCACTGGTATAGCTTCCAGCCTTGTTGGTATTCTCCCAGATGGCCCTTCATAGGTGGGCATGTACCTGTTCACTTGCAGTTCTCCCAGTTACTGAACTAGGGAGGGGACGGAACTAGAAGTACAGTGTGAAGCCCTTAGCTTATCTCAGTGTGGACAGGCCTTTCAATGCTGCAGTATTTCTTGGGACCTTTGAGAACACTTCCTAACAGTGTGGGCATGCCGACAAAGTAAAGCAGTAGCATTGTACAAAATTCAAGACGGGCGGGAAGGAATAAATCATTTGCTTCTTAAAAGACTGATTTTAAACTTATATGGCTCATGAGACAATATTGAGAACATTAGTATCAGAAACATTCTGTTTTCACTGATAACGTGTTATTTTCTGTCTTGTACCCTTGCAGGCTCCTGCCTAATCTCAGGGAATACTTATTATTTCAGGTCCTGTGGGAATGGCTGCTGCTGCTGCTGTGGCAACAGGAAAGAAACGGAAACGTCCTCATGTGTTTGAGTCTAATCCATCTATCCGGAAGAGACAGCAGACACGTTTGCTTCGGTGAGGGCTGCCTTACCCCATCTTACTGTGTGGATGGCAGGGCTAGAGCATTTTTGCTATGTTTCTCAAGACTCTAGGTTGGAGTATTTGATGGCAAATTTAGACTTAGAATCATTCCCAAAAATTAAATTGTTTAAAAAATTAGAAAATATGATCAATAGTGTGTAACACTGACTAGCTGTGGTCGTACATGCCTTTAATCTCAGCATTTGGAAGGTAGAGGCGCAAACTTTCTCTGGACGAATTAATGTTATGTTAGACATTCCTTCCTTCCTTCCTTCCTTCCTTCCTTCCTTCCTTCCTTCCTTCCTTCCTTCCTTCCTTTGAGACAGGATCTCACTGTGTAGCTCTGGCTGATCTGGAACTCATTTTGTAAACCAAGCTGGCCTTGAGCTTAGATATCTGCCTGCCTCTGCCTCCCAAGTGGTAGGATTAAATGTGTGTGCCATTACACCCAGTCAAGGTATTTATTTTTAAAAAGCAGCCAAGGAGAGTATGAGAAGAATAATTAGAAAGAAGAGTAAAGGAAAGCCCACCCCAGTAGGAGGCTGGCAAGCTGGTGTGGTGGTTCATGCTTATAGTCTCAGCACTTGGTGAGGCTGAGGTGGTGGATTGCCACAGGTTCAAGGCAAGGTTAGCACACACCTAAACTCTCCGCACTGGAGAGACTGAGGTGGGCAGGTCATAGTTTTTGAGCTAGCTTGGGCTACATACCAAGATCCTGTATCAAGGGGAGAATAGGGAGAGAATTGGAGTCAGTGACTATCAATCATTCATTCAAGAAATACTGCCTGATTTTCTGTTTGGTAATATGAATTGTAGGATCCTGAGTCACAAGATAACTCCTTTATCAGAGAGTTTGCTTTCTGGGACTGCAGTTTCCTCTGATGGTCAACCATAGTCCAAAACTATCAAATAGAAAGTTCTAAAATAAATAATAAGTTTTAAATAATTTTACTAAATATATTATAATCTGAATATTTTAAAGATTTATTTATTTATTTATTTATTTATTATGCAGTATACAGAAGAGGGTACCAGATGTCATCATATATGGTTGTGAGCCACCATGTGGTTGCTGGGAATTGAACTCAGGACCTCTGGAAGAATAGTCAGTGCTCTTAACCACTGAGCCATCTCTCCAGCCCCTAATTTAATTATTTAAGTGTATGAGTGTTTACCTGCCTGTATGTGTGCATATGTAAGTGCCTGGTGCCCACAGAGATTAGAAGAGGGGTTCGTGTGCCTGCATGGGTTAATGTGCGCTTTGGGAGGCCAGGCATTGAATCCATGAAGCTGGAGTTAGACAGTTGGAAGCTACCTAAGCTGCAGTAGAAATTCAACCCATGGCCTCTGAAAGAGAATGAAATACTCTTAACCGTTGAGCCATCTCTTTAGCCTCTGTTATAATTGTTTCTGTGATTAGTTATTGTTCATCTTTTACTGTACTTAGCTTTGGAGCAGACCACACAGATAAGTGGGGCTACTTCAGAAACCCTCATTTCATCCTCATTTGCAAAGCACTATGGGTTTGTGCTCTTTTCTGGAGCTGGGATGAAGTACTGAGCAAAAGCAGTTTAGGGGAAGAAAGGGCTTAAGTGATTACACTCAGGTCACAGTTCCTCAGTGAGGGAAGGAAGTCAGAGCAAGAACTTGAAGTAGAAACCAGCAGTGTTGCTAACTTGTTCTCTTGCAAGTCTGTAAGTGACATCTCAGCAGCCGTATTTAAAACTGTAAAAACAAAATTGTTGTTGAAACTTAGCTGGGCGTATTGGTTGTGCCTTCGATTGCAGTACTTGGGAAGCAGAGGCAAGCAAATCTGTGAGTTTGAGGCCAGCCTCAGTACATCCTTCCATGATGGGTTTAAGAGAGTATGTACACACTTTCTCTGACAGAGTTTCATATTTATTTCACTCTCCTTTTCTTTTTCAAATTTCAGAACATATTTGATCAGAATTGTCTCAAATCCTAGTAAGTTTGGTCTTTGACTTTGTCACGGTATTTGCTATAATCCTGTAACCTTTTATTTTCATTCTGTTCAGAAAACTCAGAGCCACGTTAGATGAATATACTACTCGAGTGGGACAGCAGGCCATTGTTCTCTGTATCTCGCCCTCCAAACCCAACCCCGTCTTTAAGGTGTTCGGAGCAGCACCTTTGGAGAATGTGGTAAGTCAAGTCGGAGCTGTGTCCCCAGAGGAGGCCCTTTGTTTTGTGTAGTTTTTTGCCTTTTATTCCTCTTTCCAGTTCAGCGCTAAATACTGCTTTCTTTCATCTGTCCAGGATGGAAGGTACTGACTTGTTTTCAAACTGCTCCATGCAGTTCAAAACCAAAAAGATCCAGCCCCATGGCAGTAGTGAGGAAGATCCTTATTGGTGGCATTGTATGTCACTCAAGAACAGAGCAGATGGTAGAGCTTTGTTGGACCTAGCTTGATGCTTGGCCAAAGCTGTTTCATGCCTTGTGCACATAGAATAAGAATTTTTAAAAATGTTCATTATTGTTCTAGTTCCTAAGTCAAGATATTGTACCCCACCAGGGGCAGGGGAAAAAAGGATGATATTTAATTTGCTTTAAAACCAGTACAGGGCTGAGGATGTAGCCCAGTTGGTAGAGCCTTTCCCTAGTATGCATGAAATCTTAGATTCCATTCCTTACACTGGAATGTAAGGTACCTTACTTACCATGGTACTGAGTGTAATTCCAGCATTCGGGAGGTGTGGGGATAAGAGGATCAGGCATCCAAGGTTATCCTAGGCTACAAATAGAATTCAAGGCCATCCTGAGCTAAATTGGATACCACTTTTTTTTTTTTTTTAAAACTTTTATTTATTTATTTGCCTTGGTGTTTGCCTGGAACTGGAACTACAGACAGTTGTTAGCTGCCATGTGGGTGCCGGGAATCGAACCCGGGTCCTCTGGAAGAGCAGATGGTGCTGTTAACAACTGAGCCATCTCTCCAGCCCCGGATACCACTTTTTTTAAAATGTGGCTTTTTTTATTCATGTATGAAACAAAATACTAGATGATTCCAGGCAAACTGGAAGTATATTATTGGTCACATACTTGGGTATATATTTTAAAAATCTTTTTCTTTTTTCAAAAAAGTTGGTTTAGCCGGGCATGGCGACACATTCCTTATTTCAAGCAGTATTTGCTGAGATTAGGCAACTTGGTCTGCATATTTTTTTATTCTTGGGCTTTGTTGATGTTTTGTTTGTTTTTGTCCTTTTGGTGGTAGTGGGATAGGTGTGTGTCTTGTAAGTGTATGCCTTATGTGTTACGTGTGCTCTTGGAGGCCAGAAGAGGGCATGAGGTCACCTGGCACCGGAGTTACAGGTGGTTGTAAACCACCATGTGGGTGCTGGTCTTGTAGAACAGCCAGCATTACTAACCACTGAGCCATCTTCCACAACTTCCTCCCTGGGAACAGAGTTGAAGTCTGACTGTCTGCCAATATACATTTTGGTATAGGAAATGCTGAGCTTAGCTAGTGGTGGATCTAAGTTGGTGGTTATGGTACTCTGAGGGCAGCTCTCTGAGGCTTGGTGCAAACCATAGACTTTTTTGGGCTTTATAGGAATAGCCTAAAATATTTTCTTGAAGAATATAGTGAAAACTTCCCAAGGACTCCAGGGCTTCTGAATGTAGGGCTCTTTAGTCAGAGCCAGGGCCCTGTGGAGCATTCAGCTGGGCCCATTGAGTACAACTGGGCATTCAGACACAGAAGTGTAGCTCTGGAGGTTACCACCCCGCCAGCTTCCTAAAAGTTGGTCCTTTGACCTTTATTTCCTTCCTCTTTCTGATAAGTGGACCTTATTTTTATATAGGCCTTAAAAAATGGTTTCACTTGTATAAAATGTAGACAAATGTTTTAAAAGTAGTAACTAGAGCTGGGAAGATTGCTCCTTTGATAAAACGCCTTACCCAAGCCTGAAGGGCTAAATGGGAATCTCAGAACCAGAGCTGGTGTGGTGACCTGCATCTGTAATCCCAGTGCCGCTGCAGGGAGCTGGGAGACTGGGGAACCCTCAGAAGTCTAATGGCCGAGGCTCTCCTGACCTCAGTACATCTAGGCTGTGATGGCTCAGGGGATGAAGGCTCTGGCTGACAAGCCCCGTAAGTGACTTGAGTTCAGTGCTGCAATCCACATGGGGGAGGGAGAAAAGACACCCCCACATTGTCCTCTGACCTTTGCACACAGCACAGCACGTACATCTAGAGAGGTAGGAGAAAATAAAACCTCTAGGAGTTCACAGTTGGTGGAGGAGCTTAGTATGGAGCTGGAAATAGAAGGATGAAGCCAGCCCAAGCCCACTAGCCCAGCTCTGACAGCTCTCAGGTACATGCTACAGATGACAATCTACTTTTAGGCCCAGTGGTATCTAGGTGAATTTTTTAAAAGATCTTTTATGGAACTTTCCAAAGACCTACTCATACCCAGAAAGCTTCAGATACATAATCATATAGTATATTTCTTCAGAAATACATAATCATAGTATATTATTCAAGGCTGTTTTTTACAACCTGACTAAAGGCCCATTCCTAAATTTTCAACAGCAAATGTGTGTCCAAATTCTAAAGCTAACCTTGTCTTCCTGGTATTCATGTAATGTACCTCTCTGTGTGTCATGAGTCATGTATTCACTGTGCACACTGTATTTTGGGAACAATAATATCAGTGACACATGATTATTTGAGACTAGGAATTTATAGCAGGGAGATAATTAAGACAGGAACACTTGGGAAGGCTTTTCAGAGTGTATGTAAAAATTGAGCTAGACTTTGAAAAATATACAATATTTAGATAAGAGGCAGAATTAAAGGCTCAGAAGTGGGAGAACTTACTAGAAGCAAAAACTAGTGAGGAGGCTGGCCAGCAGTTTTAGATGCACTGAGATTCTTAGGGGACTGGAAAATAAGGTTGGTGGGTAGGAGGTAGGGAATGCATCTCAGAATTGAGAGAGATGAGATAGAATTGAACCACAGGCTTTAGGATCCTGGGAAATCTACTTTCCTAAGCAAGTTTAGGTGGGCGTGCTGTCTTTACCTGGAATTGTTTTGATGCCAATTACTCTAAAACATACTCTATCAGCATTTTTAAATCAGTATTGTCAAGGAATTATATATCATTGTGAAGTTTACCAAAATACTAGAATATGACTTTTCCTGATCCATATAAAAATGGCTAAAATTAGCCAGACAGTAGTGGCACAAGTCTTTAATCCCAGCACTTGGGAAGCAGAGGCAGGTGGATCTCAGTGAGGTTGAGGACAGCCAGGCTACACAGAGAAGAAACCTTGTCTCAGTGTCTCGCCTCCAGGCTGAAATTACTTTGATACTGATTAATGTAATAGTAATAACATGCCAGGTATTACTACCACAACCAAAATTGGTTTTGTACTATATTTGTCCCTCCTATGGGCCTGCATGCATGAATTCAACTTGATACATTAAGTTAACCCAGACTTAGAAGAGTTAGGCTTTGTTCCATCTCCCAGTGCCCTTTGCGGATTAGAAGCATAAAAACTCTGAAAGTAAAAGCCTGTATAATGCCTTGATAGTACTGGTACTTATGTCATAATAAACATACTGGGGATAATATTTGAAGCTTTTTTATAATAGTGTAAAATTGAATTAGTTAGATTCTGGTGACTTCTAGCATCTGTGGCATTTTTCTTTCATCTCTTTAGCCCTCCTACCTAGAGGATTCCATAGCTTTGGAACTTTGTCTGGATACTGTTCAGTTGTGTGGGATCTTTCTTTCTCTTTGGAGCCTCATGGTGACACAGTAAGAAAGTTCGCTGAGCAGAAAACACTGTTCTTGTTGACAAAATTCATTTTGTTGTCAGCCCACCCACCAAGAGAATGCATTGAGGCCTGAAAACAAGTTAATTCCCCATTCCATCTACTTACATTTTTATACTTCCACAGATTTGTTATCCCTAGAAACATCCTCAGCCCCTGTCTGCTCTTCTAAGTGAATACACCCATTATTGGTGGTTGTGGCTCCAGGCCTGCTTCCTGTGCAGAGTCAGGGAGAGAGGCACCATGGCTTTGACGTAACCTCTGTCTGTCTCCATGGAGGACCTGAAGGGAGGAGGAGAGGTTGACCAGTGGGGCTCCGTGGTCCCAGGCCTTCCAGGAGCGGTACCTTTGGCACTCAGATGCATTATCCATCTCCATCTCTTACTTTGTCTGTTTTTTTTTTTTCAGTCTAGCCCCTTAAGCACTTGGATCTTCCGTCCATGTGGTGCCTGGCTTTCTCAAAAAAAAAAAAAAGAAAGAAAGAAAAGGAAAATTATTTTGTCAGTTAACTGTCACATTAGATGTGACTTGGGACACAATTGGCCTGGGAAATCAGAGTAATGTATGCTACTTACACATCTGTAACAGATGATGGATCTCTGCAGACTGAGAAAACATGACTTTTAGCTGAGAGTCAGTAATGTTTCTATAGAACTTTGCCACTGGCTCCTTTCTATTGTTATAACCTAAAATTTCATCATCTTTTTATTTGGTGTATGTTCAGTGGTGTCTTTGGGGCCAGCGGGTATTTTCACCTTCTGGCAGGGTTTGTTCTTGGGGCTCTGCAGTGGCTCAGGGACACCAGCCCCACCCACTTTCTTGTTGCTCAGCACCAGCCCTCCCTGGTTGTTGAGAGTCTTGTTTATTTCTGCCCTTAATTCCCTGCAGGTGCGGAAGTACAAGAGCATGATCTTAGAGGACCTGGAGTCCGCCCTAGCAGAGCACGCCCCCGCACCACAGGAGGTTAATTCAGAACTGCCTCCTCTCACCATCGACGGGATTCCAGTCTCTGTGGACAAAATGACCCAGGTACAGGGCGGGAAGTGGGGAGGAGATGCAAAGACAAGAGATGCAGGTGTGGGCGGGCCTCTTCACACTTTTCTAGCTTTGTCTTCAGTGGTGTGATCAGAGCACAAGACACAGACTAGAGTGTGTGCAGCCTTGGAAGACAGGGTCCTAGTAGGACCCTTCTGACTGAGGGAATACATGCACCCTCCTCTGTGCTGGATTCCCTCTGTGGGGTCCTTGAGCCAGGGAAGGAAGATACCTGCTTGGGGTTGGTTTGACCTGGAAATTTTAGGCGTCTCAGACATCAGAGTCAGGGAGCCAAGTTTAGCAGACTGGGCTGCTCCTCCACTCTAGCAACAGGTTTTTGGGGCAGGGTTTCTCTGCGTAACCTTGGCTGAACTGGAACCTGCTATGTAGATCAGGCTGGCCTCAAACTCAGAGCAGCTGTCTCGGGCTCCCTAGTGCTGGGACTAAGGGCATGTGCCCCCACCCCTTGTTAACTTTTAGCTTTGGTCTAAATTTGGTCTAGTGTCTCCACATAGAGTTTTAGAACAATAACTATTTATTTTTTATTACTGTTCAGTTCAGGCACCCAGCATCTAAAATTGCATGCCATCTAAACGATAGTACCTGTTTAGTAAATAACCTAGGAATATTAGAACAAAACTGAATTTAAGAAAATATTGGTGAGCTGGTTCCCTGAATGGGTCTGGATTTGCAAATTGATGAGAAGTAGCATTGCATTTTATAAATACAAAGCAAGAGCAGAGTGTAGTATCACATGGGCTGTGATCCCAGGGCCTGAGGATAGATGGAGGAGAATCATAAGAATTCAGGGCTAGCCTGGGATACATAATGGGCCCCTGTTTTAAAAAGTAATATTAAACCTAAACTACCTTTTGATTATTGGAACACAGACCTTTCTGTGGACATGGAGGGTATTTCAGTAATGGTTCAGAAAGAAAGGTGTATTCTATCCTTTAAAAAAAAAAAAAAGGTTGATTTATTCTGTATATGGTATTCTACCTGCATGTATGCCTGCATATGAAGAGGACACCAGATCTCATTGTAGATGGTTATGGATGCTGGGAGTTGAACTCAGGACCTGGAAGAGCAGCCAGTACTCTTAACCTCTGAGCCTCGTCTCCAGCCCCATATTCTATCCTTTCATAGTGGGTGTTACATTCTATTGCTAGTTCTATTTTGCATGGTTACTTTTAAGAATCTGCTGTCTCTCAGCCATGAAATGCATGTAAAGCCAACTGATCTGAGCTGTAGGATACTAGCATAGACTCCTCTTCTGTAACAGGTTTTTATCCCTTACTGCCTTGTTTGATGTGTTAATTGAAATAGTCCAAGGTTATGATGATGATAAACATGCCTAAATGCTGATTTTCATGAAGATCATTCAATGTTAGGTCAGACAGCCACTGTTTGAAAGCAAAACATTGGAACCCGAATGTGCTCCATTCTATGCCACATACTTGGTAGACAGATCATGGCACAGCGACAGATCCAAGGAAACCTGACAGTTGCTCACCAGCTAGACACACAAACTGTCATTGCCTTCATGATTACCGCCATACATTCCCTCATTTCCCTTCTCACTACAGATGATGATTAAAAACAAAACATAGCAAATAGTATTAACTGCCTCAGCATTTTAAAGAAGCCCAGAGGTGGCTGAAGGTGCTTGCTGGCAAGCCTGATGAGTGGAATGCACACGGTGGAAAGAGAACTGTGGTCCTCAACATCTGACCTTCTCATGTGCTCTGTGCCAGTGCCCCCACAATAAATAGAGAAACATTTAAATATTACAGTGTGAAGACGAATAAGCAGGGCGAGAAAAGGCCAACCTTAATTTAACGAACAACTCTAAGTATTTGGAAAGTATTCGGGAACTTATTTTTTTTCTCTCTCTCTTTTTTCTTTTCTCATATACTTTTATCTTAAGCTGAGCCAAGTACCTTTAAATTTTAAATGATTCTAAAGCCTTTTACTTTTAGTTGTAATAAGAATGTTTGATTTCAAACCAAGCCTGGATAGACAAGAGGCATGGGAAAAAAGCATTTCTGCATACTGCCCCTGAGAATGTAAACTGGTACACTTTCTAGAGGCAGGTCAGTAGTACTGAGTGATGTTTAAAGTGTGCGTGTCCAGGACTGGACAAATAGCTCAGCATTTAATCTGAATGTGGTTGGCTGGCTTAGAATTGCCTAGAACTCCTGCTTCAGGAGACTAACAGCTCCATAGGAACTTGCTCTCACATGCATTCCCACATGTAGATGTGTGCACATAATTAAAAAATAAATAATCTTTAAAAGGTGTGTGATTTGCTCTCTAGTAAACGCCAGAGTGATTGTTTACTATTTGTGATACCATTGTTTATAATAGGAAAGTTTGAGACTATAATTTTAACTAGTGACTAAATTATAGTACGAATGCCAAGTACTTAACATGGGAGGAGGCATACCATGGCCCAGAGATGACAAGGTTATTTACTGTTCATTGACCTATTAGATACTAAAAAGAATGCTCTCTGTTTGTAGTAGAGTAGTACCTGTGATATGTAGCAAGCAGCTTGTAAAATTGCATTTCTTGTATACTTAATTTTAGGAGGTTAGGACTTTACTGTTTTTATTGTTATCAAAGGCTAGATTTTTTTTTTTTTAATTCAGAAAATAGAGTTAGAGTTAGTTGACCTTATTATCTAAAACATGCATAAGTGTGTGCACTAAAGTTTGTATGAATGTGCATTAAAAAAACTAAGTGATTACTAGTACATGGTGACATCATGGATGGTTTTCATTTTCTTTGTAGATAAGCATACATTATTAACTCTGTGGGGAGTTTCTATTTATGAATTGCTTTTATAATCACAAAAGTCAAATTATTTTTAATTTTTATAATCTTGAATTTTTTTAGCGTGCAAGTTTGATAATGATTCTTCTCTCTTTTGACCATAGATTACTTATCTTCTTTATGTTGGGACAAAAATGCTAAGAACTCCTTTTACCGTGGATTTCTATAAGGCTACCAAGTGTTGGAAGGGAATTATTTACAGGGCACCTTAATTGTGTATGTGTTTACTATTTTATAGTCAAGAAAGAATTCAGATATAACTATAGCCATATATTAAACAAAAACTCAAACAAGTATGACTAGATTTCAGACTGTGGGTAATTTATGACTTCCTTTAAATGATCAGCCTGGCAAACTGGGCTATCCTACAGATAGACTCAGGTTAATGACATCTCTGTTATCCATTTTAACTGTACTTTATGATGTGGAGGTGACTAGTGTTTATACGATGAGGCCAACTTAGACAAGTAATTCTGTGTGCAGACCTGAAATGTATTCTGATTCATCCAAGGAGACTCATACCTAATACTGGCGTAATGTTAACTTTATTAATTCTTTGTAAATTAGTTAAACCTATTTTTATGAGAATGCTAAGATCTAGTTTCTAATCCCAGAACTACTATATATTAACTGCAGGCCTCACTTTTATGAGCCTCATAAAGTTGGAGGATTGTGTTATAGAGGACAGTGCTTTGAAAACTAAACCATCTCACTGTGTTATTATTACTGTTAGCTGTTGTAAAATTGCATTTCTTTTTTATGCTTAATTTTTAAGAGACCAAAGCTTTTACCATTTTTTATTTCTTCTCAGAGGTTTTGTTTGGAGGGAGGGTCTTACTGTGTAAGCCTGGCTTGCCTGAAATTTACTATGTAGATCAAACCTGCCTTAAACTAACAGAAATCCATCAATCTCTGCCTTCTCTGTGATGGATTAAAGACTTGTGCCATCATACCTAGGTACAGTTGACTTTATTTTTTAATTATAAGCGAGTGATTGTGTGTGTGTGAGAGAGGGGGGGGGAAGAGAGAGAGAGAGAATTTACATGACGATTGTATGCTTACAGAAGACAGCATGTGTTGCCCTGTAGTCCTCTGCAAGAATAGTAGGCATTCTTAACTGCTAACCTGTCTCCTTAGCTCCCCTTTCTTTCCATTTTAAACACTGACAATTGCCTCATGTGGAAAGATGAGAGTTACAGAATAGAGTAGTTGAATTTCATCCTGAACTGACTACCCTGTATTTAGAAAGCAGCACCTGTGGCAGAGCTTTGTTATTGTTGTGCTTTGGGTTTTTCTCATCTTTTTTGCTTTATTTTGAATGTGTAATTCTCAAACAGCATGGTGGTGAAGTGAAGGAAGTGAAGGCAGAAGGACCAGAAATTCAAGGTTAAGGCCATCCTTGGCTGCACAGCAAGTTTGAGGATGGCCCAAGCAATATGACACCTTGTCAAGAAAAACCAGTACACAGTTTAAAAAAAAAAGTATAATTCTCCTTTAAACCACTCTTACATAAAAGTCTGAGAAGGTTGACATAAGCTTCAGCAGAATAAGCCATTTTGGAGATGTGGGTTTCTTTATTGCCAAAAGTAGTCTTGAACTTTTTTTTGAGACATGGTCTCACTTATGTAGATCAGGCCTCAAACTCAGACTTGCCCCTGCTTCCTAGATGTAGAATTAAAGGTGTATGCCATCATAACCAGAATACCTTCAGCTTTTGAGTTCAAGCAATTCTGCCTTAGCCTCCTGAACTATAGGTGTGTGCTACTGAACATGCCTTGTTTTTCAGAGAATTCAAATGTCACATGAGTACATTGTTGTAGGTGTGACAGACCAGGCTCTAGAGAGTGGGCTTCATCTGTGTTCAGACATCACTGTGTGGACACTTACCCTAGATCTGGTCAGATCCTGTGGTCCTGGGTCTAGAGTGAGGCCTAAGGTCCAGCTCCAGGTGATGCCAACCTGTGCAGCTAGTGCTCAGCTGCACTGGGAGACTGAGAATTACATTATTTCCTGAAGAGTTTTTATCACTTAAAACAATCTGGAGGAGGGAATGGTATAGTCTTTAATCCCATCGAGGGGAAATGGATCTCTGAATTTGAGGACAGCCTGGTCTACATAGTGATCATCAGAGTTCTATATGGTGGGTTAGGGGAGAGGAGAGAGAGAATCCGGCAGTCAGTTCTTTGTGCCAAAGATGAGTGGGAAAGGCCTCTCATGTTCTGGAGAGGCTGTACCTTTGGGAGAGTTGTGTTTGAAAAGATGCAAGTGAAATGCAATGGAAGGAATTACACAGCAGTCATCTCTGAAGCCTGCCTACCATCACTGATCACTCCCCTTCCCTTGGCTATCTCACTGTGGCCTTGAACTTCCTTCCTATCCTCCTCTTGTTCTCACTGGGGCCATCTTGACTGCATTAATAGTTCCTGGGAGTGATGATGCAGCTGGGCACTGCTCACTAGTTCCAGGAAGACCTTCCGATTGGTTCACACAGCAGTTGCTTCATTGGGAAGAGTTAGTCACAAAGTTTTATCCATTTTTCCTAGGAAACATTCAATCTCCTGTCAGTCTGGGTTTGTTTGTTTATTTGTTTTTGGTTTTATTTTGATGAAACATAGGTCTGGTCTTTCCTACACAAAGAAAACATGCTAATTGAAATACAAGAAAATGAGCATATGACCTTACAACAAATGAGATACTGTTCAATAGGTAAAGCCGTAGAAATAAAATGTAAAGGTTACCATAGATGGAGAGAATCCAAATGAATTTTAACAGAGTCTCTGTTTAGAATGGTAATGGAAATAATTGTGGAAATAGTGATGATGGTCATGCTTAGTGAGTACACTAATGTCCCCGAGGTGTGCATGGTGGCATAGTAAGTAGGTTTGTGTTGTGTGTGTAAATCCATTTACAGAAGAGAGATGGTGCTGGATTAAAGCATATTTAGTGTGGTGTTCTTTTTTTTTTTTTTTTTCTCAAGGTTTCTTTCTTTTTTTTTTTAATTAATTAATTTATTTATTTATTTGCCTTGGTGTTTGCCTGGAACTGGAACTATAGACAGTTGTTACCTGCCATGTGGGTGCTGGGAATCGAACCCGGATCCTCTGGAAGAGCAGACGGTGCTCTTAACCACTGAGCCATCTCTCCAGCCCCTAGTGTGGTGTTCTTAAACGTTGGCCTCACTAACCCACCTGGAGAATTCAAACCCTCAGCATAAAGTCTGAATCTTTGCATGGAGCTCAAACAGCTATGGTTTTAAATAAACTGTGTTATCCACTGTCATAAACTGTAGTTCCACACTGCCTCTCCATTTAAAGCAGACTTCCTTTATTGTGGGTGAGGTGTCTTGTAACTCGGGCAGACTGGCTTTGAACTTCTGGTTCTCCTGTCTCTGGCTCCCAAATGCTGGGTTTACAGACAAATGCCACCACAGTAGGCTTTTCTTACTGTCTGAAGTTTTCAGAGTATGAATGAATAACACACCATGCCATGCTTTATACAATATCAGCAGATAGGAAGGGGACATAGCCTGGTGCTAGAGTACTTGCCTAACTTCAGCACCACCAAAAAGAGAAAGGGAGGGAAGGAAAACATCTTCCTCTATGGCTTCCACCTGGCTAGGGAGAGTGTATAAAGGGCTTGTCACACAGGTATACAGACCTCAGTTCAAATAGCCAGAACATACATGTTTGTGTGTCTGTGTCTCTCTCTCTCTCACCTAAAAAAAAGGGGGGGGGTAGGCAGATTGGAATTAGGAGATAACAAAAATATATGGTGTGGGTCAGCAAGTTAGCTCAGCAGGTAAAGGTACTCGCCTCTATACCTGACAACCAAAATTCAATCCAGGAACCCACATGGCAGAAGGTAAGAACTGACTCTTAGAAGTTGTCTTCTGATCTCAACACCCATGCTGTGGCATGCATGGCAGACCAATTAAAAAATCAATAATTTTTAAACAGGTGATATATTCTTTTTTTTTTTTAAGATTTATTTATTATGTGTTCAGTATACAGAAGGTGGTACCAGATGTCATCATAGATGGTTGTGAGCCACCATGTGGTTGCTGAGAATTGAACTCAGGACCTCTGCAAGAACAGTCGGTGCTCTCAACCTCTGAGCCATCTCTCCAGCCCCATATTGTATTTTTAAATAGGAGGTGGTGATATATTATCTCAGGCTATTTTTAGTAAATATATATCACCACAGTAGGACATAGTATAATTTAAGCAGAAAAGCATAAGGTGTATTCAAGAATGTTAAAGAAAGGAATAATGACCATGTAAATTATACATTTAAGATACAATGAGACCAAAGAAATATTTGCAATATATATGGTAAATAATGAATATGTATAACAGATTATGTTTCCTTCAGATTAATAAGAAAAAATTAGAAAAATAAGCAAAGCATTATAAATAGCTCACTGAAAGAATTGTGAGGAAGTTTGACTGAAGAGATGACTTAGTGGTTAAGAGCACTTGTTGATCTTTCAGGAGATTTGGGATCAGTTCCCAGCATCTGCAACCTCTGTAACTTCTACAGAATATCTCAATATCTGCCTATGCCTGCCTTAAATATCTTTTTCGCCCAGTTGTTTTACTTTTGGGTTCAACTCTGCATCATAATCTTAGAGTTAGGATTAAAGATGTGAACTATTATTGTTTGGTTGTTAGGCCTTGAACTGACAGAACACGGAAAGATCTCTGTCTCTGGAGTTATAGATTTAAAGGCATGAGTTACCACTCTCTGATCCTCTATGCTTGACTGTAGGTGACTCTGTCCTCTGGTATTCCAGGCTGATTTTATTAAATATAAATTATATCACCACAAGTGCTTGTATTGATAACTATTTCTCTTAAAGATTGGCCACTTTGATGATCTCTGAACAGAAGTTGGTAGTGCAGATAATCCAGATGATGAGCAAGGAAATCCTTGGCGGTTAGCTCTCTACTGCCCTTTACATACACATAGGATGCAACTGGTCTCTCAACTTGGAAGTTTCTTATTTCAAATTAAAATAACAACATTTGGCTGAGGAAGTATCTCTGTGGGTAAAAGGCTTGTCACACAAATGTGTAGACCTGAGTTCAAATCCCCAGAATCACATAAAGTAGGGTGTTAATATTACATGTCTATTATACCAACTCTTACAGAAAGATTGGAGACAAAGATTGGAGAATCCCCAGGAGTTCACAGGCCAGCTGAGCTGGTGGCTGCAGTGGTGAACAAGAGTAAGACTTTTTCTCAAGCAAAATAGAAAGTGAGGACCTTCATCCAAGGTTGTCCTTTGTTCTCCACACAAATGCCATGGCATGGATCATACACACAGAGAAAGATTAAAAAAAAATCTCTAGTTGAGCTGGGTAGTGGTGGCACGCATACTCCTTTAATTCCAACACTCAGAGGCAGAGGCAGTCGGATCTCTGTGGGTTTGTAGACTATAGAAATCATCCCCCTTTTTGTGGTTTAAGATGTGCTATTCTCGGGGGCTGGAGAGATGGCTCAGAGGTTAAGAGCACTCTCTGTTCTTCCAGAGGTCCTGAGTTCAATTCCTGGCAACCACATGGTGGCTCACAACCATCTATCATGAGATATGATACCCTCTTCTGTATATTGTATACATAATAAATAGATCTTTAAAAGAAAAAAAAAAAAAAAAGATGGGGCTGGAAAGATGGCTCAGCAGTTAAGAGCACTGCTGTTCTGGAAGACCTGAGTTTGATTCCCAGCATCCACATGGCAGCTAACAACTATCTCATTCCAAGATCTGACACCCTTGCACAGTTATACATGCAGGCAAAACACCAATTCACATTAAAAATAAATATTAAAAAAAAATGTGCGGGGCTGGAGAGATGGCTCAGCGGTTAGGAGCACCATCTGCTCTTCCAGAGGACCCGGGTTCAATTCCCAGCACCCACATGGCAGCTAACAACTCTGTAGTTCCAGTTCCAGGCAAACACCAAGGCAAATAAATAAATAAATAAAAATGTTTTTTTTTAAAAAAAAAAATGTGCTATTCTCTCTTTAAATTTGTTACACAGTTGTACTTGGTGTTCATACAGGACTCACTACAGATAGCCAAATCCACAGATGCTCACTTTCTTATAGAAAATAGCACATAGTGTTTGTATGAGATCTGAATCTTTCCATATACTTTAAATCATCTCTGCGTTTTCTATAATGCCAACTAATACAATGTAAATACCAATATAAGTAATTGTTAAACTGTATTATCTAGGAAATAAGGACAGAAAAGACTAGTCAAAACATAGTCAGTACAGATGTTTTGTTTTGTTTTTTTTTTTGTTGTTGGGTGTTTTCGTTTTGGTTTTTTTGCTCTGATTATTTGCTTCACAATTGGTTGAATTGTTAGATACATAACTATTATGTATGTTAGTTAGATACATAACTCACAGGTGTAGAAGGCTGTTTTCTCTGACCACTTGAGTAGAGATGGAGTTGGGAGACATACTAACTTGAAAGCTTTTTTCTTATAATTGAGCCTAAATACCAATGAGAAGCCTCAAAAATAAAATCTCTGAACTAAAGATACAGGGAATGAGGGTGAATTAGATATTTTGGAATGTGTTCAGGATAATACGTTTGCTGAACAGCAGATAAGTAACTGAATTTACAGATGGCAGATTCCTGGCATAGTAAGAGCTATTATTTCATTTTAGCTGGCTTAGGCTTTGATCCAGATTCTAGATGAAAACCCACGTCTTGAATATGTTAATGAAGTATTCTACCATTTAGTGATGTGTCCCCAACCCTTCAATTAGGCTGTTATAGCATTTTATAAAATCATATTTTTAAAACCATCTATGATTATGTGTTTGGCTTTTTTATGTAATCCAGGCTGTCCTTGAACTTGCTTTGTAGCTAAGGATGACCTTAAACTGATCCTCCTGTCTCCACCTTTCAAATCCCAGGATTACAAGCATATGTCACCATGCCCAGTTTAGATTCTACATAATCTTTATGCTTATGTGTGTGGGTGTTTTGCCTTCATGTATGTATCTGTGCACTACATGCATACAGAGCCTGCAGACCAGAAGAGGGCATCGTGTCCCCTGGGATTGCACTTAGCAGACTGTTCGGAGCTACTTACTATGTAGGGTCTAGGAATCAAACTTAGGTCCTCTGGAAGAGCAGTAAGTGTTGTTCAGTAAGCCTTTTTTCTCTAGCTCCTGTAATCTTTACTTTTAATTGCTACTGACTTGAATTTGACACCCTTTTCTCTCCAGTTGTCCCCTGGAAGGAGTAGTATTTTCTAGTTGGAATAAATTAATTTACTGACCAACCTAGGGCTCTACAGTCTCTCAAAGACACCTACGGCAGAATGGGAGCAGCCAAGTGAGGGTATTCTAGCCCAATTAAACAAAGCCTGAGCAATAAGGCCTGGCCTGTGCTCATCCTGCTGATTGTCTCCCTGTGGGTTACAAACAAACCTCCCTTAACAAGCACATCGAGAAGCTTGCTTTCCCAAACTCTCTAGGACTAGTAATTAATCCAGCAGTAATGAAGACACAGAGTTAAATCATGGAAAGAAATTATTTAACTCTTTCTATGCTAGAGAGCTGATAACTGATTTTCCCTTATAGTCCTTTCAGGTCAGACATGATGATCTACACGTATAGTTTCAGCACTGAGGAAGACAAGGCAGGAGAATCTCAATGTCAAAGCCAGACTGACATATGAATCTTTTTATTTTATTATTATTATTATTATTATTATTTCTGGCTTTTTTTTTTTTTTTTTTTTTTTTTTTTTTTTTTTTTTTTTTTTTTTTTTTTTTTTTTTTTTTTTTTTTTTTTTTTTTTTTTTTTTTTTTTTTTTTTTTTTGAGAAACTATCTCTGGTTTCTCTAAGTCTTTTAAAAAGTCTTAGCATTATTTTGGGACAGCTCAGCTGGATGGTGGTGGGACAAACCTTTAATCCCAGGCTGGCCTTGAACTCAAGAGATCACCTGCCTTTGCCTCCCAAGTACAGGGATTAAAGGCATGCCCTGCCTTGAAAACCGAAAAACAAACAACACAAAAAGATAGTCTCTAGTGGGACTACAAGAGGAACTTTTTAGTTTATGATATCAGTTTATTTGCATTTTAGATAGCTATTGTTTTATATTTGAAGAAATATAAAATGTATGTAAACCCTTTTCTGCTCTATGTATCTGAGGCTAAAGAAAGACACTCAAGAAACCAGGAAAAAGGGGGAAATGACTTTGAGATGTACTTTCTTAAAATAACTGGAGGAATGACCTCATGAGCCAGCTGATAGCATGGGTTTGCAAATGGATACATTTCTATTAGCCTGCTGCTTGATGCCTCAGAGTCCAGTATACCTGGAGTGTATTATAGCAGAGCCTGTAGACAGGAGACTGACTAGGGAGAATTTAGGAAGGATGAAGTGGCATTGTCTGCACAGAAATTAACCAGCTTGTTTTTGTTACATAAGCAAAGATGATTTTGGGCTCATGGTTTCCTACTATACAGCAATTTGTATTGTCTTCTGGTGGAATGGGATTCCATATTTATTATAAGAACTATGGGACTACCTATCTTTCATATCAGAATATTGACATGCTCACTCTGGGCTCTTGCTCAAAACACTCCTCTCCTGGTTTTATTGTACAAAGGCAGTACAGATGTGTTCTTGGTACATGAAGGATGCTGCTCTCTGGGCAGGGTCTATGATTCTAATTTGATAAATTGCTTTTCTTGCCCCCATATCATCACCCATGCTGAAGAAGATTCACAACACAGACCTTCTTAAGCATGTGCAGTAGTTATTACTATGCCAGGAAATAAGTATGTCAGCTGACTATGGTTTAAGCCTGGTTTGGTCTCAATTAGCTTTATAAAATCAAGCTGAGTGAAGTCCATAATGTATTTAGAGTATACAAGTGTTGATACATCTGCCTCTGAGACTTTTGGATACTTGCCTGGCTTCCAAAGAACTTAGTAGAAGAATTCTTGGATTATCTTCACCTTACTTTCTAGAAATCAATTTATTTTCATATATTTTATAAGCTTCCAACTGTTCGTGGATATAATCCACTCTTTAGTGTTCCTGTTTGGAGTTCCTGATGCAGAATCTCTCATCTACAGATACTGATGCTCTGACCTGCTCCTCACTTCTTCTTCTGTTCCCTACTTGACTACCACCTCCAGACCAATGCTAACAACATCATGACATGGACTGTTAACTCGTGGAAATTATAGATGAAAAATAAGCCATGCTACAGTAGTGTCTCAGAGGCAGAAATCAAGTTTGAGGATAGACATTGTTGCACTTTTAAAAACAAGTCTACAAAATCAGTTGGTATAAGGGCTCCTTAACCAACTGATGTATCCTCTGAAATCATTCATGGAGCAGAAGTAATCTGAAGGAAGCACTGGGCAGTTAGCCCAGTTTGGAATTTTCTGGCACTCTTCTTAAGGGCTCCCTGTTTCACAATCTTAGGATTTGGTGGGCACCATGTGCATGTCAGGTGTTGATCATGAATTCATTATGATGACCATGCTCTTCTCTTTCAGGCTCAGCTCCGGGCATTTATCCCAGAGATGCTCAAGTATTCCACGGGTCGGGGGAAGCCAGGCTGGGGGAAAGAAAGCTGCAAACCTATCTGGTGGCCAGAAGACATCCCGTGGGCCAATGTCCGCAGTGATGTCCGCACAGAAGAGCAAAAGCAGAGGGTAAGTTCCTCTGAGCGCCCATTGCTGTGTATCCTGAGTCAATGCCTCACTTTTATCACGTCCACTTGTGCTCCAAACTCTCAGAACATTTTATACCAGTCCAGCCTGTCCCTCCAGAGACAGCGGATGCTCTCCTACAGCCCTCCTTTCATTACTCCGTTACTGCACACAGAAAGATCTGGAAGGATGTGAAATTGTGCTGTTGCTTCTTCATAGCTGCTGTTTGCAAAAAGCTTTATGATATTTAAGGTATTAGAGAACCAAAACAACCCTGAAGTAAAAGTATGTAGTCATTTGAAAGCTTAGGACTGTCCTTATTTCTGATTAGTCAAGGTTGCTGTTGAACTGGATATTGTGGTACAGATCTTTAACCCCAGCACTCAGGAGACTAAAGCATGAGAATCTCTAGTTTGAAGCCACCCCGGACAACATAGTGAGTTCTAGGCCAGACCTACTTGAAAATAAACAGACAGACAGACAGACAAACAAACAAACAAAATCACTGTTGAGGGGCTAGAGAGGCAGTTATATGGTCAAGAGTGCTTGCTGATCTTGCAGAACCCCTGAGTTCATTTCCTTGCAGTGATGGCAGGTAGCTTACAACCACGTGTAACTCTAGTTCCAGGACCAGTAAATAATCTGCTGAAGATAGGGAGTTACATTCTGGAAAGAAATTATTTACCTTTTTCTGTGTTAGACAGCTGGTAACTGATTTCCCCTTGAAGGTCCGACACTCTTCTGGCCTCCATGGGCACCTTCACACATTGGGGCACACTCAAAGACACACACACAAATACATAGAAAAACTTAAAGAATCACTATTAAAATTAGTTAAGAACTAGAGGGGGGGCTGGAGAGATGGCTCAGTGGTTAAGAGCACCGTCTGCTCTTCCAGAGGACCCAGGTTCGATTCCCAGCACCCACATGGCAGCTCACAACTATCTGTAGTTCCAGTTCCAGGCAAACACCAAGGCAAATAAGTAAATAAATAAAGTTTAAAAAAAAAAAAAAAAAAAGAAGTAGAGGGGGGGCTGCCCACGAGTATGCGTGTGTTACACAGCACCTGGAGAAGAAAGACTGAACCAGGTGACTTTCCTTAGTGTTTCTGTACATTTAGTTTTTTAAATTTGCCTGGAAGTTTATCAAGAGACTTAATATACAATTCTTGATCAAAGTGATAGCTCTTATGAGAAATTTGAGAGTTTGGCCTTGTTTTGAAATAGGACATAAAACCTAAAACCAAAGCTAAATTAGACATCGGTTAGGAAGAAAAGCAGGGAGGTGGGGGAAGGATCAACATATATGATGACCAGTTTATTTGTTCCAGAATAATACTGTAGGAAATTCTGAGATGAACCCTACAAAGGGTTCAATAAGACATGCATGACTAATGACTTCACAGTAGCCTAAATACCAAAGTTCTCTGTGACTTAACTGTGCTTTCCTGGTGTTTTGGTGACAGGTTTCATGGACTCAGGCATTACGGACCATAGTTAAAAATTGTTATAAGCAACATGGGCGGGAAGATCTTTTATATGCTTTTGAAGATCAGCAAACACAAACACAGGCCACCACCACACACAGTATAGCCCACCTCGTACCATCACAGACCGTAGTACAGACCTTCAGCAACCCTGATGGCACCGTGTCACTCATCCAGGTAAGCCTGGGCTCAGGGGAAGTGGGTCAAGTGACATCTCACCTCAGTCTGGAGACCTTTCTGCTGCAGATACTCCTCTCTGAGCATCATACAGCTGCCCTAGCTCTTCCTACCTAGAATTAACTTTTAAACAGGGTTCTTTCTTTAATTTCATTTTCTAGTAATGCTTGGAATGTAATCAAGGGCCTCATTCACAGTAGGAAAATACATTACCACATGGCCATGTTTTATCTCCAGCCTTGGAGCAGTATTTTACATTGCTTGCATTTTGTTTAGTTCAAAGCTATAAGTACCTTATAGGACACTTCCAAACAAAGTATTTGCCTAGCAAGTAGAAGACCCACCACTTTCAGTCCCTGTCACCTGTAATGAGAATATGAGAAGAGGATTTGGGGAGGGAGAAAGAGAGATAAGGGTACTTGAGAACACACACCAGGGAAATGCTTTCCAGAGATGAAGTACCATTTATTGAGAGATGAAGAATCCTAAAGTTGAGGTTGGGGTTGGAGTAGATGGTGGTTGATTGGCACCAAGTGGTAGAATAGAATGCAGTCATTCTTCTAGTATTGATGTGACTGAAATGAAATTCTGAAACTCATGCTAATTAATCCCTGAGAGATGATTTTAGTAATTCTTTTCATGTCACAAGGCATATTATGTTGAACTTGAGGTTCAGTGAGTCTTAGTTTATATGTAAGGGCCAGATAGAGGGGCTCATCTACCAACACTTAACTTCCCGTGTTTCTTAGGTTGGTACGGGGGCAACGGTAGCTACACTGGCCGATGCTTCAGAACTGCCAACCACAGTCACTGTTGCCCAAGTGAATTACTCTGCTGTGGCTGATGGAGAGGTAAGAAGAAGGTTTCTGTAACCCTACTGAAACAGTGCATGAATAAGTAAGGGGAAGTGAGGGCCCAGAAGACAAGGGAGCAGCCTTGTCTTGTTGAACAGTATCCATCAGACTGTGACTGTTTGGAGAAGAATCTTATACTGTGTATGTTAAATGTAACAATTAAAATTCATCAATCACTACAACCCAAACTGACCTCTTAGAAACTTAGAATTTTACATTTGTAATAAGTATTTTGTATATTGTATACACAATAAAAGAGGTTATCTCTCAGTATTTTTATAAATAAGAAAGGCCACTTTATCGGTCCCATGCTGAGCATAGGTGAAGTTAGTAGTTGCAAAGAAAAGAGAATCTTTAACCTTAAGCAGTTTAAAGTTATTTAAAACTTTTACACTTAACTGTACAAATTACACAGACACTTAGAATTCCATATTAAATTGTAAAGGAAACTATGTTGATCTTAAAAATATATAATTTATTTAAAGATACCATTGGCTTAAGAAATGATTCCGCTGTACAGTGGGAACACCAGTTGGTATTGGTCATGGTGATTGCATTTGACATCAGAAAAATCAAATGATGTCTGATATTGATTTATGTAATTCTGCTGGACAAAAGGAAAAAAACCAACCCAAGTACAAAGATATTAAAGATGCAAATTCAACTGCGTGGTGGTGTTGCATGCCTTTAATCCCAGTCCTTGGGAGGCAGAGGCAGCCAGATCATTATGAGTTCAAGGCCAACCTGGTCTACAATGCAAGTTGGAGGACAGCTACAGTGGTTGCACAGAGAAACCCTGCCTTGAGAAAGTAGAGAAATAAAGAAGCAAGATGTGAATTCTAAGTAGGAAAGCAGTCCCTGTGACAGCTTTGACATTGTGTGACATATTTCAGCAGGTTCTTAATGAGTATCATCAATTCAGCAATAACAAGTAGGAAAATGAAAGGACTATGTTCTCTATACTTCAGTAAATACTTCTGGAGCCATGTAGTCTAGATACAGGACAATAAAGTCTACCCTCTTCATAAGGGACCACACAAGGTGGTGAACAAATCCATGCCAAACCATTCAGTGAGCAACAGCAGGGAGGAGAATTTGGGCCCCAGGTGTAGTGCTGTGGATTTATTTCTGACTGCTCTCCAGAGAAGTAAAAGACCCGAGCTCAGACTAAGGGGAAGCAAGTAGAAGCAAAGGCTGCAGGGATAAGTAGGAGTGTGTCCGAGCCATGGCAGCAAGCATTCCATGCCCTGAGTTTTGAAAATGTGGAATAGCTACAGTGGCTTTGCTCTAGCTAGATATAAGAGGAGCCACCACTGAAGGGCCTCAGCATAGGGAGTTTCTTAGCAAGGCAGTAGGATGTCTTAGAGCTCTCTTTGGAACATGATGTCATACAGGCACCTAACAGTTCCACGTGGGAAGGAGTGATAGGCACTCAAACAAACAAGGCCACCACGTAGAAGTAGATCGTGTCATGTCTGCCTTTCACCTCTCAGCCAAACTCAACAGTTTTCTGTTTCTTTCCCCTGGCGTCCATCCTTTCCTGTCTTAATTTCTTGACAAGGTCTTGCTATGTAGCCCAGGCTGACCTGGGACTTGGGAGCCTCCTGAATGCTGGTATTTAGCCGGGAATAGCCATACTTGACTCAAAGTATTTTCAGTGATTTCTCTTGTGTGCTTCCAGAATTTCTGGATACAGACACAATCAAATTCAAATGTAAATTATAACAGCCCCATCCTCCTTGCACAAAATATAGCATACTGAAACTCCCTCCATACATGATAGGTCATTTTGTATGAATTCATTTGGCTGAAAACATAGTGATGGTATGTTTTGACTTTTGACTATCCTTGTTCTTTGTGCCTCAGGTGGAACAAAATTGGGCCACGTTACAGGGAGGTGAAATGACCATCCAGACAACGCAAGCCTCGGAGGCCACTCAGGCAGTGGCATCCCTGGCAGAAGCTGCAGTGGCAGCTTCTCAGGAGATGCAGCAGGGAGCTACTGTCACCATGGCACTCAACAGGTGGGGCAGGGCTGACAGCTGGGAGCACCTTAAAGCTCGTAAAACACAGTGGGTTGGGTTGTTTGGTTTTCTGCAGTCTGGGAATGGAGCTCTCGGACAAACATTCTAATACCCAGTTACTGTACTTTGGTTTCTAATTAACCCTCACTAAGAAAAATTGGACCCTTTTTTCTTAGGGATATATTGGAAGAGCACTTCGAGAAAAGAGAGGCCTTTTCCAAAATAGAATTGCTATTCCTTTCTGGCTACTTCTACTGATTATTGACAGGAAAGATTATTCCCATATTATTCTTCATTCTCGGCACAATTTTATTTTCAGCAGACCCAGCCATTTTTATTAATCATTAAAAACAGGAACCTTAAAGTCACTGCCCTGTCACTTGCTAACTGGCTGGCCTTGAACAGTTCATTTAAACTCTCAGTGCCCAGGATTTCTTTTGCTATAGACTGGGAGTGATAACTATACCTGACTTTCAGAAGTGTTAAGACGACTGAAGTCACCACAGGTGAGATCCTTGGATCAGTGCCTGGCATGGGGTAAGGGCTGCTGCTAACCATCCTGAGCAGCCTTAGTCTGACAGTGCTTGACCTCCATGGCAAACCAGCACATACTAGGTGAGGCTGTGAGTAAAAAGAGTCTCACCTCTCAAAGAAGGCTTGCTCTTACTTGGGAGACTAATTTTAGCAAAGCAGCTAACAGCAGCTAACAGGTGATACTAGAACATTCTTCACTATTAAATTGTGAAGTTCTGAATATGAACATTGTAGAAATTCAGAGAGAGAAATTATCCCCTGGAATACAAAAGACAGCTGAAGTTGGAGGGGCCTGTTTTTTTTGTTAAATAAACTGCTTTTTTTAAAAAAAAGAAAAAAAAAATTAGTAGGTATAGATGGATGGAGAGCATTGATGCATATGTGTGCAGTGTGCTATATGAGGCTGTACAATATGTTGTTTGAGAAAAGAATTCCAAAGTCACGCAGTTCTGGTTTGAATCTCAGCTCATCTATTTGTCATTTGCCCTTAGTCTTAGTTTCCTCTTAATTATTTTAGGATAATATTCACCACCTGACTCAAAGACCCAGCGGGACCATATGTATAAAGTTCTTAGCAGCATCCAGTTCATGTTAACACTTAAGAAGTTAAATCTGGGGCTGGAGAGATGGCTCAGTGGTTGAGAGCACTGTCTGCTCTTCCAGAGGACCCGGGTTCGATTCCCAGCATCCACATGGCAGCTAACAACTGTCTGTAGTTCCAGTTCCAGGCAAACACCAAGGCAAATAAGTAAATAAATAATAAAGTTTAAAAAAAAAAAAAAAAAAGAAGTTAAATCTATACCTGGAAGTATTCTGACAAGTCTCTCACCGGCAATCCTGCAGTCACTTATAAAATAATTATTCAGGGGCTATATTAATTTCAAACTGTTTGGCCTATGGCTCAGGCTCATTACCAATTAGCTCTTACCTTAACTCATTTTTATTAATCTGTGTATTGCCAAGTAGCTCTGTGGCTTTATCTCTTTATATGTCCCATTACATCTTGCTTTCTGGGTAGCAGCCTGCAGCATCTCTCTGTGACTCTTCCCTTTTCCATCTTTATTGCTGGCTGGATTTCCTGCCTGCCTCTAAGCTGCCATGCCATAGGCCAAAACAGCTTCATTATTAACAAATGGTGATAAAGCATATTCACAGTGTACAGAATGATATCCCACATCACTTCCTCTTTTCTGTCTAATCAAAAAGGAAGGTTTTAATTTTAACATAGTAAAATTACATATAACAAAAGTTATCAAGGAAGAATTATAGTTCCAATATCTAGTCTATTAGTATAACTAAGGAAAATTATAACTATCTAGTCTTTAACTCCATCAAAGAGCACACAAAAATATTAGATTATCTGAGTAAACAGGAAATGCAGTGTAAGCAACTTTAAAAATTCTAGAAATGACAGAAGTATCTGGTTACCTGGACAATCACCTAAATTCTCTCTGTAATGTTGGGGCATCATCCATCTTCAGCCTAGAGGCCTAGAGTCTCTGGCAGACTTCTTACTGAAGCAGGAAATTTGAAGGACTGTTCCATCCCTTTTGGCATAGTTGTAAGTCACTTCTCCTTGTGTCCTGAAGAATGTCTGGCAGTTTTTTCTGCAAAGCAGAAACCCAAAGGACCATCTTGGCTTGTTTTGGCAAAGTCATTTTCTTATGAGTCTTGCATGTCTAGTTTATACAGCATACTGTCAAGAGGTTAAGAGCTCTGACTATTCTTCCAGAGGTCTTAAGTTCAATTCCCAGCAACCACATGGTGGCTCACAACCATCTATGATGACATCTGGTACCCTCTTCTGTACACTGTACACATAGTAAATAAATAAGTCTTTAAAAAAAAAAAAAAAAATTACCTATCTAGGGGGCTGGAGAGATGGCTCAGTGGTTGAGAGCACCGTCTGCTCTTCCGGAGGACCCGGGTTCGATTCCCAGCATCCACATGGCAGCTAATAGCTGTCTGTAGTTCCAGTTCCAGGCAAACACCAGGGCAAATAAATAAATAAAGTTTAAAAAAAAAAAAAAATTACCTATCTAATTAAAATAAATTTTTATATCTAAAAACTTAATTGGCATGACTATTAGTTGATTATCATAGATGATTATTAATATTCCCTAATTATAACTACTATTATAAAGGAATTGTACAAACATAATATCTTAAGAATAGAAATATACATACAGTACAACAAAATTAACTTTAAATTTGTATCAATAAGCCAAAATCCAAATCAGTGTAAGGTATTTAAAACAAGTAGTTTTTAAAAAGTAGATTCAGTAATCTACTTTTTCATCTTATCATATCTCTATCCTCTTTTATTCTTTAGAAATAGATTGACTTTCTAAAGTCAACCCTCTAAACAAAATAATTAAACTCTCTAGACAAAATAAACATCCATAATCTATTTTTTGGGAATGTGCTCTTAGTTTTCTAGGCTACTTCCTGCTGGTTGGGAGAGCTGGTCATCTTTGAGGAACCCTAAGGCTGGGTCATCTTAGTCAGCAGTGTTGAAGCTGATGTGGCCATCTCTTTCCCATCAGAGATTTATTTTTATTTTATATGAATTGGTGTTTTGCCAACTGTGTAAGGGTGTCAGATCTTGGAATTACAGACAGTTGTTAGCTGCCATGTGGATGCTGGGAATCAAACTCAGGTCCTCTGGAAGAACTCCTAACCACTGAGCCATCTCTCCAGCCCCCCATCAGAGATTTTTCATAGGGTCTTTCTGGATCAAGCTATTAGCCTGGAAGCAATCCACAGGTTCTGTGGAAGCAAAAGAATACCTCCTTTTAAAGCAGCATATCTCTCTTTGTTCCAGGAGCTCTTACTCTATAGCCCAGGCTGGCCTTGGACACATGGTGATCCTCCTGCCTTAGCGTCCTGGCCCTACAATAATAGGCCTGCCTATTGTTATCTTTATTATTCTCCTCCTACTGAGATGATAGGTGGGAGCCACCTTGCTCATCTTATTTAAATTACACTTCAAGGGGCTGGGGGCTTAGATCAGTGGAGAGTCTGACATGTTCAAGCTGTACTGTAAGACCTGACTGGTCAGAATTGTGATAGTGAGGCTTGACTATAAAACAGCGGGACAAGGCGGCCCAGAGTACAGGTGTACCTTGTTAGAGGCTTGGAAGGCAGCCTTTTGAAGGAAGCATGGCTAAATATGCTGGGTCAGCCAGGTGGGCGTGTGCTCACCCTTAGTCTCTCACACTTACCAAATTAATCTCTGCTTGGCCTGGAGCTAAAACTTCCCCGCCCAGTGATCCATGCACTGTTCTGTTCGCAATCAGGGAAGTGGTAGCTGTTCTTTGTACTTTGACCCTCTTGCACTCCTTCCTTTTAGGTCCTCAGATAAATTTCCTGAAGGGCTTCCCCAGTGGGAGCCGCCTGCCTTCAGTCTGGTGGCCCTTTACTTTTTGGGTCTAACAAACCATCACTAAAGACCATCAAAACCAGAGCCTTCCAGTCAGCACCTTGACTTCCAGTGACATATGGTGTCCTGGGAACCCTGCACATAGTGGAAAATCTGAGGCACATTCTTGCTTCTTTGCTGTGAGGATCAGCTTATTTCTAAAGGCAGAGAGCATAATGGTATCCCCTGAGGGCTTGTTAACAAAACTCAGGTGCAGCTGAGGTGGCCACAGTGTTTACTCCAGAAAGAAAAGTATGGTTCACTGTGCCTTGAAGGAGGAGCAAAGAGATGTTGAAATCTGTCTGCAATCAGATAGTCCAATGCTCAATGAGTCCTGGGGGTGATGTGTTGCAGCTTCTGGCAGCAAAGTAAGCTATACCCTACGGGTGAGTGGCTTTGTCAGGAGGGCTGGATCTAAGACAACCCCTTACTGAGTGAGTCGCCATGCATGAGACTAAATGGAATCCTTTATCCCCACATAATTCATTGTTGGAAGTCCTCTATGAAAACTAGCCAGAGAACGCTGGTCTTTGTTCCTATGGTAACAAAGTGATTTCATAATTTGTCGCCAACCTGTTTCAGGTGCAGATGGAACAGGCATGGTTCTCTAATAACCACCTGCACCTCTGCTGCACTGTAAACAGCAGATGTGAGTGCATGGTAAGAAAGGAGAAGCCAGCCATAGGAAACGGCAGATGGGGGCCTGAGAAGGCATGAGGTTCCTTCTTCCTCCAGAGGGGAAGGGTCAGGACAGCTGCAGGACAGACCTGTTTTTCAACTATGCTATTAAAAGAATTTTTACAGCAAGTCAGAACAGGACCCAGGGCTGTATAGCCTTAGCCCACCCTAGCTTCATAACAGTGCAAAAGGCTGTAGAAAAGCGATGTTCATTTTAATATATCAAATAAAGAATAAATTGGCACTTTTAGGAAGAAGGTGGGAAGGGATTTATGGTGAGTAATGAAATAAAGAGCATCATGCACACACAAAACACAAAACATTAGCTTTCAACCTAGACAAGCATCAGGGAAAGGAAGTGATGCCATTATACCTGGTGAGTTTGATGCTTCAATTCACTGGTTAGGCTCTTCTGTACTTACAGGTTTATTACTGGACTCTCCTGCAAAGGTACTTCTCAAGTGCCCCGGTGCAGCCCTGCATAGAGATACATGGTAGGGACTTATAGACTGGAAAAATCTTAGGAAAAAACCCGCTTTACCCTATCCAGCTATCTATCTTACTTCCTGGTTCAACTTTTTTAGTGCTGGGGTTAAAAGCAAGTTACAGAAAGGTTGAGTTGTGGTTTTTTGTGGGTGTGGTGGTGCAGGGGTGGCGGGCACAGACCTGAGCTTGATCATCATACCCCAGCCAGAATATGAGGGCTTAATGACCAGCCAACCTAGCTTCATGGCTGAACTCCAGGCCACCGAAAGACCCTGTCTCAAAAAAACAAGGTAGACCTCTGGCCAACACACACACACACACTGATGGGAACCATTCTTTTGTAGTTCTTCTGGTTTGAAACATTTGATCCCTATTTACATTTTTATGAAATAAAAAAATTTGATTTATTTTGTATGCATAAGCATTTTGCCTGTATGTATGTATGTATGTATATGCCACATGCATGCTGGTTCTATAAGAAGTCAGAGGAGAGCTTCAGACCACCTGGAACTAAAATTACTGATGGTTGTGGGCTACCATGTGGGTGGGTGCTGTGATTCAAACCTGAATCCTCCACCTGAGTAGCAAGTGCTCTTAACCACTGAACCATTGCGCCAGCCCCTAAGTTAAAGATTTCCCCTCAATATTGAGAATTGAACCTAGGACCTCACACATACTGGGCACATGTTTTCTCACTGAGATTATAGATATCTCCAGTGCTCTCTTTTAAGTTTTGATTTTGTGATGAAGTGTCACAAAGGTGCCGGGACTGGCCTTGCACCTAATCTGTAATCTACAATTTGGATATTCCTGCTCAGCCTGCTGAATGACAGGGATTATAGGCCCCTACCCCAACTACCCCAGAACAAGATCTTGCAGGTAGCCCTGGCTAACTTCAAACTTGTGACACTCCTCCTGCCTCAGCCGCCCAAATGATGAAATTAGACAGGGTCCACTAGCTGCTGTATTGATGTGATGTTTCCACCAGTGTCTGTGTTGTACAGGCCTTTATTCTATCTGTGGATTCAAGTTTTTCTTTTTTCTTTTTTTTTAAACTTTATTTATTTATTTATTTATTTATTTATTTATTTATTTATTTATTTATTTATTTGCCTTGGTGTTTGCCTGGAACTGGAACTACAGACAGTTGTTAGCTGCCATGTGGGTGCTGGGAATCGAACCCTGGTCCTCTGGAAGAGCAGACGGTGCTCTTAACCGCTGAGCTATCTCTCCAGCCCCCGGATTCAAGTTTTTCTATATACAACACAGGCTTTACCAAAGGATCTCCTTTGTTCTCAAGAATAAAGCTCTGTTTTCTCATCTTCTAAATGGTGCTTGCTACACCATCACTCCTGAAGCTGGCCTAGTATCCCTTGGCTTTGATCTCTAGCTCTGCAAAAAAACAGCAAAACTTCAATATGATTCTGCTTATTTGTTTAATATGTGTCAGATAAAATTTCCAAGAGGTTAAATTTTAAAAGGTTCTATACGTATTTTATATCAGAAAACAAACAAAAACTGCCTTAAAAGTAAGGCTGGGGGCTGGAGAGATGGCTCAGTGGTTAAGAGCACTGTCTGCTCTTCCAGAGGACCCGGGTTCGATTCCCAGCACCCACATGGCAGCTAACAACTGTCTGTAGTTCCAGTTCCAGGCAAACACCAAGGCAAATAAATAAGTAAATAAATAAAGTTTAAAAAAAAAAAAGTAAGGCTGATAAGTACAAAGGGAGACTCTTCTATTTATTAATACCTTTCTGTCTGTTGGGTCTGTCTTTCTTTCCTGGGGAATTACTGTGCCCATTGCCTTACCTGTTGAGCTTCTTAGATGAAAACTGTATTTAGCAGGGTGTGCGTTGCTTTGCCCTGGTTGGTGGCATGTCTACAGCAGTCCCTACTCCCTCAGCAGTCTCCACTAGAGCCTGGGATTGCAAGAAAACAGCCTGCAGCTTCAGAGAGTCGGAACCAAGCCTTTTGCCCACCTCTGCTAAGCTAAATGGCACTATCTTCTCTACTGCATGCTCCCTCAGGCATCTTTTTAAATATTTATTTATTGCTTATGTATCTGCACATACACATATGGAGATCAGAGGATAGTTTGGAGGAGTTGGTTCTCTTCTTTCCCCATGAGGGTTCTGGGACTCAAACTTGGATTACAAATGCTTTTACCTATGTAGACACCCTGCTGGCCCGTGTTCAATTATTTAAAATTTCTTTCTAGTATGTGTGTGGTGTGCATACACATTTCTTTGGGGCCGCAGTTACTGTACCTGTGTGTACATAGAGACTGGAGGAGAGTATTGGATGTCCTGCTCTATCTCTCTGAGAGACAGGGTCTGTCACTGGAGCTAAGCTGGCAGCCAGCAAGCCTCATTGATCCTACTATCTGCCTCAGTGGCACTGGGCTACAGGACACACAGCCATACCAGCTTTTCTCATATGGGTAATAGGTTCAAATGCAGATTTTTCAGTAAACTTTCTTATCCACTCAGGCCCTGCACGCTCAATTTTGATGCTCCCTCAAGGACTCCAAATTGTCAGCTAATAATCTCTATCTTTATAGAAGAGTTTTTGAAATTTCTGTGAGCTGTTTTGTTTTTAAAATCATTTAAATTCAGATAAGATTTTAGTCTTACCATTTCTAAGAATTTTGTTCCTTACTGGTACATTTTAAAAAATAGTATATTTTATAGTGTATGATATTACTCTTGGCTAATCCTGACTTAGCCCTGCTGTCTAGCATGCAGAGAGCCCAGAGAACCTAGGAAGGACAATGTTATGCCTTCACTGATCTGCCTATTCCCCTCTGTCCTGTCCCTGTTTCCACAGTGAAGCTGCCGCCCATGCTGTCGCCACGCTGGCGGAAGCCACCTTACAAGGTGGGGGACAGATAGTCCTGTCTGGGGAAACCGCAGCAGCCGTCGGAGCACTTACAGGAGTCCAAGATGCTAATGGTAAGAGATCATGAATATTTTATTGAATTTATTCCCCGTTTCCACTTAAACCTTCCTGATATAGCTGGCAACAAACCCTTTAGGAAGAGGTTGAGCTTGGTTTGAGTTTTTTCTTCATGGGTCGGCAATTGATGCCTAGGAAGATCTAGGAGGGTCTGATTCCTCTCACTAATAGGATTCTTGAGGTTCCCTGAAGAAAGATGCCTCTATCCTGGCTACTTAATTGGACTACTTTTTAAAAGTTAGCTGTCTTGCTAAATGAGACTTGCTGAGACAGACTTTAGAATTTGCTGTGGGGCATTTCCTTTCTTTACAGTCCTGTGAAGAAGGGTGGATCATTGATCTTATTGCAGCAGAGATTCACATGGGTGGGTGGAATGCTCTGAGTTCATCCAGAAAGGCACCACCATGTCACCTGTCCCAGGGTATCCAGCAGGCTGTGATGAAGGCACTTTTTTGGTTGGTCCTATGGGTTGTGTGTGGCCTTGCAAAGGACATCTGGATTTAGCCAGTAACGTGCCACTCTGCCCTTCTTTCCCAGCTCTTTGACCTTCTAGATATTGGTGACTATCCTGAGTAAACAAAAGAGATAAAGTTCATAGAAATATGCTGGCAAAAACTTAAAGCTTCAGCCCAGCTCTTTGGATCCACTTGAGGAGGAGGAGGCTCTGGGAGTCAGTAGCCAAGACCTGGGCTTCCCAGGCAAGTGCCTCAGAAGTCTGAGCCAAAGAGGATCAGCCTCATCTGTGTGTCATTGTCTCTTTTGTCAAGCAGGGCAAATCAAGTATCAATGGTATGGGAAAGATTAAATTGTTATTTAAAAGTCGTAAAGGACTTTTAGATAACATCCTTTTATTTAGACAGAAAGTTCCTTAGTGACATTAGGTGCCTGAAAGAGAAGTTTGAGCTGGGTGTAGTGGCATACCTCTTTGATCCCAGCACTGAGGAAGCAGAGGCAGGCAGATCTCTCTGAGTTCAAGGACAGCCAGAGCTACATAGTGAGACTCTGTCTCAGAAAGAAAAGATGTTTCTAGGGGTGTTTGTTTTCATGGTCAGCCCATAAAAGCTAGATACCCTGCTAGTTGGGAAAGTCTGGGGAAGTCATGGTGCCTTGTTGCCCTTTGCAGTGGGAAAGAAGATTCTGTTCTCCTGGGGGAGAGGAATGTAGGGAATCCAGAGCTATTATCATTTCTGAGAACCATTTTTCCAGATTACATACTGCAACCACAGGCTGTTTTCTCTGAGGCTGGGGGCTTTCTTACACTAACCTGAATGGAGATAGGGTTGATTTTTAGCCGGGTTTTTATAAAATAAAGGACATCTTATACCTGTATATTCAGGACACAGGGAATTCAGGGAAAGCTCCCTTTGTGGCTAGGACTCCATCTCTCTTTCTTCCTTTTCTCTTCCTCTTTCTCATCTACTCGAGGGTAAGGTAGGTAGCCACCCGGAATTCTTCTCCTGAAGTACAAGTGCTCACACTCCCAGGGGGGGCTGCTAAAATGCTTATGGCGTGGTGTGGGTTTCATAGATTTTGTTATCCCTTCCAATAGACTTGATAGTCTGGGAGAGAACTGACTGGTTTAGGGTCCCAGCTCCTCCGCAGCCTCACCTGTTATAGAGAAGTCTAAGCATGCTCTGGGTATCCAGCCAGATAGACTTAACGGACCATATGCTAAGGTTTAGGCACATCCTTGGCTCTTCAGTGCTGAAGCTGCCTCTTTCCTAGTAGTTTTCATGTTGGCTCTGCTGGTGACAAGAGGACATTTGTGAGCCCATAGTTTCAGCCAAGCGTAGTGACACATGCCTATAACATGTGTCTATGTGACACACTTCTCCGGAGGCTACGAATGGAGGGTCACTCGTGCCCATGAGTTAGAGACCATCCTGGGCAAAATGGTAAGAGGGTATTGGATCCCTTGGAACTGGACTTACAGAAAGTTATGCGCTGCCATTTGGGTTCTGGGAATTGAACCTGAGTCCTGGAAGAACAGCCAGCTCTTAACTTCTGAGCCATCTCTCCAACCCCCCAAAATAAAGTTTTAACAACAACAAAAAAAAATAGCTCAAGGCCAGCCTGGACTACAGAGTGAGTTCCAGGATAGCCCAGGCTAAACAGAGAAACCTTGTCTCAAAAAATAAAATAAGGTAAAACAATAATTCATCAATTAAAAAACTACTCGTCTCCCAAGCAGGTCACCTGCTTCCATGACTCGGGACTTTGAATTTGGACATGTCCCTTTCTCAGTGTAGGTTCTCCTTATCAAACTAAGCCAGCACCCTATACCTCATCTTGGTGCTTTCAGGCAAAAGCCAATCATTTTTATTTGCTCATGGGAATCCAAACAATGGATGTAATATGGGAGATAATCCAGATTGTTCTGACATTTTTCCTGTGCCAACACTTTCACCTAGAATGCTATACAGTTTACTCTGGATTAGAATTGGGTGTCCCACTACCCAGCTGATGGTAGCTGGCTAGACCAGCAAGGGCTCTCTTCATTCTGAGTGTGTCCTTGTGGTCCTTATCACTTGTGTACTGATAAACTTAAAGCATCTACCATTAAGCCAACAAGATTTCTTCTGTTTTTAAATCAGAGTTTATTATCAGGAAGATTAATGATAGTGAAACAAAGTCCTACTTGTAAGAATAGAACTAACTTGAAAATGGACACTTGTTGGAGGAAGTATATCACAGACTCCAGAAAAGTCTTAAAACAAGCCACATAGAAGATGGTTCTTTTTAGAGCAATTCAGATGTGGTTCACACCCAAAGAGGAGTTTGTGGGGCAGAACTAGCAGGAATGGAGGATGATTGGCCACAGAATTTGATGTAGTAAAGTAACCACTGGGTGGTAGGTTAACATGCCAAAAATATAAACTGGTGCCCTGTAAGACAGTGTTGAAGGTCATGACCCATACAGAGCAGAGGTAAAGCCCTGGATCACCAAGGCAGACCTGATAAATTCACTCTCCATTCATATGTCCTGAAGTCATCCTTTTTTTCTGGGCACCAACTCTGTCCCAACAAGACAAAGGTCAAGCCCTAGTATTGCTTCATTCTGTTTATTTGTTCTAAGAGCCTATGCATGTTAGCCTGTTACCTTTTACTCTACCATCCTCTTCTCTGTTAGGACCCAGACCCCTGTGCCTCCAGGACCGGCGGATGCAGGCGCTCTTGAGGGGGAGGTGTTTGTATTTCTATTCTCCTTCCTATTTTACAGCAAAAACAAGAAAGAATTCTCTTGGCTCCTGGTCACCTCAGCAGCCCCTGCTTTTATGTCAGAAATATTATCACAGATTCATATGGGTATCTCTCCTTCCTAAAAACACAATGAATGAGGTCAAGCAGACAGATGGCCGAAGTTCCTAGTGCCCTTGCTTCCTCCCCTGGCTGTTGAGTGTCTCAACGTTTTCTAAATGAGCTGACTTCACTATTCCTAGTGACCTAGGAAAAAAAAAATGACAAAGATAGAATTTGCTTAGAATTTGCTTTGGTCTTGATTTGTTTGTTTGTGGGGTTGTTTTGGTAATTTTGGTTTTGCCTTGATGATGAAATTGTTGATAATTCCACCCAATAGAATGTTGATGTTTGAATTTGTTTTTTAAATCTGGCCTTTTTTTTTTTTTTCCTGTTTCTCAAAAAAAAAAAAAAAAAATTCAAGCTAAGTAGGGTCATACTGTCATAATGTCAGTATTATTTTGTAACTCATTTGAAAGTATCTTAACCATTTTCATGTCATTAAATCATTTTTCAGAAGCTCATTTCATATGGTTGGTAATATTTCAGCATATTGTCCATAATCAGTGAGCCTTCTCTTGTTGCTAGCTTAATAGCTTTTTACAATAAAATAGCACTGTTTGTCTTTTTATATGATTCTACACACCGTTAGTTAGTTAGTTAGTTAGTTAGTTAGTTAGTTAGTTAGTTCATTAGTTAGCTGGTGTCACATCACCTATGCTTGCTTATTCTCTCACACTGAGGTGACCACCTGCTACTCTTTGCCTTGCACTGAATATTAACATAATTATAATATTGCTATTAGGATAGGTAATAAGTTTTGTCTTATTTAATTTACATCTTTATATTAGTAATAGATGTTGCCTTTTTCATCATTATGTAGTCCAGGCTGGCCTTAAACCCAAAGGTGGTCCTCCCACATCATCCCCTAACTGCTGAGATGGCAGATGTGAGAAAACCACTGCACTCAGCTCATGGTTTATCTACATTTGAGCATTTCATGTTAATTTTTTTTAACATCTATGGATGTTTTGTCTGCACATTTGTCTGTGTCCTGATCCTAATAATATTCTTTGTCATGTGTATGCATTTGTGTGTTGTCAAAATTCTAGAGCATAAGCTTTACACTAGCTTTGAAATCATCTAGCGAAATTAGTCTTTATTTCTCCCTGGTTTTGTCTGTTTGTTTTGTTTTCAGTCAGAGTCTTTCTACAGAGCGCTGACTATCCTAGAACTCAGTGTGTAGACCAGGCTGGTCTCAAACTCAACAGAGTTTAAGGCATGTCCCACTGTGCCCTGCTGCATCCTCCTTACTTTTAAAATCCCAAGTTTAACTTGATCTCAACTGTATTAAAGTACCCCTCTAACATTTGATCTTTAGGACTTGAGGGTGGGGTTCAGTAGTAGACATATTGCAACAAGCATGAGGTTCTGGAAAGAAACAGGGTTCTGGAGTGACATCCTCACAGGAGAAAATGAAAGTACATTCCAGGGGGCTGGAGAGATGGCTCAGCGGTTAAGAGCACCCTCTGCTCTTCCAGAGGACCCGGGTTCGATTCCCAGCACCCACATGGCAGCTAACAACTGTCTGTAGTTCCAGTTCCAGGCAAACACCAAGGCAAATAAATAAATAAATAAAGTTTAAAAAAAAAAAAAAAAAAAAAGAAAGTACATTCCAATTCAAGTGATACAAGAAGACTCTAAGGCCTGTCTGTAAGCAAATGAATCCAGCTGAATGCAAAGGAATGTCTGTGTTTTAATTTCCTGTTAAAACCTCCTTGGTGTGTATTAGAACATCATTAGAATGTTTTTAATGTTAAGCCATTTCTTTCCAGGATCCATACCATAGTCGGTAGTTTCTGTCCCCCCAGAAACTCTCAAATACCTGGCAGCTGCTTCCCAGATAATTGGCTCAAGGGCTTAATATTGCTCAGGCTTACTACTCTGTAGCTCTTAGACTTAAATTAACCCATAATTCTATTTATATTTAGCCATAGGATTGTACCTTTGCTCAGCCCAGCATTCTCATCTTGCTTCCTCTGCATCTCGCTGGCAAATGGAAGTGACCTCAATGGCAATTATTTGGGTTTTAAAATTATTTATGTATATTCTGTTGTGTGAATGTGCATATGCTACAACACAAGTATTGAAATAATAGAAAAATTAATAACAATGAAATAAGTTTTCTAGAGATTGGACTCAGGATTTAGCAGCAACCAACTTTACTCATCTGCTGCTCTGCCTTTCCTCTTCCCAGAATTCTCCTAGTCTGGTCATTCCACCTATACTTCCTGCCTGCCTACTGACCAGTCAGCATTTTGTTAGACCAATACCAGTGGCAATTCTTTACAGTGTCCAAGAGCATCACCCCACACATAGCTTTAATCACATGCATACACATTCACAGATTGAGATTAAGGACCTCTGCTACAGAAGTTGGTGGCAGGGGGCGAGAGACACAGTTCAGTTGTAGATATGTGCTTTACTTGTGCCAAGCTGTGGTTCCTCAGTGGGAGGAATGGTAATAAGAGTGTTAAACTTTATGAGTCTGGTGTGTTGTTGAGAGTGGTAGGTGAACCTGAGCTAAGTGCTGACACTTTACCACCAAACTGATGGTGGGCCACAGTTAACCTCCCTAAGCCTTAGCCTACAGTAGGGGTAAGGGATGGTCTTTGTACAGATGACTCCTATATAGGGCTGAGCATAGTGCAGGGTCCGTAGACACATTGTAATGGGACAGTGTCTCCACGGTTTATATAGTAGGTCAAGCAGTGCAGAGCTCACACTACTAGCTTTAAAGCAGATCCAGATGCTTAACCTGTGCCATCAAAAGAGTTAATCTCCAGGGTGGACACTAGACAGCTGGGGCTACTCAGAGCCTCTCTGTGTCCTGGATTGAGGGTGATACAATACAAGGCAAGGTGGCATTGCTTTGCCTTGTGTCACTGTCCTGGTTAGGCTTTTCTCCAATACACAGTCTACAATAATTAGGGTACCTTTTCCTCCTAAAAGTGGCATTGTCCCTCTACAGATCTCATTGACTGGATTGATGTCACCATCCTTCATGAAGGGTGGCTCTTTTTTCAAATTTTGTCACTATCACTATCTCCACTGTCATTGCTTTGTCCTGGACTCTCTACCTTTTTAAGAAATAAAACACGAGTCTTTATTCTGATAAACCATAAAATATCTCACTTTTCCTCCTGTGCTTCTCATTAGAGTATGATGATGTGTTCACAAAAGAGCCAGGGGAGATGTGAGTGTGTGTTAACTTAGGAAATGTGTCGGTCATTGTTTGTTATAAAGACATTTAAATTTAAATTTGGGGCTGGTGGAATGACTCCATGAGTAAAAGCACTTCTTTCTGTGCAAGCCTCATGACCTGAGTCCCATCCCTGACCCCTTGGATGAGATAATGAGCACCCTAAAGTTGTTCTCTGGCCTCCATGTGTGCACACAGAAGCAAATTAGGAGTAAATAAAAAAAAATTAAATTTAGCCTGACATGGTGGCACACACCTTTAATCCCAGCACTGGGAAGCAAAATCTGTGAGGTGGTAGCCAGCCTGATTGATCTACCTAACAAATTCCAAGACAGGACTAAACAGAAAGACCCTATCTCAAAAAAAAGTAATTATATATTATATGATACTATTTTTACCTTAGCCGAAGGTGACAAATGCAATGCCACCAGGGAGGGCTTGAAGCAGCCCCTGATCAACTGTTTCTTGCAGGTATTTTGAGTTCCATTATTTGCATGCTACAGCCATGTACCTTCAAGGCCCCCACTGTAGGTGTGGGCTGTGGGCTTCCCAGAAGGTAAATGGCCCTCTTTTCCACTGAATCCCTTTGAGGTGTCTAGAAAGAAAATGAAGGCACTAGGATGGATGGTCAGACAGTGCAGATTCATTCCTAATGCAGCCACTTCCACCGTGGAATCACAGGGCATTCATACATACTGCAAAGGTCTCTTTGACAGATAAGATGTAAGGGGTACTGCACTGTGGTGGGCATCTGAACAGACCTGAAGATGAGCCCAATCATATGGTGCAGCAGCAGGGGACAGTGATGCCAAGCACAGCCTACCAGGAAAGAAGCTTTCCTTACACACACGTTTCCCCTCTTCGGTCAACTAACTCTTCTCTTTAAGACGAAGAGGGGGCAGGTGTCTTCTGCTGTCAGGCCTCATACCTGGGACAATACCTTTGTGTTTCGCTCAATCTGTGGCTGCCACTGAGCACTCAACATCGCTGTGTAGACACTGGTGTTTCTTTTCTCACCTTTACTGCCACTGCTGTGGTCCTCTTGCATGTGACCACGTACTGTCACTAGCTAGGGGCTGGGTCATGGCTCACCAGTCCTGCTGTGGTCAGGGCTGCTAAGTGGAAACAGAATGCTATCCTTGATCTTTCCACTGTCTAGTGTGACTCATCCCCTTCACTGCCTTTTGCCATCTTCCCCATCCTGGGAAGTAAAGAAGATAGAAACAAATGAAATCATGGTCTTCATTAAAACTGCCATTGTCGGGAATCATGGCCTTAGAAGTAAGAGTCGCAATTAACCTTAGAGGCAAATAAGTACATATAAGAAATAACATCTAAAGCTGCACTGACCCAGTCAGAAGTGGTGGCATGTGCCTGTATTCCCAGCATCTGAGGTGGAAGAGTAATGTGAGCGCAGGTATTGGGGCCAGCTTGAACAGCACAGCCCTGGCTGTCCTTGAACTCATTCTGTAGACCAGTTTAGCCTTGAACTCACAGTGACCCACTTGACTCTGCCTCAAGTGCTGGGATTAAAGAAAGGTATATGCCTGGCTAGTGACTCTAAAAACTGCTTTCTCATGTGGTTACTATTATCTCAGTGTGGCCATTTAAATGAAAGTAACTTAAAATTAGGGCATTTTACTCAGTTAAAATAATCATGTTTAAAGTGGTAAGCAGTCACTTGTGGCTTGAGATACCTAATTTTCTAAAAACTTTTTTTTTTTAACTTTATTTATTATTTATTTATTTATTTGCCTTGGTGTTTGCCTGGAACTGGAACTACAGACAGTTGTTAGCTGCCATGTGGGTGCTGGGAATCGAACCCGGGTCCTCTGGAAGAGCAGATGGTGCTCTTAACCACTGAGCCATCTCTCCAGCCCCAAGATACCTAATTTTCAATCATAATTTATTCATAATTAAATTCAAATAAGAACATGTACCTAGTGGCCACTAGAATAGACTGTACCTGTGTATAAATTTCCATCACTGGAAAAATTTTCTCTTGAATAACATTGTTGTGCCAACCATGGCCAATCATGACAACAATACCATGATCCGAGCAGGCTTTGTCCTCTCTACATAGGGAAGAACTGTGCAAACCATGTGAGCTTTGTCTCCTGGTGACCTCAGCTCTTAGACTTTTTTTTTTAATATTTATCTTTATTCTATGTGAATTGGTATTTTGCCTACATGTATAACTGTGTAAGGGTGTCAGATCTTGGAATTATAGCAGTTGTTAGCTGCCATGTGGATGGTGGGAATTGAACTCATGTCCTCCGGAAGAACAGTCAGTGCTCTTAACTGCTGAGTCATCTCTCCAGCCCGGATATTGTTTTTTTTAAAGGGGGGGGGGGAAAGGCCACCTATGTGACTGCAGATCCACAAACTGTGAACAGCAGAGTCCCAAGTGGGCTGGCACATCTTTTAGCATGGCATGTTGTCCTTCCTTGTAATTCCATCACTGAGGAGGCTGAGGCAGGAGGCTCACAAGTTTGAAGCCATGTAGACCACATAGTAAGTTCTGACTTGCCTGGGATGCACAGCAAGACCCTGCTAGGGAGGGTTAGGGAATAGAAACTGAGGAGGAGGAAGAGAAGGAGGAGGAGGAGAGAACTGACTCTTATCTTTGTCTACAAATGTTCGCTGAGGTTCTCTGTGTGAAGTGTTATTATGCATCCGACTCTATTGTAAGTGCTCCTCTGATCTGGACTATGGCCTTCAAATGGAGTGCTTAGTTGTTATCTGTGTTAAAAGCCTTACATTTGGTTCTTCACCACCACAAAAGAAGTTTTGATACCAAATCAAGATATATAATTGAACAAATTTAATTGAAGTCATTTCTGTTCAGTTCATAATTAGAAAGTAGTTACTTGGTTTTTCTTCACATTCTTGCAAGTTTAGTAAGGTGTGTTCAAAGAGCATTAGCTACTGTTCACACAGGGACCTACATTATCATAACAAGACAAGCTTTTGAAGAATAAAGTTTTCAAAGACCTTTCTCTTCTAGTATATGCTTCTGTCAGGACTTTGAAGGAATGTCCCCACACTGTTATTAACTCTAATGACTTGCACATCACAGCCTGGATGCTTTGGGGCCTTCTGGCTCTCAGGTTACTTATGTAAATACAGGACTTAGGTCCCTGCATCCAGCTATGCCATTTGCTTAATAAAGAGCAAATGTGCAGAGCCCAGCAGCAGCAGTCTAGCAGGAGGAGTGATCTGAACAGGATAAACATGCTTCCTTTCTGTGTGATGCTCTCTCTATCCCCTGCCAGGATCAGGGTATCAAATGAAGGGGAGGCTGTGGTTGGAGTCGGTGCTGCTGTGAATGTCTGAGTGGCACCTGCTTCATTCAATAGGTCTGCTTTCCTGGGCCTCCCACTGCACATCTGCTCCTGACAAAGCCCCCTTTCTCCTCCTGTTGGTCAGACTGAGAGCAAAGGCCCAGCAAGGAGATGAGCCGGTCTCCTTTGTCAGCACAGTTGCCTGTGGCATTATAATTACACCAAATCTTCATTATCAGAAGGGCCCCAATTTAGAAATTTTTCAGAGCCTAAATGGGGTTTTCAAAGTGAAATTGATTTTAAAAAAAAAAAAAAAAAAAAAAAAAGGTTTGTTGTTGTAAAGCCAGCACTTGGATCTGAGACTCACTGAAGGGTCTAAGTATGGGAACTGAGACACTGGTTCTGAGCAAGGCGACAAAGGAAGGCCCTATCAGATTGGCTCACCAAAGAGTCTGCCAGGAGTGCTCTGACTCCGCCCGCTCAGCTTCTCCATGGTGCTCAGTACTCACTATTAGCAACACCTTACACTGTGTTGCTTGTAATGATGATGTAGTTTCTCCTAGAGAGGCCTAAGGGGCTTAGAGAGTGTTGATGTAAATTGGCAAGGTAGGGAACAAGAGGGAAGAAAAAAAGTGTGATATAAAACAAGGAAATATCCAGGAAATATATTTCTGACTAATACAAAGCATCCATTTTCAGATTGAGTTTCCAGCTAAACAAAGGCAGCTCTTCCTCTCTGTGTGTGTGTGTGTGAGAGAGAGAGAGAGAGAGAGAGAGAGAGAGAGAGAGACTGATGTGCATCTATGATGTGGAATTGGCATACTAGAAACTCTTAAAAAGGTTTTTAATATTGCAGCTATTTAAGATAGAGTGAAATAAAATTTAAAATATAGTTTCTTAGTCACTCCCCATAGCCATGTGTTAGCCAGCACACACGCTGAATGTTCTGTCATGGGAAATTCTCTGAGACATTAGTCTGAACTTGAAATATGTTGCCTGCTTTAGGAACCCTTGGAGTATTTAGTGTAGTCCTCATGAAAGAAAACAAGGAGATGGGAATGTCTAGAATACCTCCTTCTACCATGCCTTCTAGACTGTATTCTCAAATTCTAAAAATATTTACCTCCAGTTTTACCACTATCCTCACCAAAGGAAGGGGAAAATACTGAATTACACTAAGTGAGGAAGGGATTTGATTTTAAGAATGTCTGCTTTGTGTGTTTGAGATAGAACTTCACTGTTGAGCCCTGGCTGTCTTGAAATTCACTGTGTAGGCCAGACTGTCTGGAACTCACAGAGACTTGCCTGCCTCTGCCTCCCATTGTGAGACTCAAAAGTGTATGTCACTACACACAGCAGGAATGGGTGTCTATTTTTAACCCATCCTCTCCCAGGCTTTCTCTTCTCTTCCTTCAACCTCCATAGCCCAGCTATGAGGACTAGCATCCTCTAACAAGAGGCCATACGAAACTCAGGGGCCAAAAGTGTGTATGATTTGGTTATTGTGTAACAAGAGGGTTAGCAAAAAGTCAAAAGGTAGGTTGTTGGCACCTTTCCTTCCCAATAGCCTCTAAATCAGCCCTGATAGTCAGAGGTAGCCTGTGGATTTTATAAATGTAATCAACTCTTAGTTGTCACGTACAGATTATCTCTCATGTAGATTACTTGTGACATATTTTAAATCCTTGGGCAGTTTCAAGCTAAGCAGGCCAGTGTAAGCCTAGACCATCCCCACCACTCTCTGTCTAGGTGCTTAGGAAATACAAATTAGTTTTTCTATTAGCTTAAGGAAGACGTAATTAGAAAGGTTGATCTGCTACAAGAAAACCACATCATAAATGCTACTTTAGGAAGGAGATGAGTGGGAGTAACCTACTCTCCCTTTGGCTCAACTAAGAGTTGGCTGTCGGATATGCATTTGTAAGCACTTGTGACACCATTCTCACACAGTGAGCTGGTGTGCTCAGATGAGCGGGATCTGCCAGCTGTTTGGCAGAACACTGCACTGGGCCATATGGGAAGCTGCGGAGAACTGGGGCAGGTTCTAGTGTCCATCTCAGCCAGTGCCTTTTAACAGTTCTGTGTTCTTATCAGGCCTCTTTATGGCAGATTATGGAGGTTGCAAGTGGATCCTGGCAAGAAGGCAACAGGTGGGTTCGTCTTTGGGGAGAGAAGGAAGCAGCTGAGGGTACAGTAACTGCAACACGGCCTTTGCAGGCTCTGCTTCTTCCATGGATGGCCTCATTCCCTGTGATACAGCCTCCCATCCATCACCCAGTCATCTAATAGCATTAGTAACTGTTGATAATTACTGTCTTTAGTGTTGTTGCTCTTTTTTGTTGATCGGCTGAAGTTCTTCTTATAAAGACTCACCTCCAGGGACAGTTTGGCTATGCAAATACAGTTGAGATAAGAGAGAAGCAGTGTTCGTTCAGTCACGATGAAGTTTACTAGACTTGGTGAACATATGGACTTGAGGATGGTACCAGTCTTACCAGTGAAGAAGAAACTTTTAGATGTCAGAGTAGGGGAGCTGCTGTGCTGGACATTGATGTGAGATTTCACTCGTAAAAGCATCGTCGGAGCATTTCTAAGCGGTCACTACAACACGTACATCGTTCAGAAGAAAGGAAGTGTTGCTGCAGGGCTTGGTGCTGGCCACTTACATGCTTTTCAGCTCCTGCCTTTCTTACAAAGAACTCAAACCTGAATGGCAGCTCACAAGCACCAAAGAAGGGACAGCACTGAGGATCGCCTTGCCCGGACTCTTGTGTGGGGAACTCTGTCTCTGCTACCCTTTCCTACCCTGAAAATTAACGCCCAATAAAAAGTGACTTTTTTTTTTAATTATTACAAAGAAAATGAAGCTTTACTGAGATAGATGTCTTTCTGTGTAACTATCAAGCTAGGGAATTGTCAGTTATCATTCCTTCGTCCTGAACTCTAGGAAACCCTTGTGTGACTTTCTTCTGAGGACCATATGCGAGTCACTGTGTGTGCTTTGTAGCCCTGCTCTTATTTGCTCTGCCTTCACTGGTCACATGTTCTGAACTCTGTGCATGTTCTGCACATTCTAATTGAAGGCTCGTCCCTACTTCCATTTTCAGAAAAACCTTTATGTTCAGATCAGCAAGCCTAGGTTCAGTTCAACCCAGGGGTGGGGGGGCTCACACAGTCTACAGAATAGTGAACCACAGGATGCTGATACCAAAGCACAAAGCCTCATTTTATAGTGTTCCTGAGCATCTCCACAGTGTCCAAGAGGAAATCATAAGTTTGTATTTCCAAGATGTCTTTTGAGGTACATTTGCTAGAAATTAAAGATAAATTCAATTTTAATGTTTGATTTATAGGGGAAGAGGCAAGAGGAGGGTTTTTTGGTTTTGTTTTGTTTTGTTTCGTAGTCTTCAGAAGGCAAAAGACAGAGAGTGGCACTGACCCAGCTGGGCCACACTACTGTGAGCATTATTCCTAGAAGCTTTTTTGCTGTGTGTATCTTGATGTTGTCTGGCCACAGGGGAGGAGGCTTTGAGTACTGAGAAGGACCCGACCCTAAGGGCAGCTCTTGGCTGCTAGAGACTGTTGAGACCTGCCAAGTCTAACACATTTGTTCTACAAATCCTCCAGATGCCTCATACTTAGACAGCACACGAGGGAAGGCTAAATGGCCCTCACCCCTGACTTGCTGCCATTAGGGCTTCCTGGGCCTCTCTTCAGTTGGAACATGGCATTCTTTCACGACCCTCCTTTCTTGTCCTCTATCTTCTTTCCATTTGGTCTTTATTTAGACCTCTGCCTCTGTCTCCCATCCACTGGCTAACTAGCTTCCCTGCCAGGTAAGCAGACTTGTTTTAAATCATGATGGTGCCTTTCTTTAGATACCAGCCACTGGGGTATTTTTCCAAGAAAGATTTCTCTCTCGTTTCTAGCCCTTAAGAACATGACAAGTTTGGTTTTGGTTTTTTGAGACAGAGTTTCTGTGTAACAGCCCTGGCTGTTCTGGAACTCGCTCTGTAGACCAAACTTTGGCCTGAGACTCACAGAGATCCTCCTGTCTCTGTCTCCCAAGTGCTGGGATTAAAAGGTGTGTGCCACCACCAGCTGGAAAGAACTGAACAAATTTTATAACATGACAATGGTTGATTTAATTTCTGCTTTCCTCCACCCCCTTTTTCAGATCTGTTTGGTTTTGTATGTGAGTGTTTTGCTAATGTGTATGTATATATACACAGGTGTGAATGGCGCCTGCAGAGGTCAGAAGGCATCAGATCCCCTGGGACTGGAGTTGAGGGTGGTTGAGCCCCTGTGAGTGCTGAGAACTGAGCCTTCTCTCCAGCCCTTTCCTGTTCATCCTTACCCTTTCCAGTTCTAGGCTTGCTTCTCCACTCTGGCCAGTGCACAGGAGGAAGCAGGCCTTTGGTTCCAGTGTCTGAAAGGCAGGACAGGTCTTCTCCGATAGAGAAACCCTGTCCTGGTAAAACAGTAAACTACAGAAGGCCCAAAGCATCATTTTCTTTTAGTGCTGAGAATCATTTGTTAGTCGAGTGTGGCGGTGGTTCTTGCCCGGGATTGCAGCACTCCTGAAGCAGGAGTGTAAGGCCAGCCTGCTCCATACAGTGCTTTCCAGGTTAGCGGCTTGAAGCCTGTCTCAAAGAAAAACATTTCTAGCAATTGTTATGTTTATTTTGTGTGACTTTTTTTTCTCATACAGTATTTTCTCAACTAAAGCTTTTCCACAGCCAGCTCACAAGGCCTTTGGCCTGGGAGATTGAATTACAGCAAACAACAAATCCCAAAGGTTTCCCAGCTTGGAGGGCAAATGAAAGGCCCATTCTTCCAAAAGCTGTCTGTCCTGCCCTAGCTTGTGGTAGGGTGGAGGAAGGTGAGCTGTGGTGCTGGGTAACCAGCCCGTCCTGATGCCCTGGGTTCTGTTAGGTTCATGTCTATCCTGTTTACCACTGAGGAGTTTAGACATGTTAATAATATCATACTATACCTGATCACTTGTATGCATAACACCTATTTCCATGCTAGGAATTGAACCCAAAGCCTGGCATATGTTAGGCGAGCATTTTATCACTGAGCTACACCCCCAACTCCAGCCCTAAACCTATTTTTAACTTTGTTAATAGGGGTTAGTGGTTTACTTAGGATTGCACACTCACCTGTACACACAGTCTGTCTCCTTCGTATAGTTTTCATGCTGGTTGAGACCACTACTGTGATGCAGATGGGAAGATGCCTGCTGGTTCTATCTTTGTGATTTCATCCCTTTTATTTCTTTTTTTTAAGATTTATTTATTTTATTATGTATAGAGTATACAGAGGAGGGTACCAGATGTCATTATAGATGGTTGTGAACCACCATGTGGTTGCTGGGAACTGAACTCTGGACCTCTGGAAGAACAGTCAGTGCTCTTAACAGCTGAGCCATCTCTCCAGCCCCATCCCTTTTATTTCAAATCTATATCTTTAGAGGCCTTTGGTGAACAATGCGCTGTTTTCAATTGTGTGCTGCTTCCTGAGAGTTTTAGACTATCACCTGCAGTCCAAACTAGACTTCTCATTCAAAGTCCTTGAAAAGGAGCCCTCAAGTACTGTAGACCCACTGTGTCCCATACACTGTTCCAAGAGTTTCCTATGCCAGCATATCTGTTTCAGCATCCCTGTGCAATTAGTGACTACCATTTTACATGTGAGGAAGCTAAGGCCCACAGATGTTGAATGGCAGAATTCAAAAGGTCTTTGTGACTAAGAACCCTTTAATGGAAGTAAGATAGCCTATAGAGTAAAAACTCTCCCATACAAAGCCCTGGATGTCTGCAAAGCATTTGACTACAGCATCTTAAGGATGCTGTGGAGAAAGCTGGTTTTTCTCTAGAGCAGAGCAAATGGCTTCAAGGCTCTCCAGTCCACAGAGGGCAAGCCTGGAAGGAATGTAGTCCAATTTCTTTTTTTATTTTGTCTTAACTGGTGGGTCTGTATACACAGGCTTATCCGTCCCACTTACGGGCAAGGCAAATGCTGCTTCTTGAAATGGTCCTACCATGGACCCTCTGGTCATCCAACCCAAATCACTCCCTTGCCTGCCTTTATCGTCACTGCATTGTGTGGCCACTTCACTGAATTTCATTCCAGACTTTAACTTTTCCATAGCTTCCATGATTTTGCCATGTTCTCACATAGAAGGTGTCTGACCTTTACTGCATTGCCGCCACCTTTAGGGCCTGAGCCTTCTTGTCAGCACTGCCACCCCCAGAGCCTGCACCTCCTTTCCCCTTTTCCAGAACCACTCTTCCTCTTGGGCAGCGTCTCCTAAGCTTGCCGGTGAAAGTCACGAAGAACATTAGTTGTGTCATGATGTGTCCCATTACTGAACAGCTATTGTGCTCAGGTTGCTCAGTATTCAGTGACAGTCCTGTCAACAGCTGAAGTAAGCAGACACAAAGTGAAGTAAATAGACACAGGAACTGCTTGGAATTAGGGCGGGTCCATCCGACCTTGAGTGAATGGTGGAGTCTGTAACATCGCAGGAGCTGTGTTTCTGCTCTAACCCTCCGGATTGTCAAGAATCTGACAATCTTCCATCTACAGCAATACTGTAGGAAGGGAGGTTGGCTTGAACAAACATGGTTATGGAGGGACAATGCGGGCAATCGGGGAAAGTTTGCGTATACCTGCTCAGGATTCTGCTGACCAGGCTGAGTGGTGATGTGATCTCAGCTCCTGGGGAGATGAGGCAGCAGGATGGAGACTTTGAGACCAGCCTGGGTTACCTAAAGTGCTGAGGAGACACAGAAGGATCTGGAAATGAGCGTGACGGTGCTTTACCAAAGATTACTAAGGCTGGATTTGCAGCACGCCAACTAGAATACTTTCTCACTGCAGGCCCAGATGAAGTTCATGCATGGACCATCAGGAAAGCAATGAAGGCTCCTCAGGCTGCAGGAAAGATTCACACAGATTTTGGAAAGGGATTCATTATGGCAGAAGTAATGAGAGATGAAGATCTTAAAGAGGAAAGTTCTGAAAATGTATCTGTGGCTGCTGGAAAATACAGACAAGAAGGCAGAACTTACCTTGTTGAAGATGGAGATATTATCTTCTTGAAATTTAATTCGCCTCAGCACCTGAAAAAGAAATAAAGTTTAGCTCTTTAGCATATGTATGGTTTTTGTTTTGACTTTGGAGTAGTTGTTTATAAGCTAAAGTTTCTGAAAACTGAAGGTACAAAGTTGGAGTGGAGTCTTGTATAAATTATTACTTACATTAAAATTGCAGAAGTTGAGTTCTGGTTTACTTTTGAAAGAGTTTGGATTGAAGAGTTGACCCTGCAGTAAGGAGGAAGGCAGTAAGTTCGCTCCGAGGAACATAACGTCCTCTTCTGGCTTCCAAGGGGCCTACACATATGTCATTCACTTACACATACACAAAGTAAAATTAATAAAAATAAGGGGAGGAAGGAGAGCTGACAGAAGCTGATGATGTATTGGATGTGTAGTCGAGGGTGGTGACAGGGACTTCAGAGCCTTGAACCTGAGCAACAGGATGGATGTAGTTGCTATGTATTGATGGGAAGGGGAGACTGAGTTCCGCTTCACTGTTCATGCTCAACAGTAATATCCAACAGATTTTATTTTAATCAAGACAGGATGGGCTTAGGGCTGATTTAAGAGGAAACATGGGGCTGGAGAGATGGCTCGGCTGTTAAGAGCCCTGGCTGTTCTTCCAGAGGACCTGAGTTCAATTCCCAGCAGCTACATGGTGGCTCACAACCATCTAGAATGACATCTGATGCCCTCTTCTGGAATAAGGGTGTACATGCAAATAGAACACTGATATACATAAATAAATAAATGTGAGTGAGTGAGAGAGAGGAAACATACCCCTAGAGTTTGGGGTTAGGGTTAGGGAGTTTAGAGTGGTTAGGTAGAAGATCCTGGTGGTGAGGCCTGAGTTCCTGTCACTCGTCACATGGGCAATGCTGCCATGATTTACTGTGAAGCTGCAGTGAGCCCTGAAGGGGTGGTCCTCTGCCTTCCCGGCCCTGCTGCCAGGGCCGCTAGTTGTCAAGGGTCGCTTAATAAACTAGTCACTGGGGGTGGAAGGGCGAGGTGACAGCCAGTCTGGTCCCTGCTATTCGTTTTGTTGTGTTTTTTAAGACAGAGTCTTGAGGCTGTTGACAAAGCTGGCCCTAGGAGGCTGTATTCTAGGATTACAGTCATGTATTACCTTGCCTGGCTTTGGGGTGTGGGGATTGGTTTTGACTTTGAGACACAGTCTCACTCACCATGTAACCTGGGCTGGCTTCAAACTAAAGATCCTCCTGCCTCTGCCTCTCAGTTGCTCATTTTTACATTTACTTGTTCGCTCTGTGTGTGTGTGTGCATGTGCATGTGTGCTGGCCGGGCAGTAGTGGCAATAGAATAGTCCCAGCACTTGGGAGGCAGAGGCAGGAGGATCTCTGTGAGTTCGAGGCCAGTCTGGTTTACAAAGCAAGTTCCAGGACTGTTACACATAAAAACTCGTCTCACAAAAACAGGGCACACAGGTGACGATCGGAAGACAACTTGTTGAAGTCAGCGCTCCTTCTATCATGTGAGCCTGGGCCTTGAACCCCGGTTGTTAGGTTTGGTGGTGAGCATCTTTTCCTGCTGAGCCATCTAGCTTGCCCTTGCATTTTGTTTGTTTGTTAAACTTTGTGTGTGTGGGGGGGGGGCTCATTTTGTGGCTCTAACTGACCTAGAACTAGATATGCAGATCAGACTGGCCTCAAATACAGAAATCCACCTGCCTCCGTCTCCCAAGTGCTGGGACTGGATAAGTGATTTACAGCTGGGCATCATATCTGTAATCAGAACTCCTGAAGACTGAGCAGGGCAGGAATAGATAGTTACATGAGTTTGATGCCAGCCCAGACTACACTGTGAGACTGTCTCAAAACAAGTGATAATAAACTGAAATTAGAGAAACAGTTTGAATTTGCTAATAAACTCTAGTATTTGTGTGGCCTTGACATTTTGGGATACTAAAGTCTTAAGAACATTGTCAGTCAATGCCTTTTTGATAGGTCCAGGGTTCTGTGGAAGGAATGCTCATTTGTGAAAAGATGTCATCCTGCATTCCTCTCCGGGGTCCTAGCACAAATCCAGGGACATGCAGCCACATACCAAGATGTCTGCTTACAAAGACTGTACCGGGTCTTCCTGGAAAGGAGACTTCAGGCTTTTAAAGTAGAACATGAAGGGCTTCCTGTTGCTTAATCAATTGAAATGACCCAGAATCCAAGCTTGGATTAGCATGTGCCTCTAGATCAGGGCTAATCGGGGGGCAGGCTGAGCAGATGCAGGGACACTCCCAGCCTGATTACTGTACCTCAGCATTTAATCATCTCTCTTCCAAGGGCAGCCTCCCGACTTAGTGTATACTGAGTTTCAAAGCTTCTGCCCCTCCCCCGTGCCGTGGACATAAAGGCTGCTAGGTCAGAGACACTGAGGAGATTTAATCTAATCCCATGTCCAAAAGCCTGCGTGGGTGTCTGTGTGAGGGAGAGAGAGATCTTAAAATCCCCACAGGAAGATGGCAATACATTTATTTAAGGTGGACATGGATCGAAAGAGCATCTAGAAAAGAGTTGAATTTTCGAGACCTTTGAGGTTATTTGAATATATATATAGAATTTCTCTCTTTGAGACACCTTTAGGATGGGTAGTGCCTGCAAAATAACTAACCTTGAGACAGCTTTTTGTGGAAGTCATTTCATAACTCAATTGTAGGGACTAAATTGGCTCCTTCCTTCCCTGAGAATGTGAAGTATACAAAATGCAGTCTGTATAAGTTCTTTATTTGGATAGGTCTTGGGTGTGGTATTTTTACTTTGTTTTTGTTTTAGGAGAAAACATTTCGCTATTTATTCCAGGCTGGCTTTGGACTTGAGGCAGCCCTCCTGACTGCTGAGATTTGAGTGTTCATTTGTGAGCGTGAAAAAGTCGACTGCTTTAGAGCCTGCTCACTCACTGTTAGGGCCTCAGGGATAGACTTGGTCCCTTCTTAAGGAATATGGAATGGAATGGAAGACAAGATGTGCAAACAGTGATGATGTCAGATTGTTCGTCTGTAGAAGGCTGGGCACAGTGCCATGGGGCTACCAGGCAAGAGGAACATTGAGGGCAGAGACCGGAAAACCAGAGAACAAGTCAAGGACAGTTGCTACAGAAGTCATGATGTACACAAGCATGGAGATGCTTGTGTGGATAGTTCATGTTCATCACAGCCTTTGCAGGCCAAAGCATAGTGGGTGCATGCCTGTCTTCCTAACACTTGGCAGGAGGATCAAAGGTTCAAGGGCAGCCTATGCTCCATATTGAAACCCTGCCTCAAAACAAGCTAGACTGGAGCAAATCATGAGTGCCTTGAACACCGAGCCAAAACATCTAGACTATTGTAGGCTTTGGGAACATAGTACCATCATGATACCTATGTGAGACTAGAGGGTTAAGCAACATAGTATATATAAAGATAACTTCTGTGGCAAGGAAGACTGAATGGAAAGAATTGATTCAACACTTAAAAGCCATTTGGAATAGTTTAGAAGGAATTGGGCCACCCCCACCTGAAGCCATATCCTCAGTTTCTTCCTTTTGGACTTTTCCCATCACATAGACAAGAACTCTCGCTGACCCTGCCTTTGTTTTGTTAACACACCCATGAGTGGGGTTTCAAAATGAATATCATCAAAACAAAACTGAAGCCTGGCTTTGTGTTACACCATCAAATGCTTATCCCTGAATTGACAAAACGGACTCTTTCTAGTGCTCACACACAGTTAATGCCGTGAAATCAGATTTTCTTTTGCACTGATTTCCTTGGTTTGGATCCACGACCACCTGGGCAGGTGTACACACATGTGGGTGCATGCATGCCTCCAAGTGTATGTGATGTTCAGAAGACTTTTGGGAGTGAGTGCTCTCCACCATGTGGGTCCTGGGAATAGGACTCAGGTCCTCAGACTTGGTGGCCAAACTTCCACCCACTGGGCCTTCTAACCGACCCTAGGCCTTCCCCGCCCTGTTTCTTTTCCTTTGCGACAAGGTTTCACTGTTTACCCTGGCTAGCCTAGAACTCACTGTGTAGATCAGGTTCACCTCCAACTCACAGAGGTCTACCCACCTCTACTTCCCGGGTGCTGCTTAACCATTCTTTTTAAAACTCTGTTTTCAGGTGGGACCCTCTGGTGTCCCTCAAACCAGTATTGTCTCTCTGGCAAGTTTCCTAGAGCTTGATGAAGCCAGCCCAAGCATGGTACCGCATTAAGTGACACACAGCTGGAGAGCTTGAGAGAGGACCCAGAGTTATGACTACCTGTGGCAGTCATAAAGTTGAGCTGCTAGGTAGACAGATAACCAGTCTCATACTTGAATATGGACGATGCTCAGAAGCAAAATACCATGATGTACTGTAACTGCAGTGCCTGCCTTTGCTCCATGCAGGTTCCTGATGCCCAGGCCAGCTCTGCTCCATGTTTCACTCCTATTCCCTTTTCAGGGTCTCCAAAGCCCATGTGGCTGCCATCTGGGATTCCTATGCTAATATGGTGAACATTCTTTGGAGAAATTCCTGAAAAAGCGTGTATGGACAAGCTGAGTTTTGAGCCATATCTGAAGTTGTGTATAGATGATCACAGCTGGTGCTAGGTGTAGAATTCTAGACTGCAAGGGATTCTGGAATGCTTGAGCCAGTGTGCTTCATGGCACAGCTCCATCATCCTTGCTTCTAGATTACCATGGAGACCGCTTGTATTCTCAGGCCCAATTCTTTACATATGCTCTCCCATCCCTACTTCGTTCTTTCTAGAATCTTTTGGGCTTTTCACTGTTTCCCTCATGTTCTGAGAAGATGTGTCTGGGTATATAGATCTCTGTCATTCATTGTACCAGGTGCACCAAGTGGCCTTTTCCGTAACAAACTCATTTTCTCAGGAATAGAAGTTTGCTTGTGTGTCTAATTTTCCTATTCTATAATCTTTTCTAAGTACCTGGAAAATTTCTTTGCTATCTTCCAACCTTTGCAATGTGTTTTATTTATTGCACTTCTTATTTTTAAAATACTCTCATATTTTTCTTTTCTCACTGGTTGTAGGATTTTGGAAGGGTTGCCCAGAGTTTCACTACTGTTGTTTTTATGTGGCAGGGTCTCACTGTGTAGTCCATAGTGGTTTCCAGCTTATAGTTCTCCTGTCTAGGATTATAGACACACCCCATCACGAGTTTGGGGGTTTGATTGGTCGGCTGGCAGGCTGGCTGTTGTTTGTGGTGCTAGGACACATGCAGCTTCATACATGCCAGGTAAGATTTCTTCCACTGAGCTGTGCTCCACAGCGTCTCCACACTTCTCCTTCCGGAGAGTCTGTCCTAAGAACTAAGAGAGAAGAGATTTACTGCCAGGTGCCAGGCACACACTTGTAATCTGAGTTCTTAGGAGGCTGAGACAAGCGGATCAAGAGTTCAAGGCCAACTTGGGCTCCACAACAAGACCTTGTCTCTCTCTAACAAAAAGAAAGAAAAGTTCAAACTTATCTGTGCTCTCAGTAACAAAAACAAAGAACAGCTCAAACTTATCTGTGCCTGGAAAGCAGGTAAGTCTGGGGGCTGGCAGTGATGGCCCCCCGCCAGCACCTGGGTCCTAAGCATGGATTCCACCAACAGTCTTGCTTTGTCTCTCCAGGCCTGGTCCAGATCCCTGTGAGCATGTACCAGACTGTGGTAACCAGCCTTGCCCAAGGCAACGGGCCAGTGCAGGTAGCCATGGCCCCAGTAACCACCAGGATATCGGACAGCGCAGTCACCATGGACGGCCAGGCTGTGGAGGTGGTGACATTGGAACAGTGACACGCAGCCCTATCATGGCACCGTTTTCTAGTCTACTTCAATTTTTTTACATGTTTGCAGAGGTGCAATCAAATGGAATTAAGTCTCTCGACTTGGGAAGAAACGTTTTGGTAACCTTTTTTTAAAAAGGAAGAAAGGCAGGAGATTTTGGAATCACATTTTTTTAAAGCACCACTTCTGGGATATGGTGGAACAAGAAGCAACACCGATTTCACTGTCCCAAAAAAAGCCAAATTGTGGCCGGACTTCTTTGTGCGGAAATGTGTGTATACTTATGTGTGTGTATGTGTGAGTGTGAATATATGTATATGTGTACATATGGACATACACATTTACATATGTGTATAAAGTATATATGTACATACATATATATGTATGAGACCCGCATGAATTATCTGTATGAAATCAAGGTGAACTGTGGGAAAAATAACCCATCCAGTTTAGTGGGTGGTAGGGTACATGGCCAGACACAGTCACCTGGTTTTCGTTCATACCAGGGTCATGCATTGAGCTACTGACAAACTCAGGCAGAGGTGACCACGTCCTTCACCAAAGCTGCCTCCCAGTGGCCGCCTATAACTCTGCTAGATTCACAGAGAGAAGGAAGATCCAGGACACGATGTGGTCCAGAAAGTGCTTATGGAGTCCAGCCACCATGTGCTTTGCCAGCAGAGATGCTTCAGGCTGGCCCAGGTGCTGACCTTGCCTCAGGCAGGTAAATGCCCTACAGGCTCCTGGCAGGGGCAAGAATATCTCCTCCAATTACCATCACCCTTTCCAGGATTCTTTGGTCGAGTGACTATTGAAGAGTTGCTTTGGTTGAAAGGGCAGTCCAGAACCAGTTCTCTGTGAACTGGTTGTTAAGGGTCTGAGAAGATGTTTATGGAGCAGGCGGGTGTACGTGCAGCTGTGTGTGAGAGGGGGGGAGGGGGAATGGGCAGAACATGGGAGAGCCGGAAAGAAAGGAGGGAGGAAACTTCATAAACCAGGTGCACCCATGGGAGCCATGCTCCTCAACTATGGCCTGCATCTTATCAGAGGAGACTGCCACATAAGGACCTCTACTTGGAGGGTGGCCATCACCGAGTGTCAGGAGAGAAGGGACCATGCTCCTGGTGTGGCCCTGCTCCAGAACTCTTCAAGGACCTTTTTCTCAGGCACATCCTGGCAGCCCAGGCCTGGAACAGCTTTCCTGCTCACAGTGTGGATTGGACTGGTCATCCTTTGTCACTGTGAACTGTGCTTTTCCAGCCACAAGCCCTGAGTCTCCAGTGACTAATTATCTGACTTCTCCACAAGCCAAATCTCCGCTCCTTGCGAAAGGGACAGCTCTTCCGCCCCTCCCGGGTCCTCCCTCATGTGTGATAGTGTATTTAATGTGGTGTTTTGGTTTCTTGTTTTTTAATGAGACATTAAAAGATTCTTCATGTCTTGCTCAGCCTTTGAGAAAAGTTTCCAATTCTTATATTTGCTTGTTTTATATAAAACAATCCAATGTTTTTTGTATGTTTTTTTCTGTACTAATGGGGGAGGAGCGGGAAATTTACATATAAACAGTCCTGGTTCTACAATTTGTTATTTTTTTTAATTATTATTTTTTATTATATATTGTGAAGCTGTCCAGAGGCTTTAAGGTCCGTGTTCCTTTGTGGTGATATAACCTCCCAATAGTTTGAGAAATTGCCAAGAAGAAAAAAGCAAGACTCCAGTAGCCGAGCATGGATTCTGTGTTGTTCTCCATTCTGTCTAAACTGCCTCATTCAATAAATAGTTTAAATGTGGCAACAAGAAGTGCCCCTCTCTGTAGCAGCCTTGGCCTCTTGGCCTCTTTGGGCGGGGCGGCTCATTGTTCTTTTCAAAGGCATGCACTAGAGGTCAGAGGTCTTTACACGGGACACCCCAGGAGCATCAGGAGGTATCTGGAGAGTGCTGGGTGAATACCACCAAGCACAACTCAGTCTGTTTTCTAGATCGTGGTGTTCTGGAACAGTCACGCTTCAGAAAGCCTCCAGGTGGTATGAAGGCTCCACTCTGGAGTTTGGTTTAGAGTTTATTTGACACCACATGGAGGGTCTAGGAGGGGTTGATGGCGCCTCTGCATCCTGAAAGGATCTCCCCAGCGAGTGGATTTGTTGCAGGAAATGTCCTCAGAGGAAAAGGTCCAAGCAGAGTTGCTATTATGTCCTGACTTAGTGTTTAATGTGGCACCTGCCACCTTCCCAGCTGTCCCCTGTCACACCCTAGCTTGGCCATTCCCAAAAGTCTCTGGGTCTTCTTACTCACCATGAATGCCCTTTCTGTGCCCACTTTTGTTGGTTAGGGTTAGGAAGTAACAAAATGAGAAGGATGCATTTCCCTTGCTGTTTTACCTTGGGTCAGTAATACCAAGTGCCTGCTTCTCTCCGTTTGCATCCATGGTACACGGCCATCTGTGTTCTCCAGAGAGGTCAAGCACAGGTCATCTGGAGACCTCCTACCCCATCAGCCATTTTGAGATGCTTGTTATTAGCCCCTTGCAAGCCAGACTCACAGTGGCTTCTTCCTTCTGAGCTTGTGTGGACAGCTGTCCTGCAGGGCCAGTAGCTTCTCTTCCACCTCTGCCTCAGCTGCTGGCCAGGGCCAGCTAAGTCCAGTCAGCGAGTAAGAGAAGTATGGGCAGACAGATGAGGTAGCAGTGTTCGGATAGGTCGCCTCTCTTAAGTGCTAACAGAATATCTCCTCGAGAGTAAGTAGGTCTTACTATCTTCAAAATTTCCAGAGAATCCGAAGAGTTGGCTTTTGATATGAGATCTGATTTCATTAGCAAAATGAAAAGCCAGTATGAGCTCTGAGGGCACAGCACAATCTGTTTTGCCAACTAGATCTGACCTGAGGGTCTGTTAGGTTAAAGTCCCAGATACTGGCCTGTCTCGGGTACATAATGCTTGGTGTGGTCCTGTAAGGTAGCTTGTCAGGTAAAAAGCATTGGCTGCCAGGCCTGATGAGTTTGGTGTATGGTCTCCGAAGTTCACATAGGAGAGAACTGATTCCCTGGGGCAGTCCTCTGACCTCCATGTGTATAGCATAGCATTTGTGAGTACACACATACACTTTTTTCTTTAGTTCTGGGGCTTGTAATGCATTTCTCCAGAGTAGGGAAAGGAAAAGAGAAGGGGTAAGGTGGGATCATCTGCAGAGATTTGGTGGGGGTAGGCAGGTTCCCAGAGAACGTGGGATCTCTCTGGGGCCACCTTAAGGAAATGGGTCTGGTCAGGCCTGGGCCCTAGCCCTGCCCACGGTACTCCTAGTTCTTACTGTGAACACTGGCTTATAATTAGAAGATTTCTATAACAATAATAGTAATTTTCCATCCTTATGCTACTAACCAACTGAATCTGGGCAACGGGCTACAGGGTCAGGTTAAGTCACCTAATGAGGTCAGAGATGACAGAAGCCAGGACAGACTAGCCTAGAATCTGTGTTCAGAAATACTACTTCATACACTTGAGGTGGGGAGATGCGGAGTGTGCAAGAGCACCCACTTAAATTTTTAAGTACATTAGCTATTATTTGGGACGGAGATCCAGGTGCGGTCCCCAGAACTTAATGTACTTGCAGATGAAATAGTTAGGGGGCTGAGGGTATAGCTTGTTGTAGATTACCTGCCTAGCGTTTGCAAGGCCCCAAGTTCAATTCCCAGCACAGCTGACAGGACTGGATCCCACCCAGTGTGGTGGCCCATGCACGTAATCCCAGTGTTTGGGAGGCTGAAGAATTGCCAGGAGTAGAGGTCAGTTTGGATACATACTTCTAGGGTAGGCTGGGCTACACAGTAAGACTCTATCTCAAAATTTTATTATTAATTAATTCACTGGGTCTCACTTAAATTTCTGCTGAATTTAATATACCATTTAAGAAACTAATAGTGAGCAGGTGATGTGTCCTGCTTTTAATCCCAGCACTTAGGAGGCAGAGGCAGGCAGATCTTTGTGAGTTCAAGGCTAGCCCAGTCTATATGTGAGTTCCAGGATAGCCAAGGCTATGTAGAGAGACCCTATCTCAAAAAAAAAAAAAAAAAAAGAGGTTACTAAGTATAGTCTGAGCTACATGAGGCCATGTCTAGAAAAGAAAGATGCTAACAGTTAAATATTAGTGAGTGCTAAGCAGCTACACTGTGCTGTCAAATGCCTTGCCCCTTAGCTCCATCCTCTCCAGCTGCTGGCACTCACATCAGACAAAACAAACCACGCATTGGGATTCTATATAAACATAATTGGTTTTTAACCTTTGAGTCAGTGTCTCACTATTTATAGCTTTAGCTGGCCTAGAACTTGCTTTGCAGACTAGAGATGTCTTTTTTAAAAAAAAAAAAAAAAAAACTATTTATTTATTTATTTGCCTTGGTGTTTGCCTGGAACTGAAACTACAGACAGTTGTGAGCTGCCATGTGGGTGCTGGGAATTGAACCCGGGTCCTTTGGAAGAGCAGACAGTGCTCTTAACCGCTGAGCCATCTCTCCAGCCCCTAGAGATGTCTTAAGCTCGGCCTTCCCAGGGATAGCCAGCTTGAACTGAGCCAGACCTGTGATTGCGCCATGGTCCTTATGCAGGGCTTGCATAGCTGTGGCTGGGCCTTTGCATCATGAGCACAGGCATACACGTGCATAGGCGCATGCGTCAGCAGGGCTGAGTACACCACACTCATTTCCAGATGGTTTCTTAATCTCAAAATACAGGGAGCTCCAAATATCCATTTTCCTTCAATACTTTCCCACAAAAACTGTTAGTACTGTTAAATAATTTGGTGTGAAAATGTTGATTTACTACACAGTCCTGCAAGAGTTGAGGGCCTTGTTGCAACCCAGTGGATTTTGTTGTCTTTAAAAGCTCCAAAACCCACGTGAACAACAAAGCTCAAGAGATATCAAACAAGGAAGTCAAGTCAATCCGGAAAGTCAGCTGGGTCTAAACCCCAGGGGCTTGCTCTTGGGTGGAAAGCAGCTTTAGCTCTGAGGATAGCCTTAGCTAGCACCCAGGCCTTTTACCTGTGAAGGTCAAGGCCTAGGGGGAGAGGCTAGAAAGATGGCTCCCAGTAAGAACTGCTTGCTTCCTGTTCCTGCAGAGGTTCAGTGACCAGCTCCAGGATGCACATGTCTGCATGTACATACACAGACACAAATACAAATAAAATGAATTTTTTAAAAAAAAAAATACCTATCCAGAGGCAGGCAGAGGCCAAGGGCCACGTGGCACCCAGCAGGAGTCACTTCCAAAAGTTCTTCTTCAACTTTAACTGAGCTGGCATTCCAGCAATCTTTGAGGCAGGCGAGGGTAGGTCCTCTGCTGAACATAGGGTGTGCCCTCAGTTTCCCCCTTCTGCCCTCCAGCTGAGACTGACCAGAAGGATGCCAGGATGACCTTGGCTGTGAAGGACTGAGGCCTGCAGGGAGTCAGGGCTCCACCTGCTACAATTGAAGGCTTCTGCTGAGCTTGGCAGCCAGCTAGGAAGCCTACCTCTGTGCTACAGTATTGGAAAGATCTATTGACTAGTTAGGGTTATATGCCCACTGTGACCCACTAAGTGGTGGCCAGGGTTCAGCCACAAAGTCTAAACCCAGGAGGAAGTAGCTATGGAGGCTGAGATATATCACAATGGCAGCATCAGGGAACATGGAGCCCCACGGCCTACCTCTACCAGTCTGAACCAATCAATTAGGCCTTATGACAACAGTGTGTCACATAACCCACCATCCCCTGTAACCGTGGTACTTTGTAAGACTTATACACTCATCACAGTCTAATTTTAGAACACTTTTATTTTTCCATTAAGAGGCCATTTTTAAGTACTTTTTTTTCCCCAAAAAAAATGACTCGAAGCAGGTTACATGAAAGATATATACAATGAAGTTTAATGAGAAGCCAGAGAGACCAGAGGAGACCACACATGTACCAACTCAGGTCAGCATTGGCAGAATAAAGGGGTCCATTAGATCTGGTTCAAACAAGACAGGAAGTCCTTAGCCAATCCTAGCACTTGGGAGGCAGAGAAGGTGGGTCTCTGGGTGTGTGGCCAGCCTTGTCTACATAACAGTTTCCAAGCCAGCCAGAGCCACAAAGTAAATATAAAACAAACAAACAAACAAAACAACAGCCAGGCATAGAGGAACAAACGCTCACCCTTGATTGGTGAAGTCAGGATTCAGATTCAAGGTCAGCCTCAGCTACATGATAAATTTGAAGCCAGCCTGAGCTACATAAGACTTTGTCTTGAAAAGCACAACCTGAAGGAAATCCAGTGTTTTCTTGTTTACTTGTCTGGAATGTACCATGTAGACCTTGTAGGCTTCCACTTGAAGAGATCCATCTGTCATTGCCTTTTAATTTATATTCAGAATTTCCCCCATTTCATAGTTAAGGTATAGCTTTACTTCTTAGGCTTTGAAAACCTTGAGCATTACTTTAAAACACCTCTGCAAAGACATTCAGAGAAGAGCTGAACTCTGAGGTGTTTGGAGGACCTGTTCTAGGTTATGATTGGGGGGGGGCAACAAAGATGGCGAGCAAGTTAGCCGGTCATTTGGAAGTGATGCAAGCTTTCCTCCTCTGCCGGGCTGCCGCTCAGAGATCTGACCAAGGACAAAGACTTCCTCCCCACATTCGAACCAGGTTCAAGGGAAACACTGACCCAGAAGCAGGCAGAACCACCCTGCTGCCCGGAGGAGCCTTCTTGGACGCCTCCGCCAAGACCTTCAAGGAAGTCAGTCACAGCTGCTCCTTTGTTTGGTCCTGAGTGAAGAAGTGCTTAAAGGTTCCCCCCACTCCTTCCCATGTCTCCCTCCTTCCCACCACTATCCATCCCCAATCCTAGAGGTTCTGGACCAGGAAGAGAAGTGCATGAAACAGGTAACCTTGCAGCCAGCACTTCAGGACCTGACTCCCTCAGAGCGGTGTGATGGAACTCCAATTTCAGAATGAAGATTTAAGTGGACAGACTTGATGGTAGGGCATGTTAACAATTGTGGAATTCACTCCAAGTGCCCTTAAAGGAGCCAAGAAGATACTCAAACATAGTACAGCAGTTTCTGCAAGAAAAACACTGCATTCAAATTCAACAGCTAAGATGCCTTTTGGTATATAAACAAAAGGTACCTCTGGGTTGTAGGTTAGTCTGCCACCAGTCTCTGTATTTCAACAATAATTGAGACACAAATCTGGTCTCCTTTTGGACAAGCCTCACCCCACCCCTCCCCTGTGGATGCAGGAGTACCTCCACCTGCAGCCTCCTCCACTGACAGTTGGCCATCTGATCCTTAAGATGTCTGCCCCCAATTCCACCCTGCTCCCACGCCAGAAGAGCTGGAGAGGCACAAGGCTAGCTTCCAAATGACAGGGACCCCAGGACTGGATGTCTCTGGGGCACAAGCAGGAGACTTCTAGAACTATCCGCTGGTAGAGGTGGACATGAGCTCTGGCTGGAAAGAGAAAGCCTTAATGGCTGCTCCCACGACCACCTTTCCAGCCAGACTTTTATTCCAGTAAACTCTGGATGCCATTGCAGGGGGGATGCCTTCATTCTGAGCAGCTCTGGATCATACCATTGCCTATATAGAGCTTCCAGAACACATATCCAGGACAAATGCACTTTCAAATAAGAGGATCAGCTCCCAGCATCTGCCATGTGAGGAGGAAAAAGACACGTCCATTTTGAAAGCACAGTTTTTTGTGTGAGACTTTTTCTCCCCACAGCAAATTTCAGGCTGCACACACCCTTAGACGTGCCTGGGGCATTGGTACTCTGAGACCCCATGGGATGAGAAACTGGCCTGAAAACAGTCTTGCCATCAATTATCCCCACTGAGGCTGGCAACTCACTGCAACACTCCAGCCCCCTGCAATGCATCTTTGTGGAGAGGATCAGTCATCCTTCTAAGGCCTCACCTACTAGTAAGGATGCATTGGGGGTGCAGAGAGGCCTCCCTGTTGACTCTGCCCAGAGAGCATCTCCTGTTGTGGTCTTGAGGTCTCAATTTCCCATCTCTCCTAGGGAACTTTTTCCTGGCGATGGCTGACTTGTCTCTCGTAACATAATTACGTCTCATTTCCAGGACAACATTCTTCACAAAACCCAAAAGCTGAGATATATTTTCTTCCCTGTGCTGGGGCTTATACCCATGACCTCACCCATACTAGGCAAATTCCATCACAGAGGCACACCTCCGAGGCCAGTAGGTATTTTTAAACACCTCTTTAAATGTGCCACAATAAAGTAAGTAATCCACAAAAGTCCCCTAGGTACACAGGATGCCACTGGTCTGGGCCAAATCAAAGGCACACTCTGAAGATGGTAGAATTTGACCAGGGCACAGAGATGGTCACTCACCTCCTCTAGTAATGTCCCACGTGACTACATGCTCTGCCAGAGTCGCTGTATCTCCAAGACCTTCCTCAGTTCATCCCTGTCTCTCAAGGTCCTCCCCTTGTGCAATCGATTTCCCTTTACCCTAAGTGGGATGCTGCCCTAGCTCTCAGATGTCAACTGGCTAGATGTAACCTAAAATCCAATATCATTTCTCTCCGTCAGCTGACACTTTTTTTTTAAAGCAGGGACTCACTCTGTAGCCCAGGCTGCCTTGATCTTAAGACCCTCCTGCCTCAGCATGCCAAGTGCTAGACTACAAGTATGCCACCGTGCCCACTTCCGCTGAGCACACTATTGCATTACAGCATGCTGAGTGGTACCAGTGATACCAATGACCCCTCCCCTACAGTCAACACAACAGACAGGTGTCTAGACACTGTTAGACAACCCCAAAAGGGGCAAAACTCACCTCCAGAGATGTGCCGTCCTATGCCAGCCTGACATGGTCCCCAAATAACTCCAGAGGATAACAGCACACTTTCCTCAACACCTTCTAGACTGACCCCACTCCCCAAAGGCCGCATCCTGTGGATGCCCTGTCACATGGCCACCAGCTGCTCCTCCTGCAGCCCTCCCCTATCCTGTCTCCTCTAAGGTCCAGTTTAGCTGCTATCTACACTCAAGAGCCATAGGACCAGCCCCTATGCTGAGCTATCTGTACATGCTTCCTTTGCCCCATATCCTCTCTGTCCAGCACGGGTATCCATCCCCTCACCTGGCCTACCTCCCCAACACAGCTAAATGTAGTGGGAGGCCTCCATCAAAACACACCCTCTGAGAATTCAATGTATGCTCACACAGCCGCAGGCCAGGCCAGCCTTTCTCCCTGGAGGTTTGGAAGGCTCTTTGCCTGGGGATACTTGCCTGTGCTCTGAAAGGTGCTAAGCCCCAGCTTCCTGCTCTGGACAGCTTAAGGGAAGCTTCTATCCTTAGCTTTCAATGCTAGAGCTACCTGTCAGCCCTGGCCCTGGGACACAACCTCTTTTGAAAGGTCAGAACCAGGAAGACCTTCCTGTGACCTCATGGGGCCCAAGGGAAACCTACCCATGAGGGAATCCTTGCTCTGTGGGAACTATAACTCAGGAGGGTACCTGAGATCATAGACTGTGGGGAGCTGAGACAGACACCCCAAGTTTGTGAGATTCCAGGGCCTCCTTCATACAGGGCCAGGCCAGACAAAGCACAAAAGTGATAGGAAATGCCATCAGTAGAGTGCTGGCCTAGCATGCACAAATCTGTGGTACTACATAGACTGGGTGTGATGGCTCAATCATCTAATCCCAGCACTGGGAGGTAGATAGGAGCCTCTTAAATTCAAGGTCATCCTCAGGAGTCCAATGTCAGGCTATACTACATGAGACCATCTGAAAATAAACTGTAAATGGCAGAGGGGCACTGTTAGTGAGATGCCTACAATGCAAGCATAAGGACCTACCTGAGCTTGGATTCTCAGTACACATGTTTTTTTTAAAAAAAAAAAAAAAAAAAAAAGCACCCAGGTTTAGCCGCTTTTGCCTCTGTAACCTAGTGCACTGCAGACAGGGGTCAGCAGATCCTCAGGGCTTGCTGGGTAGCCAGTGCGGTCCTGTCTCAAAAGAAAGGCCAGCATGGCAACTCAAGGAGTAAAGGCGTCTGCCATCAGGCCTAACAACCTGAGTTTGACCCAGAACCTACCAGTAAGAGAAAACTGACTCTGGCAAGTTATGCTGACCTCCACAGGTCTACCATGGCACCCTCCCCCAATAAATAAATAAATACATACATAGAAAAAGAGCCAGGCGCTTTTTTTTCTGCGCTCCCTGTGGCCTAGTGAGCAGGTACGGCCTAGACATGCAGAACGACGCCGGCGAGTTCGTGGACCTGTACGTGCCGCGGAAATGCTCTGCGAGCAATTGCATCATTGGTGCCAAGGACCACACATCTATCCAGATGAATGTGGCTGACGTTGACAAGGTCACAGGCCGGTTTAATGGCCACTTTGAAACCTATGCTATCTGTGGGGCCATTCGCAGGATGGGCGAACCAGATGATTCTATTCTCCGATTGGCTAAAGCTGATGGAATTGTCTCAAAGAACTTCTGATCAGAAGAGGATGGGGGTATCTGTCATAAATAAAAATGAGAAAGTAAAAAAAAAAAAGAAAAAGAGCCAGGCAGTGGTGGCCCACACCGTTAATCCCAGCACTCAGGAGGCAGAGGCAGGTGGATCTCTGAGTTCAAGGCTAGCCTGGTCTACAGAGTGACTTTCAGGACAGCAAAGGGTACACGGAGGGGTGGAGGAGTATTTATTTAAAAAGGGGGGCGACTGAAACTACCCAGCCCAGCTGGCCTTTGGGGCTGGGGTGAAGTCATCAGGCTCAGGAGAAGTGAGGTGCAGCTGATAACAGCCTGGAGAGAGCCCCAAAGCACAGGAACCTCAGTGACAGAGGCAGGCCTGGGGCACTCACTTGCTTCCTCCTAAACAGCATGGAGACAAGGGGACTTCCACCAGAGCCCAAAGCAGGCAGGTCACACCAGGTCATGACCCAGGTAAGGCGCTTGGCTGGGGGGAGGGGTTGCTGGTGAGATTAACCTAGAGGACAGTTACTGGCATGGAGCAGGACGGGACCCAGAAGGGGGTAGGGATTGTCCCTGGGTGTATCCCTGTGGGCACCTCCCCACCCGTTTCTGCCCCCAGCAGCCATAGCTTTCAGGATAGGACAGCCAGGACTCACTGCAGAGCCAAAGCTACGACTCAGCCCCCTCCAGTAGAACTCAAAATCCAGAACAAAGCAAACGGTCCACATTCAGTATCCATTATTGTTTTTCGAGGAGACAGTGTTTCTCTGAGCCCTGGCTGTCCTGGAACTCACTCTGTAGACCAGGTTGGCCCCAAACTCACAGAGATCCATCTGCCTCTGACCCCCCAGAGCTGGGATCAAAGACATGCACCACCATACCCAGCTACAGTAGTACTTTTTGTTAAAAGGCCAAAACTTCCTGATTTCTTCATCAGTGCTAACCCATCAAAGTTCTACAATGGTTGTCCCTGGATCCCCTGGCTCTGGCTATAAATTGTATATCAACTGCAGTTGTTGACCTGTCCACCTGCACATTTACCATTGGCACTGAGATTATGTGCCATTAGCCACCCTTCAATCAAGTCAGAGGTGGTTTATTATTCTACTAAACCACGTGGTCCACACCTCCTTGCTTTGTTGCTCACAAGTCTACAGACAGAGCCCACCCACCTTCCCAAAGACTGATTGTCTGGGGACCTTCTCAGGCCAGCCCAGATTGCTGTCTGTGCTCCCTCTGTGGGTCTACCCTCCACTTCCCCTCTGGGATTAACCACTGTGCCCTCTACTGACCCTTTTTTGACTTTGTTTTCTGAGGCAGTGTCTTGCTATATCGCCTAGGATGGCTTGGAGCCGATGTAAGCCTTGAGCCCATGGCAATGGGCCTTCACTACTTCAGGATGCTGCTATCACTGCTCCCTTTGACACTTTGATTTACAAAAACATGCATCTATGCTTGCTATGGCTCCCATGGCCTTCAGGTTCAAGAACAAGTATGACTCACAAAACAGTTTCCTGGTCAGGCATAGTGAGAGGCAGAGGCAGGTAGATCTCTGTGAGTTGGAGGCCAGGACAGCCAGGGTTCCATAGTGTGACCCTGTCTTAAAAACAGCAACAACAGCCTACTGATGGTACTTACCTGCCATGCCAGCACTCAGGAGGCAGAGGCCCAAGGAGTGGGAGTTTGAAGCCAGTCTGGGTTACATGGCAAGATCTTGTTGGAAAAAGTACAAAATATTCAGAGGAGAGAATTAGCCACCCTTCAATCAGAGGAGAGATGGCTCAGAGGTTAAGAGCACTGACTGTTCTTCCAGAGGTCTTGAGTTCAATTCCCAGCAACCACATGGTGGCTCACAACCATCTATGATGACATCTGGTACCCTTTTCTCAGTACTGTATACATAATAAATATTTTTTTTTTAAATACAAAACATTTGGTGAAACTTGGTTTAACACTGTACAAATGAAGTAAGTGCCCCTCGAAAGGAGAAGAAAGAAATGAGTATTTGTAGAAATAACAATAGAATAATGGTGAAAGCCTTCTAAAGCTGATCAAAACGCCCTGCCTTCAGCACAGTATAGTGCACTAAGGCCATCTCTAATGGGTGGGGCCTGCATGTTTACCAGTCTGCCCAGCTTCTTCCCACCTACACTGTTTGGGGGAGAAAGGTACCCTTCTCTTCTGGGGTGCTCCCTGCTCCTTGGCCTCTCTCCCTAGAGATTGTGAAGAGGCTGTCCACACCTACCCATCAACCCCAGGGGCTGTACACCTACCCATCAACCCCAGGGGCTGTACACCTACCCATCAACCCCAGGGGCTGTACACCTACCCATCAACCCCAGGGGCTGTACACCTACCCATCAACCCCAGGGGCTATACACCTACCCATCAACCCCAGGGGCTGTACACCTACCCATCAGCCCCAGGGGTTGTACACCTACCCATCAGCCCCAGGGGCTGTACACCTACCCATCAACCCCCAGAGGCTATACACCTACCCATCAACCCCCAGAGGCTATACACCTACCAATCAACCCCAGAGGCTGTATACTCATCAGCCCCAGGGGTTGTACACCTACCCATCAACCCCCAGAGGCTATACACCTACCAATCAACCCCAGAGGCTGTATACTCATCAGCCCCAGGGGTTGTACACCTACCCATCAACCCCAGGGGCTGTACACCTACCCATCAACCCCCAGAGGCTATACACCTACCAATCAACCCCAGAGGCTGTATACTCATCAGCCCCAGGGGCTGTACACCTACCCATCAACCTGAGGTTGTACTCCCATCAGCCCCAGGGGCTGGAACCACTCATGACCTGAGAGCAGAGGAGAGAAATAGCAAATAATGAGTTGAGGTTTTGAGGTGTCCTAAGAGAAAGAGGGGGTAAGGTCTTAACTGAGGATCACATATACAAATGTGCATTTGCACAATTACACATACACTTGTAGCTGCCAAGTCAGATAGATGCCTGGGGCCCAGACTTCCCCAATAGGCTCGCCTAACAAGCTCTGCCCTCTGGAAACTGTCACTCGCCCCAGCTGCAAAATAGAGTTGTAGGAACCTCCAACCTGTGACCCCCTCTGTGAACACAACAGAGATCTGAAGGGCTGAGGCGTAGCCCCAGAAGCCAGCCTTGTTTTTTCTGTACAGGTGACCTCAGCACGCTACCTCCACATGGGATCCTTCATCCCTCTGCCTCTCTAGGGCCCTGGCAAGATTCCTGCCATTTCCGGCCTCATCTCCATAGCCAGAAGCCCAAAGAGACCCCCACCACACAATGCATGGACCAGAAGACTTTTCCTTGTGGCCTCAGAACCCACCCAAAAAACAACCTCTTAGGCCTGAGGGTGAGGAAGACATATCACCCAGAAATGAGCCAGATATTGTGGGCCCTTTGAACACCAATGTCCTTTTCCTCACTAAGCTTAGGGTTCCCCACCTTTCCAGAGAGGACCAGGCTGCGGCAAGGCTGGATCTGGATCCCAAGCCCTCTTCACAGTTCCTGAGGACTCGGAGGTCGGCTTCCCAGCTGACTTGAAGACTTGTGACCTCAGGGGGGCGCAGGGAAACACTGAGGGTCACTTCCAGCTGCGCTCACCCTCTGCCACTGCCTGTGGTCTGGGGAGCGGAGTCCCCTCCTCCTTGGTGATCAGCAGGTTCCAGGATAGTGCAGACTCTCCTTCAGCAGCTCAGTACTTACACCATAGTTGGCAAGTCTAGAACCACCGGGTCCCATTACCTCACCGGTGTGAGTTCTACCATTGCCAAAAATGGTGGGAAGCTCCGCAGGCAGAGACCAGTGAGTCTGTTCTGAAGAAGAAGCAGTTAGGATGGTTTGGGCAGGGCACCATGTCCCCACAGTCCATTATGGTCCTGCCCAGCTACTCCAGCATGGCACTCCCCTCCAGTCACCTCCTTACACCCTAGCGACCGACCACCTTCCTCACTGAGGCACACAGTCCCTTTGTAGTAGATACACTAGGCAGTGATGGAGCCATAGCCATTGCTCTCAAAGGAACGATAAAGGGTGACTCCACCCCGGGCACGTGACAGCAGGGGCTAGGGAATGGGTGTACTCTAGGCCAGGGAGTCCCCTGCTTGGTAACCAAAGAAGAAAGTTGGAGGGAGCCAGCTCTGCCATCTACCAAGGGTCCCAAGTGACATCCTATTTAATCCCTATCGTTCCCCAGAGCCAAAAGTCCCCCCAGCTGCCCAGCCCCACAGGGAGGGAGGTAAAAGTTAATTCACAATCCCCCACTTCTTGTCAAGCCACAGGCAAACCACTGCTAGACCTGTGGCCTCCTCCCTGAGGCTGGGGATGAACACCTAGGCTAAGACCTTCTCCTCTGGAGAGCAGGGCCAGCCAAACCAAACACAGCTGCATAGTCCATCCACACAGCATTCTCCCAAGTACAGAATCTCCTTACCCATCCTTCCAAAGCACACATGCATGCACACATACATACAAACACACACACACTCCTACAGTTTCGAAAAACTTACCCCAAAGACACTTCTTTGCCCCAAATCATATGTGGATTCATTTCCCAACAGGAGTTCAGCCTCGGGGAGCTGCTGGTTCACAGGGCCAGTGACAGCAATGCCATGACCCTTTCTGTCCTCCCTGCCCAGCAAGGTGGATCATCATCCAACGATGATGCCTTGAAAGGACAGGGCTACAGACAAACCCAGGGCACTGTGAGGCTGGCCATTGTCAGTGGCCTAGGCTTCAGTGCTGAGATGCCCAGAAAGAAACGTGCATTCTATCTAGCTGGGCCAGGGTCATGAGCCGCACCTGTGATCTCGGTCCTGATTTCAAGGGCTAGAGTAATCTACTTGGCAGGAAAGGTCCTTCAAACCTTAACACAGGTGGGTGAAACCTTTGGGAGACACAAGCCGGACCTGGGTTTCTTGGTCTCGTACTTCCCAAAGGCAGGCCATTTTAACCATGTCTAGAAAACACTCAGCAAAGCCACCGGTGGGGAGTTGTCTGAGTGGGTCACTTCCTCGACTCCCGTGTTAGGAGGGTCCTGTCCTGCCCCCACCCCTGACTGCTCAATCTGGCCACACTAGCTGAGAGTGAGCAGCCCCGCCTGCCTTCATCAATGGAGCCAGATCACGTTTCTAAGAGCCTGAGGACTGCAGGGACCCGGATAATGGCCTGGATTGAATAAGCAAATGGAGCAATGGGGGAGGGCTAAAGTCTGGAAAATCCACTGCACGGGGACTCTGGGGAGCCACTGGCCCAGCCAACGAGGCAAGGGGCCTGCCCAGAGGGCAGTAAGTAACTCAGGCACCCAAGGGCCTCTGTGCCTGAAAAACACAAAAAAATGCAGGACCGAGTGGGTCCCAGATGGATTAAACCTCACCAACCGCCCTGGTACCCACTGAGGGAATAAATCTCTTGGTGGTTATCACAGCCAGCCAGGAGAAACTGGCCCTACTCCTACCTGTCCTCAGGAAGCAAGCTGGTGGCCTCCACTCACCCGCAGGCACTACTGTGGGTGAACTTTCACCCAGGCCTAGAACTGGCTTCATGAGACCCAGAAAGCTATGGCCCGAGGTTGTCCTCTGTGAATGCAGGCCCCTGAGGTGTGGGGCCCTGAGCCTGGCAGAAATTATGGAACTGGCCATGCATGCCCATGCACCTGCTTGAGAGGCCTCAGCAAAGCCTCCACCTGGGCCAGTGTGAGGGGTAAGACTGACCACCCAGGGTCTGAGAACTGCCTTGGGGGAATGGAGGGAAGCCAGCTGCTGTCCTTCCCCAGTGGTGGACAGAAAAGAGCAGAGATATGGTAGGGATTGTGTCTTAAGTAGGAACTGAAACAGCCATAGCCAGAACCCCCCAGAGATAGAGCCAGGGCCTCACAGAACAAGACCTGAAGAGACCTCCCTTGCCAGGGCAGTAGTCTCCTCCTAATGTGAAATAAGCAAGCTGTCCCTTTACCACAGGTGCTCAAAAGGCCTAGCACCACACCCCAGAGACTTATGGGACCCTGTGCTCTGTTTGGCAGTAGTAAGGATAAATGTTCTGACTATCCAGCACGATACCAGGTCACTTAAGCAGAGAGCCCCGAAAGCCTGATGATGATGAGCAGCCAGCTGGACTGGTTGATTTCTAACTTCCACACTCAACCACACACGTTCCCCTGGCCTAGCCCCAGCCCTCTTTAGCTTGGCAACCTAAAATGACTCAGTAATTGGACTGAGTGACCAGCCCTTGCACGAGGTTCCCCAGGGAGAAGCAGCCTCATTAGAGGCTGGCCCAGTCACTTCAGGTATGGCGGCTACCGGGTAGTCAGTGGACCAGGACAGCCAACTGACCTCACTGCCTGCCAGTCACCTGAGCTTCGCCCAGGAGCCTGGTGGTGGGCTTTCCCCAGCCTTATGGACCAAGTCCAGATCTCCCTTATTTGGAGACCAGGGATGTATTCGGAGTCAGAGCCAAGATTCACCTAGGCCTGGAGCGGTTCAGCAATCCCCTCAGAGCAAGGCCACTGGAGCCAATTCCTCGTGATGACTGAAGAACCATATTAACCCTACTCCACTACTCATGGACTTCTAGCCTGACTTTCTTCCCAGGGCCTCTATCTCTCCATCTCTAAGATGACTCTTTACAAACTGCACACCCCATGTGGCTGTGCGAGACCAGAGATTACATATGCAATATTATATGACACATGTATGGGCAGTTTAGGAGCAGTCAATTACAGGGAGCCTAAGAATGCAGGAAACCACCCTGGTGTGGATGTGAAGGCCACAGCCCACCATGATCCAGAACTTCTCTCTTCACCAGAGGTGAGCTCTATCTAGGGAGGCTCTGGGAACAGTAGCCCTCATAAAACATCCAGGCTGAGCACAGGACTCCCTCACGGCCTGGAATTGCCTCCTTGGAACCCTGTAGCAGAAGGCCAGGTCCCATTCTGCCAGAAGAGGTCTCACCCCAAGGGTGTGCTAGAAGCCAAGCAAGGCATTTCTTACTCATGGCATCACAGAAGCAGGCCCTACAGATGGTGACCCCCACCCCCAAGCCCCAAGCAACTCCATCTGTTGGCCCAGCTCAGATTGCCCAGCTCTGACTGCACACTGGCCCCAGGCAGTGTAAGGCGATCTGGCTGCCCACCAGGATAGGGTTGCACCCTCACCCAGCATTAAGCCAGATGGGCTAGGAAATCGGTGAGAAGCGGAGACCCACAGAGGAAGGGGAGGCGACTGTGGCCGCAGCAGCTTGCTTCTCCCATATTGGCACTGCACATGATTGCTCAGAGTGGAGAGTCACAAGCAAAAATGTGCTAGTGCCAAAATCGGCCAAGCAGATGGTTCTGGAACAAGCCCTCGGGGACAGTGGACGAGGTCGTCTTGGTACCCCGCAGCCCTGGAAAGAAGGACGGCCAGGGGGAAGGGTGAGGCGCTCCGGGGCGCTCCGAGGCACTCGTGGTTCTGTCTCTGCTCTGTTTATGGCCCTTCGGTAATTCACTGACCGAGACTGTTCACAGTGAATTCTACCAGTGCCATACACAGAACAGGAGTCACTCTCCAGCCTGCAGACCCTGCAGAGGCCAGCTGCGCTCTCCTGGGGGCCTCTGAGCCTCAACACACAGTAGGACTGGGGGGGTCCCCACAGCCCTCCCTCTCCACCCATAGCTCAGCAACCTTCCTGAGCCATTCACCAGCTGGATGATGCTTATTAGCCCAAAGTGACCTTCAAGGGGAGAAGGGCAACGATCTGCAGAGGGCAGCTGAGTCTCCTGGCTCGCCCAGAGGCTCACTCACACATCTCCACCATCACCCAAACAAATCCATTGTCTTGTCAAGGTCAGCAGCAGCTGCCAGGTGCTCCTTAGGACTATCACACCAGACCTCTCACCTAGTGCCACACAGCCAGTGACAAGAATATCCAAGATGCTTCTCATGGCCTCTGAGCCCAGAAGCCAACAGCTCCAGCTTGCCCTGTGACAAGAGCGGAAGCCAGGACTGTGAAATGCGCTAGATGACACCTTGGCTGCTTGACTTACTCGGAGATCAAGATGGGAGGCTCTTCAGATAAGGGGACGGCTTGGAAGGAGCTAGAGTGAACTGTCTCTGGCAAGAGCCTGTGGAAGGAAGCAGCCTCTGAGAGTACTCTGGAGGAAAGTGGAGGCCAGAGGACCAAGGGAGGGCAGGGGCGGTTGCATCAGTGGTTGCCACCAGAGAAGGCACAATGGAGGCTCTTGCCTCTGGAGCCAGGTGCCCTGGGGATGGAGGAAAGGAGAATAGGTCTCCCTGGAGCTGGTGCCCAGGGCATGGGAGCTGAAGACTCTGGCGGGGGTGGGGGGGTGGAGTAGGAAGGTGACATACTGGAAGGGTCAGATAGTTTAGTTCAGAAGCCTTGTAACTTTTAGTCCAGGCTAGCCCCATGTCCTCAGTGCCAAGCCTAATAACATACTTGAGGGGCTTTGACACAAAACTCTGACCCTCCAACCCGGCTCCCCAGAGGCCATTTCAGCTTGATACGGTGGAGTCTGGAGAAGTTACTTCCTGGCCTTTGGCCTCAATGTCTCCCACTTCTCAGAACTTGGGGGTTGAGAGTGGAAATATGGGTGAAGTGGAGGTGGACAGCTGGAGTTATCAGTGGTTTGGGGTGTCTCTCAGCATCAGAATCACCAAGGAGCCCCTTGAAATGCAGATTCATGGCCGGATCAGAAATCTACATTTTAATGTGGATCTGGGAAGGAAAAGCCATTTAGAGTTCTGTTTAGGAAAAGAACCCTGTTTTGTTGTTGTTGTTGTTGTTGTTTCTATGGAGCAGGGTAGTGATACTGATGGAGGAACTTGGAGAAAATTGAGAGACACAAGGTACCACTCTCCTGACAAGGGAAGAAATACAGCCCCGGAGGTAATGGCCCTGTTACATCAATGCCTGGGCAGGCCCACCCTTCCCAGTGCATTTTCCTCTTCTGTAACTGAGGGGGATGGAGACGGGCAGGAACAGCTTACAGAGCCAAATACCCCTCCAGCATCCAGTTCTAACCATCGGGTGAGGCTCCTCCCCCCCCCCACTGCCTGGCCCCTCCTAAAACAAATGCGGCAGGAGATAATGCCGCAGTGCCCAAGCAGGGCCACACCCATGTCCACAGCCAAGAGTCCACCCAATCAACATCAACAAACAGCCAAGCTGTAATCCTCGGTCAGACCTTAGATGAAGCAGAACCTGGCCCAGGCCAGAGGAAACAAGATCTAGGTCTCCTGAAATGGAGATGTGTGGAGCTCCCCATAGCTATTCTTGTAGGTCAGAACCCTGACCTTGAGATTAAGCGCTAAGAAATCCACTTTTGATGGGGGGGAAGAGGTAATCTCCCAGCCTGATAGGTGGGGGCAATTAAAAGAGCACCAAAACAGGTGTGTGTGTCGGGGAACAGTAGGGGGCCACTGTGTCTGCTCTCCCAGGTGCATAAGCCCTCCCCCCAACTCTACTCCCTTTAGGCTAGTCTGGGACCTACCTTCCTGAACATGACACGGATCCTAAAAACACTTTGCGGAGTCATCCTTCCCTTTGTGGGGGGTCGGAGGATGGAGAGCTCTTAACGGACAGAGTATGCCCCTTCCCTCCCGTCTCAGTACCAGCAGCTACCCAGGGGTAAGTGGTACAGGGAGGGTCTTAGTGATCTTTGCTATACTTCAGCCCTGTAATTTAGCTGTTCTGATCAACCTCTACACAACGAATCTAGAATCCTAGTAGCGAGTCTTCCCACCAGCAATCGGCCCAGCACAGATCATTTGTATCTCCATCGAATGCCCCAAGGGCTGGGGCAGTCACCCTCCGCAACCGCGCAGGGCGTGGCCCAACCTCCCAGTTGGCCAGTGAGATTGAAGGCGCCCCTCAAGCAGCTTTTGATGCAGTCCAAGCCACCAGGGCATGCACCAATGACTCGGGTGCGTGTAGCTGTGCAATGCACAAGAGCGTTCCAGGAGCCACTGGACCCCGTTAATACTCCTAGTGGAAAATAAGAATCAACGAAATTCTCACAAGTGAGACTATTACAGTGAAATTGTTTCTTCTTTGTGTAACGACCCACCCCATTAATCCTCATCATTGCTTGAAAGGGTGGCTAGCATCCCTGAAGGAAAAGCGGAGGTTCATCGTGAACCGAGCCCACCAGGACCCTCTTGGAAGGCTTCATTAACCTCTGAACAGAGACCTGGAAATATGATGCCCAAGTTTGTGTGTGGCAGGCGGAGGGTGACAGAGCTAAGTGAACGGGTCTCAGGACTGGGATGTAGCGCAGGGCACCTGGTCCATGGCAAGGAAACTGGACTCTTAGTTCCCAGATTAGTGGAGCCAGAGAACCTGAAAGGCCGGATCCTAGCTAACTCTGACAGTGACTGGGCCGATTAGGGCAGCCCCCTCTCCTAACCAAAATTACCTCCCTAACACTGGCTGGTATTCCCACGTCGTGCTGGGACGCCGGGGACGAAGGCAGGAAGAGTGAAGAAGAGTTCAGCCTGTAGGGCTCCGCAGAACGGAACGATCCCTGACGCCCAGGCCGCGATAGGAAACACCGACAAGGCAAAACGTCTAAGATGTGTTCCGGGAGAACGTCTTTGGGGACCCGGGGACCCTTATTAACCGAATGGGTTCTGACTCTGGGCTGGTTTCCGCGTGCTCCAAGGCCCGAGGGCTCCGGAAGGAAAGGGAGCTGAAGGTCTGGGACCAGCTTTCCCCCAGGGGACTGGGCGGGGCAGGCCCCGGGCCATGGAAGCCGTAACCAACCTGAGCAAACCCAGAGAAGGGGCTGGAGAAACCAGCTCGGCGCTGGAACGCTCCCCGAGCCCGCGCCGCCGCCCGCCTCCCGGCCTTGCACTTCCTCCCGGGCCCACCAGGGCGGCGAAACGCCCGCGACCCCAGCCGAATTCCTCCGGGAGGCGACGGTAGGGCGGGCGGCCCATTGCACCGAGCCAAACCCAACCTGCGTTCAAACGTGCCCCCGCCCCTCGCCCGGGGAACCGCACTGGATGGGGGACACATGCATGCTACTGGGGACCCCGGCACCCTGTGGGCACCCCCGCCAGAAGGCTCCGGGGAGCCTGGAATTCGCTACGGGGTGCAGCGTCATCCCCGAAGGCCACAGCCACGACGTGGCCACTAGTTGCCCCTCCAGCCGCCCACAAAACTGCCTTCCAGCACCGCCAGCCCTCGGGCGCCCGCTCCACCTTCTCCCGGGCCCTGCACTGACTCCGCCCGACCCCGCCCCGCACACTCACCTGAGCCGGCACCGGGCTAGACGCTCCGCCACCTCCCAGCTCCGTTCCGAGTCCAAACCCGAAAAACTAGGCAAAATGGGCCCTCGTTTGGAGAGGGCCCAATGGACCGAACTTGAGGCGCGCCTGGGCTGAGCCGAGGGAGGCGCCCCAATCTCCGCGATCCGGGAGGGAGGAGGAGGCGGCGCCGGAGCGCGGAGCCCAGCGGGGGAACAAAGAGGAGCCGGGATGGGGCCGCGCGCTTCCTGGGTGTCGGGTGACAGGTCTGCAGGGGAAGGCCCCGACCGAGCCACCTGAGGAGGAGCCTCTTCCACGCAGCAGGCGGGGTAGAGATCGAAGGGGCACCCGAGCCCCAAAGCCAGATCAACGGGGTGCACCAGGTGCAGCAACCGCGTTCGAGGAAGGAAGCTGGCGGGCTCCGGCGCGGAGACCCGGGGGCTCGACGGAGTGCTGAGATAATGACTCCGGGAAGGTTTTACCGCCCCCAGCGCCCCGCCCGCCCCCCGCGCCGCCCCATTGGCTCAGGTGCTGTGAGGAGGAGGAGGGACAGTAGGCGGACCGAGGATGATTCACCTTGAATGTGGCTCCGGTTGGTGCGCGTCGCAGGGCACGCCCGACCGGGACTGCGGAGACGTCGGGAGCCCCGCCTGTTCGCCCAGCCCAGTTGGGTTTGGCCCCTAGGGGGTCCCGCCGCCCACCTTCTGTCCCACCCTTCTACCTTTGGGCTAGGGTGCCTCTGGCCGAAGTGCGCCCAGATGCCCTGGCCATCCCACCTCCCTTTGAGCCCCTTGCTGGCCGAGGTGTGTGCAGCACAGAAAACTTGGAAATCCGACTCTGGGCTGGGGGAGGGGAAGTGCTTTTGGAAGCCCGAAAGTACTGGAGGACCACACTGGACGGTTCTCCGCACTCTCCCCGGAGAACTGGCCATAAGTCTGTTCTCCCTCTGCCGGAGCACCCAGCCCCGAGGGCGCAGAGTTGGCGTGAGCGCCGGAGGCTCCCCACTAGTCCGCATCCACCTTTGCCTGGCTCCGAGGCCTCGCAGGTGTCTGGCCACCGCCGCCGCAGGGAACAAAGACGGCCTGTCCCGGAAGGGGGAGGGGAAGGGGAGCCGCCCCCAGACCCGCTCCCATCTCCCTTCCCCTCCACTGCGGCGGCGGCTCCCCCGGGAGGGGGCGGGGCCATCTGGGGCGAGGACCGGGATTAGATCCTTCTGAACCTTCTTAGCTCGCGGATGCCACTCCCGAGACTTCGGGGAGGGGCAGGGTTAAGGTACACCCCAGCTGTCTCCGTTGAAGTGGCCTCTTCCTTCCTCCCCAGCATCCAGAGCACTAGAGCGCGCCCTCATCCCCTCCCCTTGCTTTTGGCGCCCTCCCATTCCCTGCCGCGCCCCGCTGCCCCAGACGGCAAGCACAGTTCAAAACCAGATTAAAATAAAACGTTAATCCGCCTTCCTCCCTTTTAGCTCCTAGTTCTCCCAACGGATCTGGGCAGGTCTGACGACCTAGAAGCCTCTAAAACCAGGGATGGGGGTGGGGTGGGGCTTAGCTGATGTTCCCACCAAACTAAAGGGTCCTGGCTGAAAACCGTTAGCACTCCAGTCTTGAGCTCCAGCGAAGGAAGTGGATTAGAGGAACCAAACCTCTAGATTCCTCCCTCCCTTGCTGTCCTCCAGGGTCCGAGAGTGACGCTGCAGATACGAACCCTTCTATATACTCAGCTCCTGGGCAAGACCTGCTTCAGCCATGGATAGTGCAGATGGATCATTCCGGAGGCAAGACCCACCCCAATGCAGGAAGGCCTGGATCTGATTGTCCCTCTCCCAGCACAGCTGGGGATGCGATGCGCCCGAACCCAACAGAGGAGCGAGGCACGACCCAACATACTGCAGGGGGGGTGTGGTGACTCCACATTAACCCCTCCTGGTCCCGCTTCCTCTCCTCCCATCCCTGTGGCCCTGAACCTCGCTGCCGGCGAGCATCTCCACTCACGCCCTACCTGGTCCCTAGGCCTGTCCTGCACCAGGCGGCCACAGCGCTGTGTACCTGGAAGAGCAGGCCACGCCGGCTGCGAGTGGCCCCCTGGTCCTGCCGCGCCCCTTTATAGCGTGCGCCCCGCCCCCCGCGCCCCGCCCGGGCCCATTCACCTGCTGTCGAGAACCAGACACCGCAGAGCGGAAAGCTAGCCGCTCGGCTGCGGGGTCCCGCCGTCGGGACTCGAAGGGCGGGGGCGCGGGTGAGATGGATCCGATTTCTACCTTTCTTAAATGCTCTGTTGAAAATCGAGACCGCCCCAGCCCAAGAGCCAGCGTCACTTGCTGTCCCTGCAGCTCCCTTCGCACCCTGAGACCCCCCAGCCTCACTCTAGGAGGGGCCGTGAAATTGCACCCTCAAGGTCCTCATACATATTTTAGGGAGCAGGCTCGGCCAGTAATTGGAGCTGGACCCGAGTGGTGAGGGGGCGGTCCCCAGGGACCCGATATCCCAGATCGCTTACAGCTCCCCTCTCAGGCCAGAGAAGGGCTCGCACGAATTCGGGTCCTCAGTTTGCTGGCCCGCTGAGTGTACCCATGGCTGCATGCAAGTATCCTACCTTCTTCCTTCAGCAGTTCCAATGCCTGCCTACCAGCTGCGACACTCCACACCTAGAGAGGCCAAGGAACCACTCGGCCTGGTGTCCTGCTGTCAGAAATACGTAGTTTTGTTTCCTGACCCTGGATCAAGGTTTAGGAAGGGCTTTCTTAATCTCCACCTGCAAGATCTTGTGCTTAGGCTATTGGACCGCAGAGCGTTACCTGGTCGGTCCATAAGCTTGTGAGGTCTTGTGATTTACCTAATTCCAACCCCTCATTCCTCCGGGATGGCCCCAATTTGACTGAAAATGTTGGGTGAAGAAGGATTCAGTCCTTCGATCCCATCTCAACAAGCATCATGGTCAGGGAGGGGATTGCTATGTGGGTTACAACACCACAATCAAGCCACTGGAGGTAGTCCTGCCATCCACCTCTTGGCCTCTTAGGAGTAGAGAGAGTTCCATCTGCTAACTTCCAATTCGGTCCTTTGCTCCAGCTATGGTTTTTATTTTGTTGTTGTTTTGTTGTTTTGTTTTATGTCTTTCTGGACTTGTTCAAAACGGCTGTGTTCTGTTTATCATATATATACACAGTTTTCAGATTCTCTTCACCTTTATGAGCTTTGGTTTTTCCATTTGCAAAAATAGATAGCATGAACCCTACTTCTTGGAAGACCTCGCACCCTAGTTCTGTTATGATATCCCAAACCCCATGCGCCCTTGGAGACCCCCTTCCTCTTATTCCACGGCCGTTCGTGGGAATGCAGCCTTATTGTCTTGGGCCCGACCCCAGCCCCAGCGCTCCGGGTGGAGCTCTGAGGTTAAATCTAGATGCTCGGTGAATGGACTCTGAAAGGGCTTGTAAAAACCCATCTAAGTAGCTGACCCCAAGGGCTGTGTTTGTGCCGCTGAGCATTTTTCTCCGAGAGGCTGCAAAACTCAGTAGAAGTCTCTGCTGGAGCTCAGGAGAGCCATCCCAGCTGCGGGAGGAGGAGGTGCAGCGCCAGACGGGAAAGAATGAAACACGCCCACAAATGGAAGGAGATCCTCATAGGAATCCACACAGCTCTCCAAAGAACAAGAAGCCGGGCTGGAGACGCACACCTGTAATCTCAGCCTCAGGGAGGCTGCAACAAGAAGACCCCGGGTTAAGGAATTCCTGTCGCCCGATAAATTAGTTAATTAAATCATTAATTTAAATCAACTAAATAGGATATACATGTGGTTATATCTTGGAAATTATCTGGGCATTCAATGAAAAACGCAAAGGACACATCGGTTCCTGTTTGTGAAAAAAATAAAAACGGAAAGAAGAATTTTGATGTCACCTTTTTATGTACTAAAAATCGGAGAATTATAAGATTTTGTGCGTGTGCGTTTTGTAGGCTAGTCCAAGCGAATTGTGTTGCCTATATGTTTTATTGACCTTTTAATTTAAAAGGACACTCAAAAGTTGGTTTTTAAAAAACAAAAAAAAAAACCAGCCTTCTTCGCTGTCTTGAAGGAGTGGTGCCCGGGAGGCCAGTTGCAGACCACCGGATTGCGGCTACAGCTGCTCTCTGCTCTGAACTGTTACCTACGGTTCCGGAACCCTAGCCCGCAACAAGAGCTGGGGGAAGGGAGAGAGACTAGGGGACCTCGCAGCTTCTCAGCTCGGCTCTCTCTCTTTTCTCTATCTGGCGTCTGCCTGGCTGAGCTCCATCCCGGTTATACAGAGGCTAGAGCACCTTTCCCAAAGAGTCTCTAACCCGAGTCAGCACAGACCAAGGCCAGAGTGGTCCTCTCGACCGCTTTTAGCTGGTTGCCTTGTCTATAAAATAGATGGAAAAACATCTTCCGAGCCTTTTTCCAAAATAGGCAGGATGCACAACAAAAGGTGCGTGGCCCTACAGAGGACGTTTCGCTGCGGTGCTCAGCTGGGGTTGGGGTTCCCCTAGCTCACTGCGCCTCTAGAAAGCATACCTTCCACACATCAAGCTCAGAGTTCCCGGGTTCCAGGCTCAAAAACCTTGAGAGTCTAGTCAATTTATGTTTGCAGTTCTTAGGGGATTGGTCCCTCACAGCCTTCAATAAATTATCCAAAGGTCCCTGACCCAAATACTGTTTGGTCCTGTGCCAGGTTTTACTCCCTATGTCCAAAGCAGAATTTCATTGTGCTGAATAATTTGCCCCAAACCATGCAAAGGTGTTCTCTGCCCCCCCTTCTTTCCATCCTTTTTATTTATTTATTTTGCGAGACAGGGTTTCTCTGTGTAGTCCTGGCTGTCCTGAAACTCACTCTGTAGACCAGGCTGGTCTTGAACTAAGAACTCAGAGATCCGTCTGCCTCTGCTACGATTAAAGGCCTGTGCACCACTGCGTGATTTAAATGCGTTTTTTTTTGGTTTTTGGGTTTTTTGTTTTTTTGTTTTTTTTTTTTTTTTTTTTTTTTTTTTTTTTTTTTTTTTTTTTTTTTTTTTTTTTTTTTTTTTTTTTTTTTCCATTTTGGGACCTTTGGAATAGTTAGCTCTTAAATGTCCCTAAGCAATAGTCTACATTATTTATGAATCGCTTAACAAATATTTGGGCACGGCGTAGTGTTGAACATACACCTATAATCACAGCATTGGGGAAGCAGCAATCAAGGCCTGCCGGGAACTCTTGATCACCTGCCACCACCACCCCCCCCCAATAAAGTGAATGTGTCCCACAACTTTGGGACCTTTCTAAGACTCAGTTTCTCTGTCTGCGAATTGGGAGCTTGCCTAAATCAGAGGACTGTTGTGAATATCGAATTAGGAAATGTCTTTGCAAGCACTTTTTTTTTTTTTAAGGCAAGGTGCTTTTTCAGCGGAGCGTCTTGTTCTTTTTCTGGCACCACCAGTCACAATCATTCTAGGAGATTGTCTGAGAATGTACATGCGCTCCTTGGTAAAGGAGCCCCTCATTTCCCGGTCATATTTCACCTCTCTTTACTGCGGGAATCCTGGTGCCTTGCACTCTCCGGGCGCCAACCAGCCAATTCTTAGCGATTCTGGCAGGGTGACTCGGAGTCTCTCCCGGTTGCCTGTAGCCCCTCAAACTCCCAGGGCTCCGTGCAAGCGAAGTGCAGAGTCCTCCTCCTCGTTCGTTTTAGACCTAATCCCGAGCTATGACTTCCAATCTCGTTGCTGTCTTTGTTTTTGTAGATGAAAGATTCCCAAGCCTAGCTAGGCCTGTAATTGCCGAGGACACTGGCGTTCAGTTCTTGGAATACTATTAGCCCAGGGATCTTTCCTCCGGAGGAAGCACAAAGTCCATAGAGAACCCGGGAGTGGGAGACTAAACGGCATCATGGGACCCCCATTTGAGGGAGCTACCCCAGAAACTGCAGAGATTTTTCTGGGGGCACTCCTAGGTGGGCCACATTTAGACCGATTATCATCGCTTCCTGGCTACAGGCAGATTGCCTCGTTAGCCCCTGGGAGGACTCGGGGGGCTTTCCAGGGAGAATAGTTGTAGAAAACCAAGGGAGAGGAATCAATTTGTATGTATCAGAGCAAGTGCTGATCAAGAGTATCAAGAATTTCTAAAGCGTTGTGATCACTGCTCTGTGTACCAACCTCCACCGAGAAAGGGAACCCCACACTGGTGGGTGCTACAGTTGCAGCAACAGAAACATTGACCGCCTCACCCCCGCCCCACCTCATCCCCCAGACCCACTGAGACAGGCAGGTGGCAGCTTTCTAGGCAGCTGCCAGCTCTGCCCTGAGGGAGGCAGCCTTCGGTCTGCCTCAAGGACGTCAAACTGCTGGGAGCCAGCTTTCTACTTCCAGGGTGGGCTGGTGTGGGGGAAATACCCTACTCAACCCTTTAGCCCAACGCTTCGGGATTAAAAACTCCAGCCAGAGGGAAGGGCCACACCCATCTGCCCTGCCTGGCTCCAAAGGCAGGGTCCTTGAGTCAGTGTTTAAATGTCTGAATGAGGACTACACAATGGGGGGACCAGAAGAGTTTGGGATTCCACAGCACGAGGACAGGAGACACAGGAGTGTAGTCAAACAGGGCACACATGCCCTGATCTCTTCTTTGTGGTGGCCCCTGCTCTGTGTGACAGCTTCAGCCAGCATGACCTCAGCCTGGGTCTTGTCATTCCAAGGGACTGCTAAGGGGACATTTCTGGGCTTTTCTTCTGCTTGCTCTGGGCATAGACTGTGTACAGGTTCCACATCTGCAAACTGGGGTCTGGAAGAAAGACCCGGAATTACATCTGTGTTTCTGGAATTGCTTTTTCTTCATCCTTCCAGCTTCCTTTTCCAAGATGCCTTGAAGAAGCTGTTGTGGTCGTGGAGCAGACGGACTGGCCACCAAAGGCTGTCCTGTGCCAGGTATCTGCAGGCACTGGTGGTGCGGGGCCTGGCTTTGACTGGGCCCTTCAATGCATCTGCTCACAAGTGTATTCTCTTTGTCCCCTCTGAGAAAAGAAAGGCACTTTGCCTATTTCCCAAATGGGGAAACTGAGGCTCAGAAAAGTGAATTAAGTTGTTCAACATCATGCGTATAATAAGTCTCCCACTGTGTGCTACATGATACAGAAAAACAGACATCTATGAAATCAACACAGACCCCCCAAGAGTCGAATCATCCAGTTGTCAAATTGTATCATACACCAGAGACTGTATGGGCCTTTAGGTTCACATTATTCCCAGACAAGAGGACACATGTTGAAGATGTTCTACCTAACACTTCAGACAGACTAAATGCTCTGCTGTGTAGCTGAGGGTGATGGGACCTGCCACTGAAGGATGGACAGACTAAGGAACCAGTCAGTGCCAACAACCCTTCTCCTTGGGCCTTAATCACCTGTGGAGCCTTTGTGGACATGGCCACAAACTCCCACAGGAGCGGCAGAGGAAGGCAGGGCTGGCAGCTCTCTCCTTGGTTTCTCTCAAAGAGTATTAGAAGCTGCCCTTCCTTGGGCCCCATGTCCTGGCCTCACTTCCATTCTCTGTGTTGGACTGGGAAAGGGCCACCTCACTTTACTGTGTCTCTGTCACACACCCAAGTCTCAGCCTGAGGCTGCCTGCCAGCTGATGGGGTCTCTTTAAGGAATTGATTTCTACAAAGTCCCTAAAGCATTTCTTCAGCAGTTGTCTCCTACCCAGCCTCTGCCCCATGAATCATTTAGCACGTTGGAGGGGTTGGACAGCTTCCTCTGCAGTGAAGGCCTGTGGCTGTGACATCACCAGCCCCCCACCACGGTGATGGATGCTCATTTCTGCTCTAATGGGGAGGAGAGTGCAGAAGGCCGTCTGGGAGGAGACTGGCCATGAAAATAAGTATCCATCTGGCTCCGCAGACCTTTGGTTTGGGGGGTCTTACTGCTAGGCCAGCTAGCTAATTACCTTCAGAAGAACCTAGAAAAAAAGGCCCGATTCCAGCTCTCTGTCCCCAGCCTAGAGGGACCCAGGCTCATTTCCCAGCAAGGGTTGTCTTCCTCTCCTAACAAACTAGAGAGAGAAAAATTATACCAAGTGCTGTGATTCTTTATTCTGGACACAGAGGTGTATAGACGTGCTCTCACACACACAGATGCACACATGCTCATATGCACTACATCAATGATTCTCACCCTTTAATATAGTTCCTCATGTTGTGGTGACCCCCAATTATAAAATTATTTTTTTGCTTCTTCCTAACTATAATTTTGCTACTGTTATGAATTGTAATATAAATATCTGATATGTGACCCCTGGGTTGAGAACCACTAACCTACATGGATGTGCATAAACATGGGTCCACTGTTTGCAAGAATCTTCTCAGAAAGTTCATCACTAAATCTTTCTTGCTCTCCAAGAGACTCATTTTTCTCAGACTCCATCTGGAACCAACAGAGAACAGCTGGTCATGACTGGCCATATGCTGACCCCCAAGCACACATGTCAAATGGTGGCAGTCATGGTCCCACCCTGCTCTGAATCTCCTCTGAACCTGAGTAATTTCAGTTCTCCCCAATTCTACCACCCTTTGTGAAAATTGCATCATTTTTGCTAAGCAGCCTCCAGCCCCAGCTCCTGCAGAGGGTGAGAAGGATGGCCCGTGGGCAGGGGGATAGCTTTCTGTAACTGGTAAGAAGTTATGTAGTTATGTGTTCTACTTCAAAGCACCTTCTCACTGGCCTCTCTCCAGAGGTAGCCCCTTGGCTCACAAGTTTTCTCTGATTGTTTCAGGTGAGTAAAATGTAACTGCACCAGGATGTCATCCATTCTGAGGAGGACATGGGACAGAGTGGGTAAGGTTTGGGGTTTATTGAGATGGCTTTGATGAGATATAATTTATTCACAATAAACTGAATCAAATATAAATGATTAAGAAGAACATAGGGCTGGGGTGACAGGTCAGTCAGTGAGGTACTTGCTGTGCAAGTCTGAGGTACCGAGTTCAGATCCCAGCATCCACATAAAAAGTGGATTTAGGGCTGGAGAGATGGCTCAGCGGTTAAGAGCACTGACTGTTCTTCCAGAGGACCTGAGTTCGATTCCCAGCATCCACATGGCAGCTAACAACTGTCTCTAATTTCAGGACTAGACACCTTACACAGTTATACATGCAGGCAAAACACCAATTCACATAAAAATAAACAAACAAACAAATAAATAAATAGTTTTATGTTTTTTGGGGTTTTTTTAAAGCAGAGTTTAGCCAGGCATAGTAACAAAAAAGATGATCTGGGTGTGGTAGCTCATGACTTCAATCCCATCTTTCCTGAGGCAGAGGTGAGTGACTCTCTAGGCAATCCTAGTCTACACAGCAAGGCCTGGGCCAGTCAAGGCAGCATAGTGAGACCGTCTTTTTCAACAAGCATGCTGGAGGGTTGGAGGGATGGCTTTGGAGACTGCTAAGACTTTGCAGCTGGTAAAGCTTCACAAGCCTGGCCACCTGAGATTAGTGTCTGAAGCCCATGGAAAGGTAGAAGGTGAACTGTCCTGGAACTTACTATGTAGCTCAGGCTGGCCCCAAACTGGCAGCCTGAGTCCTCCAAGTGCTGTTATTGTAGATGTGAGCTGTGTCTGCCTTCTTCCTGCACATTTTTCTTTTCCTCTGCTGGCAGGAAGACTAGATACTCAGACCTCACCTCGCTTTTCAAGCTCCCTCAGAGGGCACCAGGGAGAAAGAACTCAGCCCTGGGTTTCCTTGATCCCAGTTCTGAAAATGTCCTTTTTCTATTGATAAAGACTTCTCCACAGGCCATTTCATCTGCTTCTCAAGATTACTTGCTGCATAGATGGGGAAATAGGGGTTCAGAGAAACTGAGAGACTTGTCCGAGTCAACAGATCTGAGGCTTAAACAGAGTTCCTCCTCCTCTCTCTCTCTCTCTCTCTCTCTCTCTCTCTCTCTCTCTCTCTCTCTCTCTCTCCCTTTTCTGCCTGGGTTGAAGGGCTCCACGACTCTGCTGGGTCCTACCAGCGGTATTTTCGTTCTATTGCTCATTGTGACAAAATGACTGACAGGAACTATTTGAGAAGAGCAGAAGGGCGAGGCTTATTTTGGCTCACAGTTTACAGGGACATGGTCCACAGTGGCAGGGGTGGCATGGCAGAGCAGCCCCAGGACAGTGGGAGCTTGGGACTGGGTGCCTCACAATTTGGTGAACAGAAAGCGGAGAACTCACATTGGAACCAGAGGCCGTATGACCTTCCAGAGGCCCATATCCAGTTACCCAATGCTGCCAGCTGGTGTTTGCCTCTCAAAGGCTCCACAGCTTTTCAGAACCATCAGCTGGGGACCAAGAAGACAAACACGTGAGCCTGTGGGACATTCTAGATTCAAACCAGAAGATGGGACATTTGACCTGAATAAGGTTCTTACTGGGCCTCAGTACTCATGTGATGGCGCTGAGCTTGCCTATGACCCTTGAGGCAGCCCTCAGCCTTGAAGTGAAAAACCAGATTTTCCCACCCAAAGACCTGCTCACGTGCACTACACCTTCTATGATTTTTAAAAAAAAAAAATCCAGATTTGAAATTGTCATTGCCCCAAGGCCAAAGGTTTGCCCTGTGGGCATAGGATGAGCACTGAGTCACTTATTTTTGCTGTGTTGTGTATCGAATCTAGGGAAAGGCAAGGATTCTACCACTGAGCTCTATCCTCAGTGTTTTGTTTGTTTTGAGACAGATGGCCTTAAACTGTTACATGTAGCCCAAGCTAGGCTTGAACTTGAAATCTTTCTGCCTCTGCTCTTGAGTGCTGAATTACAGACATGCACCACCACACCCAGATATATATGTGTTAAATGTATGTTAAATGAGTGAATGATGGCATTTGGTAACAGATACTCTAGACCATAGATAAATCATATCCAGAGAATTAAAAATCCCAGGGAAGGCTGGGCAGTGGTGGTCCAGGCCTTCAGTTCTAGCACTTCTTGAGGCTAGAGAGATGGCTCAGTGGTTAAGAGCACTGGCTGCCCTTCCAGAGGACCCAGCATCCACATGGCAGCTCACACTTGTCTGTAACTGAGCTCTAGGGAGTCTGACACCATCAAACCAATGCACATAAAATTAAATAAATATTATTATTATTATTATTATTATTATTATTAAATTCCAGCACTTGGGAGGCAGACATAGATGGATCTCTGAATTCAAGACTAGCCTGGTCTATAGAACAAGTTCCAGGAAAACTTAGAAATTCCACATAGAAATCCTGTCTCAAAACCCAAGAACACAAAACCAAAAGAGCCATTCGCAAAAAAGGAACAACACCCACCCCATGCCTCCGCCTTCCCCAGGAAAAGTATAAAACTACTCTAAAGTAAAAGAAGCAGCTGAACATTTCCTGAGCTGAGCCCAGGGGTCCCAGTGGGCCCTTACAAGGTACATATGACACCAGCTTTCCCAGACACTCTGCAAAGGTCAGCTCACAATTTTTCTTCCACCTGTGTGCTCATGGGATGTGAGGGGGACTTGGCATTAGCCACAGGCAGGATCTAAACTGATGGCTAGTGGGATCCTCTTGTAATCAGAGACATAGGCTCCCCCAGAGCTGTGTAGTGTTAATGGGATTTGGACAGATTGGCACCTGAGGGTCGTGGACTCTACTTGGCCCTGTCCATGACACTGCAGCCCTATAGTCAGCCAGTTACAGCCATTTTCCACAGAAACAATCTAGGAATCATTCATTGCTCAAAGGGTGTTTCTCAGTAGAGCCAATGCCTCAGGGGTGCTAGGCAGAGCCTATTATCTTCTGTGCTGTCCTTCATAGCTTATTCTGTTGGGCCTGTGGTGGGATACTTATGAGAGGCCACCCCAGGCTGCTTCTCACTGAAACTGTGCACAGGATAGAGTTACCTGTATCAAGTGACCAAGCATTTTAATCCACTTTGTAATCAAACAGGGCATCACTGGGTCCCTGTGTGCCTGAGATGAGAGGTTGACTCCACCCACTTCCCAGACAGGGAAACTGAGGCAATAGGAAGGTTGGAAATAATACATTTAGGCCATCAAACAGGAGGGATCTGGGCTCCTGGGCCACCTTGTACGTCTACACAGGGTGAGGCCTGGAGTAAAGAGGAACACAGGTATGACTTACCTTGCCAGCTCAGGTCAGGGCTGTCATGCGCATTGCTGTTATCACTGCTGGGTTTGTAAGGTCTCCCAAGACTATGGAGATTATTTCTTGCAGACGAACTCATAACACATCTCTGTCATCACCTGAGCATGCCCATGAACTTTAGTTTTTACAGAACCTAGGACCCACCCCAGAGTGGTTGAAGAAGGAGCCACTGATTGTATTAGGCTGTCTTCGTGTGTGTGTGTGTGTGTGTGTGTGTGTGTGTGTGTGTGTGTGTGTGTGTGTGTTTTCCGTGTGTCCAGAGATGTATTGTTCGATCTCTCTCTGACTTATTCCCTGAATACAAAGTCTCTCACTAACCCTGGAGCTAGGCCGGCCAACCAGCAAGCCTGCCTCCTCCCCACACAGCTCTGGGGTTACAGATATGAGCACCCAGGTTCTACTCTTTACATGAGTTCTAGGGATTTGAACTCAGGTCCCATGTTTGCACAAATGTTTTTCGTTTGTTGGTTTGATTTGGTTTTTTGAGACAGGATTTTTCTGTGTTGTAACAGCTCTGACTGTTCTAGAATCTGCTGGAACTCAAAGAGATCTGCCTGCTTTTGTCTGCCTTGTGATGAGCTTAAAGGTGTGCACCCTGTCTATCCCCTTTGAGTGACAGACTATGTGCCACTCTGTTTCTCATCTGGGAAGTCAAGGACAGTGGGAGTGTGCTATTCATTATTGCAACTCAATGAAAGAAAAAAAAAATGGTTAAAACCAAAAATGCTTGATCCTCATAAGGGACTACATCACATATCCTGGCCAGAGACCAGAGCAATTGGTAGCATTTGGTGCGGTGACACATGGCACAGCTCCAGGGTGGAGGGGCCTGAAGACAGGAGCCACAGCTGCCTCTGTATCTCAGAATACACTCATTTATTAAGAGCTGAGCATCAGGGGCTGGAGAGATGGCTCAGAGGTTAAGAGCACTGACTGTTCTTCCAGAGGACCTGAGTTCAATTCCCAGCGTCCACATGGCAGCTAACAACTGTCTGCAATTTTAAGATCTGACACCCTTACACAGTTACACATGTAGGCAGAACACCAATTCACATGAAATGAAAATAAATATTTTTTTTTAAAAAAAGATCTGAGGGGCTGGAGAGATGGCTCAGCGGTTAAGAGCGCCTCTGCTCTTCCAGAGGACCCGGGTTCGATTCCCAGCACCCACATGGCAGCTAACAACTGTCTGTAGTTCCAGTTCCAGGCAAACACCAAGGCAAATAAATAAAAATAAATAAAGTTTAAAAAAAAAAAAAGATCTGAGCAGTGGGTGCTGTGGTCTGGTTTAGAGTGTAGAACTTGCTCATGCAGGGCCCTGGATTCCATTCTCAACATACAAAAAGAGTCAGAATTCCTTCCAGCCATAGCAGTGTGTTCTGTTCCAAGAGCTGCTTGGCTGGGGTATTTCCCTGGCTGCACCCCACGCTTGGGTTCCTGGACACCCTTAAGTGAAGCTATGCTCCTCAGGTCAGCAATCACCAACAACCCCTCTTTGCCACTACCTTACTCCTAGAGTAAGGCTCAGTCTCTCAGCCTACCTGAGCCCCTCAGCACACCTTTGCTACAAAGGGAAGGAGGACAGTTTGGTTTCTGAAGCCAAGCTGACCTCAAGGAAGGGATGGTGCCATCAGTCATCATTCCCTTCCACTGGAAACAGGCTGGCCTCACTGTGTGTGAGATGACCAGAGACGTCCCTTCTCAGCTGCTTAGAGGTAACAACAGAAACCAAAGTGGATGATCCGGAGCTGTTCCGCTACAGATGGGGCTAAGGAACCTCAGGCCCTGCAGGCCGGGCACGATACCAGACACTCCAAACCAGAATTCCACACAAGGAATTCTTTAGGATAAGTACAACCCAAATATCCTACAGGACAATATCATACAGCACTCATGGTTCATCCAAATTAAAATTTGACTGAGAATCTTGTACTTTTATTTATTAGATTTATATTTATTTATTTCTGGGTGTGAAGAAAGCTGTCTAGAGACAGACGGAAGGCAGAGGATGGACTGGAGTGGATGAAGCAGAGTAGGAGGTCGCTGGAATCCTGGGAATCAATAACATAGACCCTGAGGAGAGTGTCTCTGGGCTATGGAAAGAGGGCATACAGACTTCCTGGGAAGGAGGCTTCCAGAGCAGACGCTGGTGCTGGCTATAGGGTCTTCTGCTAGCTACCGTGGGCAGGTCAAAGGGCCATTGTCCATCCTTTGACTCCCAACCTCATGACAGGTACTTTATCTTTTGACCAACGAGTGGGTCCCAGCAATAGCTTCAGGGCTGAGAATGTAGCTCTGTGAGAATGTAGACCTCATCCCTCAGGCCCTGGCTTCAGTTCCCAGCACCAAAAAGAAAGAGGAGGGAGGGAGGGAGGGAGGGAGGGAGAGACTGAGTACCTGCCTCCAAGGAGCAATTGAAGCAGTGGGTAGAGGGTAGGGCCATCTGTATGTCTGTCAACATCTAGCCCAGGTAATGAGGACAGAAATACCTGTTCTACAGGGCGGGTGATGGTGGAGGAAATGAGGCAATGCCTATAGTGCTCAGGACATCTGTGGTCAGTGTGTGAGAACTGGCAATCTTTTTGCTAGCAGCCAGTGGGATCTTAACCTTTAGGGTGCTACGGGGCACCCCATCTGCGTCTCTGCCGGGACAGGGTCTTTCCTCCTAACAGGAATGAGTGAAGTTGGGTGGGAGGGGGCAGCCTCTTAAAAATGGACACACAGGCCTCAGAAGCCCCCGCTGCCCAGTCAGCTGGCCTTCAATTCTCACTCAGTCCACAAGAAGGAGATGCAGTTGGTAAGCAGGTTGGGGAGGCAGCCAAGGCCTGGAGGCCCCAGGAGGCACAAGATAATCACAGCAATTGCAGTATTCAAGACTTCCTGTGGTGGGTGGGGGAGGGGCTTAGAGGGTGGCCGGAAGGAATTTGCAAGGTGGAGCAGGCCTCCATCTTGGTATGTATCAGTCCACACAACCCTGGGCTAGGGAAGGGCTCCAGGCCTCTCCCACAGAGAAGCCTTCATCTGTGGAGAGTGAGGGGGTATGGGTGATGGGCAGCAGGGGCAGCCTGGAACCGACTGCCACGTGCCCAGGTTATCTTTGTTTATGGTGGAGAGCACATGCAGGCGCGCAGAGGCATTAACTGTGCCCACCTGCTCCCAACGTTAATTTACTCATCCACTGTTCCAGCCAAAGGCGCCAACAATAAAGGCAAATGCTTTTGAAGTTGACAGAGTCTGGGAGCAGAGTTCCAAGACAGGCTTGTCTCCTCCAGGTGCAGCTGGGTCCCTCCCTACCCACCTGTCCCCCAAAGCAGAAGGCATGTTGCTGTCATCAGGAACTGGGAAGGGGCCCCGACCCTCATGTTCACCGCCTGCACCCCTCAGCCCAGCACAGGCCCTGTGCCTTGGTGCTAGCTAGCATCAGGACAGCAGGAGAGACTGAGCCGGACTCCTTGGTGACTGGCTATGGAACACTAGGCAGGGTGTGGGTCTTACAGCACTCTCCGGTCCTTACACTGGGTACCACAGGCTTCAGCACCTTAGTCCAGGGCACTATTCCCACCTTTTATGCAGGAAATGAGCCTCAGAGGCTGGCTCTCCAGAAGGAAGCATTCCCACTCCGGCCAGGCTCTCTGGAGCCACACCTTCTCCGCTAACTATCATCATCCACAGCTTGGGCCTGAGCCGGCCCCTCCCCTACTCTTTGTCACCTAGACCAGCTCAGCCGGAACACTGAATTTGTACACACCTTCCCCTCCCCTCATTGAGGGATGGAGATGTTGACACGGGGTGCTGCCTGCAGCTTTTACGGGGCTTGCAGTCTGGAGAGCTTTTCCTTGAGAGCAAGGGGGGACCAGAATTTATATCTCTGTCCTTTTTATCTGATTACCTCCCACATCTGGCCCGCCTCTCCTCTGCCTCCAATGGTCCTGCATTGGAGCCACCAATTTCAAGAGGCTGCCTAAGTGATCCAGACAAAAGGAGTTTAGCCCCACACACTGTGCTTTAGAAAGACTAAACACTACTAAACCCCATGAAAAGCTTGTAAACAAGACTTTTTGTAAACAAGGCCTTCCCTCCAGGGTGTATAACAGGTGGTACCGCTGAGATGATTGTGCCCCGAGGAGACCTGGAATCTCCAATCCCCTTCCCTGGTACCTGCCCTGGGCATCTCTCCCTCTGGCCATTCATCCTTTTCTTTTCGTGAGGAGTGTCTGCTGTGTGTGACGGTGTAGACAAGTGTGTATCCCAGCAAGTGTAACCTTGGTGGGTTACACTTCTCTGATTGTGCACAGTCCAGGTTATCTAGCTGAAATTTCACCCTAATCTTGTTCATCTTTGGGGACAGGGTGCCCGAAAGCCTAAGATACCCCTAGGTGGGCTTGCCAAAATTGTCAGATGATCTAAGATGGCTGCCAGACATCATCTAACTTTGTTATAACCCCAGCCTCCATGTGGCAGCGTGAAGGCATAAGTTTACCATTACAAAACTTTATCTCAGGGAAAGACCATTTAGTGCCTGAGGGTAGGGCTCAGGTCTAAGAATCTAGGAAAAATCTCAGGAACGTACTTGATAGTCAGTTGATTCAAAACTTAATTTCACACTGAAAGTTTTTTTTTTTTTTTTTAAGATTTATTTATTATGTGTTCAGTATACAGATGAGGGCACCAGATGTCATCATAGATGGTTGTGAGCCACCATGTAGTTGCTGGGAATTGAACTCAGGACCTCTGGAAGAACAGTCAGTGCTCTTAACCTCTGAGCCATCTCACCCCCCACACTGAAGTTTAAGTTTAGTTTCCAATAATTATTCTGCCCCATACCCCTTAATGGAAATGCCAAGACACCCCACTTAGGTATTTTTTCTTTAAAAACTCTCTTACCTCTGAGCTTGGGAACAGATTCCTTCAGCTGCGTCGGAACATAGGGTTTCAGCACGGGGTTTAAACCTGTCCAAAATAATAAACTGACCCTCATGTGTTTGCACCTGAATCCAGCTGTCTGGTGGTCTTTGGGGGTCCCTCAACACAGGTACAGCAGTAGCTCCCCAACACTGCTAACTGATGACTGCAGAGATAGAAAATAGGAGAGCAAACAGTACCCCAGCTCCCAGAAAGTGAGAACCATCTGCAATCTAGCCTCACTTTTCTTTAGAAACAGAATCTGATGTAGCCCAGGCTATCCTCATACTCACTATTTAGTGGAAGATGACTCATACTCCTGAATCTCCTGCCTCTACCTCCCTAGTGCTGGGAACACAGACATGAACCATCATGCCCAGACGCCCAGTCTTATGTGGTCCTCAAACCGAACCCAGGACCTCGTGCTATACTCACAGCCCTGTCTTGTTTCTATAATGTCCCCAGCAGATCCAGACATAGATCTGTGTCCCCTACATCACACCTTAGTCCCACAGTTGAGGTCAAACATTGGCCCCAGAGAACCCCAAAGCTGCTCATGAACAGACCGCAAACTCACCTGCCTTTAATTCCAGCACGCAACAGGCAGAGTTCTCGGGTGGATCTCTGTGAATTCCAGGCCACCCTGGACTACAGAGTGAATTATAGGACAGCCAGAACTACATACAAGGACCTGTAAAAAAATAAATAAATAAATCTGGGCTGGAGAGATGGCTCAGAGGTTAAGGGCACTGATTGTTCTTCCAGAGGTCCTGAGTTCAACTCCCAGCAACCACATGGTGGCTCTCAACCATCTATGATGACATCTGGTGTCCTCTTCTGTATACTGTATACACAATAAATAAATAAATCTTTTTAAAAAAATCCAAAAAGCCTGCTTCTCCACCCACAGCCCTTTGTGGTGGTGGCACAGCTCACAGTAATTTAGGACCCACAGTGCGCTTGCCCCATACAGAGCCAGGCCCCCGGACAATCCTTCACCCTTCTATTTCCTTGTGTCTAGAACTGCACCCTCGTATGGTGACCTGTGACCTCAGCGCTGTCCTCCCTGAGCAGAGTGACAGCATAGTGGGTCTTTCCCTTACACTCCAGTTTCAGGTCTGCAGGATGGAGGATTTGGGAAATCTTCTCATATAAGTTGCTCTTTTCATTTTCAGCAAAGAATTCTTCCTGTGGAGGGTGTCTGGCAGCAGACTGTGGCTCCTCCCTGAATGTTTCTTTGGGATAACATCTTGGTCTCTTTTGTACTAGTATAACCCAATACTTTAGCCTGGGTAATTTTTAAAAATAATTTTAGGGGCTGGAGAGATGGCTCAGCGGTTAAGAGCACCGTCTGCTCTTCCAGAGGACCCCGGTTCGATTCCCAGCACCCACATGGCAGCTAACAACTGTCTGTAGTTCCAGTTCCAGGCAAACACCAAGGCAAATAAATAATAAATAAAGTTTTTTTTTTTTTTTTTTTTTAAACTTTATTTATTTATTTATTTGCCTTGGTGTTTGCCTGGAACTGGAACTACAGACAGTTGTTAGCTGCCATGTGGGTGCTGGGAATCGAACCGGGGTCCTCTGGAAGAGCAGATGGTGCTCTTAACCGCTGAGCCACCTCTCCAGCCCCATAAAGTTTTTTTTAAAATAATAATAATAATAATAATTTTAAAAAATTATGTGCATTGTTTTTTGCCTGCATGTATGTCTGTGTGACCAGATCTTGGAGTCATAGACAGTTGTGATCTGCCATGTGGGTTGAACCTAGATCCTCTGGAGGAGCAGTCAGTGCTCTTTTTTTAAAAGATTTACTTACTATATATACAGTGTACAGAAGAGGGTATCAGGTGTCATTACAGATGGTTATGAGCCACCATGTGATTGCTGGGAATTGAACTCAAGACCTCTGGAAGAACAGTCAGTGCTCTTAACCACCAAGCCATCTCTCCAGCCCCCAAGACTGGAAAATTTATAAACTACAGATTTACTACTTATAGTTCTAGAGGTTGCAAATCCAAGGTTGAGGGGCACCTGCTTCTGGGAGAACCTTCTAGCTGCATCACCCCATGGTGAAAGGCAGAAGAACAAATGTCCACGTAGAACATGTCACTTGAAGCCCTTACCCCACTGACTTGCTAGTGCATGGTATAGTCTCCTCTCTGTGGTCCCACCAACACCATGGGCCGGGGATGAAGGGCCTAGCATAGGATTTTTTGGAGGACACACTCCATGTGATGGAACAGTGTCCATCAGTTCCAACTGAGAGGGAGCACATGTAACATGGCTGTGTGTAGAAATCAGACCTCTCCTGCTATTAAGTGGGTCTTGGGAATTGAATTCAGGTCTTCACACTTCTCAGCAAGCCCGCTGCCCTGCTGAGCCATCTTGCTGGTCTGGACATTGCATATTTGTACCCTACAGGCTTGTTGTTGTACAGGTCGGTCCTGGGTCTGAGTCTGTCTGACAGACTTGTTCATTATTAGATGTTTGTTATTATATCTGGCATCTTCCATGTGACTGTCACCAAGATCTGCTGGGTTTTCATGGCATCTCATCAGGACATGTGCAGTCACTTGCCACATGACGGACAATGTCACCTTAACCTGCCGGGCTTTCTTGAGGGTGAAGTGACTATTGCCCCCTTTGATAATGACACACATTTTGAGGCCACAGAAATGTCATACTTTTCATGAATCTTCAGCTGGTTTGTGCTTTCATTCATTTTTACTGTGCCCAGGGCCTCCAGCATGCTAAGCAACTAGTCCATCACCCAGTGACACTCCCAGCCCTAATTTGTATTTTTTACAACACTATAGACTCATGGACTGGGTTTACTCAGAGGACTCTCATGCCTCATTTGTTAATTTCCTTATCTGTTTAAATGCTGACCTCACTTTGATAGAGTCCAGTCTTATTTTTTTCTTTTTTTTAATATTTATTTTTATTTTTTGTGAATTGATGCTTTGCCTGCATGTATAACTGTGTAAAAGGCATCAGATCTTGGATTTACAGACAGTTGTTAATTGCCATGTGGATGCTGGGAATTGAACTCAGGTCCTCTGGAAGAATAGTCAGTGCTCCTAACCGCTGAGCCATCTCTCCAGCCCCAGTCTTATATTTCAAGGGTTGTTCCATCCTTATTTGTACATCTAGTCCTCGGTCTGGAATCAACCATTGCTTCAAGAAGTCCTTGGTTCTTTTAGTGACAAAGAGTATTTAGAAACCAACTTGGGAAGCTAGAGAGATGGCTCAGAGGTTAAGAGCACTGGCTGCTCTTCCAGAGGTCCTGAGTTCAATTCCCAGCAACCACATGGCAGTTCTTACTTCGGTTCTGGAGAATCCACTGCCCTTTCCAGCCTCCATGGACAGTACATGCATATGGTGCTCTTAACATACATGCACACATACCACCCATATACATAAAATAAAATCTCAATAAAAAATTATAAAACTAAGAAAAGCATAAAACTGCAAGTGTGTGTTGTGGATTGGATCCAAAGCCTCAGGAACGTGGGCTAGCATTCTTACCACTATGCCACAGCTCCAGTTTCTCACTCTAAAGACTTTAGAAAGCAGCAATTCATCTGGGCGTGGGGCTGCATGCCTTCAATCTCAGCACTGGGGAGGCAGAGGCAGAGTCTTTGTTGAGTTCAAGGCCAGCCTAGTCTACAGAGCCAATTCCAGGATGGACAGCCAGGGCTGTTACACAGAAGGAAAGCTGTCTCACTGTCCCCTACCCCCGAGAAAAAGAAGAAAGAAACAGCAATTGAAGTATTTTAGATGATTCGTGCCCATGGCCCAATTCTGCAAGTGCTTACATGGTGTTTCAGAATATGCTCCGAATGATCTCTCTCTCTCTCTCTCTCTCACACACACACACTCACACACACACAGCCTGTCTTTGATCAACTGTACCAGAACTAACCCTCAGCTACAGACTGGATCTCAAGGAGGCCAACAGCCTTGGAGAAACTTGGGAGTCAAACGGTCTATCTCAGTGCCCACTCTGGAAGGTAACCAAAGACCCACTAAAAGCCTTATGATGTGAGCATCCCTTTGGTCTGTTGTTACTGGAGTAGCCTGAGCTCTGTTCTGTAAGAAGAGTCTTGACCAGGCTAAGGAAAGGAGAGCACAAGACAGACCAGCCTGGGCTACATAAAAATCCTCCATCTCAAAAAAAGAGAAGGGTCTCAGAAGAGAGCACGTGTTAGGTGAGGAGAGCACTTCTTGTTCTTAGATATCACTTAATTTTTAAAAATTATACTTATTTATGTGCAGCAGTGGAAGAGAGAGCAGGCTGGTGCCATGGCACTCTTGTGGAGGTGAGAGCAATCAATTCTCTTCTTCCAATGTGTGGTTCCGAGGATAACACCCAGGCGGTCAGGCTTGGTAGCAAGTGCCCCTAGCTAATAAGCCTTCAAATTATTTTATTGTAGGTGCTCATGCAGCGCGTGTGTGTGTGTGTGTGTGTGTGTGTGTGTGTGTGTGTGTGTGTGCACCTCATGTTTGTATTTGGGTCAGACCCAAATGAATGGGATTGTAATCAGGGCGACACAGGCATCCTGAAGGGTCGGACACCTCTCTGAGGGACAGGCCTCTTATCTGCCTGTGCTCCTCCAGTGGAGGAAGCAACTGGCTAAACATTTTCAACATATATCCCCTAACTTGCAGGAATGTGGGCTGCGGCAGTCAGAAGTCAGCAGAGAGTCAGGGTTGAAGTTCCAGAAAGCCGAGAAGAAGGATGTGGTGGATGACTGCCCTGCCAGCTGGTGGCAAATTATTCATGGAGCAGTACATGAGCCTGGTGGAAAGAACCAGGCCTGTGACCTTGGGGGAGTTCTGTCTGGCCTTGCTTCACTCAGGCAGCATTCGCGAGGGGCAGGTGAGGGGGCAGCGGGAGCCATAGTGCCCTCCATGCCTTTTGAATCACCGATTATGAATTTTGTAGTTTGCAGCAAGGCTGGGTTTAGGCAAGCAGATGAGCAAAGGCATCAGCAAAGAACACTGAGGCCCAGTCCAGGAAAGGCCTGAACCTAAGGACAGAGACCTTCCACCTCATCTTGAGGGAGAGAGGCTGGGCACGGTGGATGAGGACACTGTCCAGGATGGAGGCAGGGGCCAGAACTCTGGTCATTTCCCTTGCAAAAGTGAAATTCAAATGTGAGGTAGTTTCAGAGACCAAGGAGGTATCTGGGCACAGATGTGCCCGGGAGGCCCAGGACACAGGGTTCATAGCTCAGGAAAGCACTGGGCGGGGCTTCCTTCTGGCTCCACCTCTTCCCTGGTCTGAGGTCCCAATCCCTGAGCTGTTTGCTTTTCAGGCTTGTTGCTGTGGCCAGAGGGGACTGTGGGCTTTGGGCCATCTCTAGGCTCTTCATGTCTCCAAGACCTTTTAGGGGGCCCAGTTGGGGAGACAGAGATGGTCACTTGGCTACCACGGGCACATGAATTAGTAATGGCCACTGATCCTGCTGGCCCTGTGCCCTGTTTCCAGAGTGGGGTGGTAATCTGAACCCAGATACCCATGCCCCCAGACTCCACTCTACACTGGTGAGGCCACACAATTCCTCACCCTCATAATGAACAGAAATGCAAATGGGGGCTTAATCCAGCTCCAAGCTTTGGCTGTTCACATGGTCATCTATTAAAGAGGCTCCTGGACCAGAAATGTAAAGAGATGAATCAGGAGGCCTCTCGAGACACCTTTACTGACAAGCAAGGTCTCTCTGGGCTGGGCCTCCATTTCCTAATCGTGAGAGAGATCAGATCCATTGTGAAGCCTTTTCTGAGGTGAGGCTCTAGGGGCATACTAACCAAGTAGGCCTGGAAGAAGAGAGGATTCTGGGAGAGATGGCAGGGGCTGGCTCACTCTAGTACCTGAGATGACAAGCATGGCCTGGGACTGTAGGCAGCTCCCCTTCCCTTTCTGGTTAGAGGATGTGCCCTGTCTCTCTCCCTGGACACACCTCATAATTCCTGCTCTCAAAGAACCTTCCAGTGTCAACTGGAGCTCCAGGCTGTCTCCTGCAGGCTCCCTTAGGTACCAAAACATGTTTTTTTCCTAGGAAGTCTGTAATTTTCTCCAGGTAGATAAAGCATCCTTACATGACCACATTACATACTGGAGAAAAATATCCTCAGGAATTAGGCCAAGGGTGAGGGAATGGGGAGGCCTGGGTGGAAGGGAAATTTTGAGGTAGGGGTGGGGCACCTCCTATGGCAAGTGAGATATGGGGGGCAGCCTAAAACACTGAGAAAGCCGGGTATAAAAGGGCCTGGCAGGGATGAGCCAGCTCCACAGAGGTGGTGAGATCAGCTAGCTGTCACTGATCTGGTGACCTCAGAAAGATCCTCAGGCTTCTGTTTGACTACCTGAGGTCTTGAGTAAGTTTCAAGTTTGCTCTGCACAGAGTCACCACGCAGTGATGTAGGCTGCAGTGGTGGTCCGCTGTAGTTGGAGTGTTTGTAGTTTATTTCTCTGAACTGTGAATTATAATTATTCTCACGGCAGCAAAAACCAGGACCTCATGGATGGCAGGCAAATGGGCTGCACCCCAACCCCACAAACTAAAATTTGATTGCCCCAAGGGTGACATTGGAAGGGGGGATGCTTTCAAAGGCTATTGGGTTATTTAGAGGGAGTAATTCTCTTCAGGCCTGGGAAGCAGGTTGTTGTGAGGTGAGGCCTGGCCTGCTTGGCGCCTCCACATACTGGCTGTGTGTTAGCGTTTCTCTCAGGAGTTGACTCTGAGTGAGGCTTTCATCAGATTCAGCTGTGGAATCTTGGACTGTAAGCCTTCAGAACTATGATTCAAAACAAACCTCTAAATTTGGCAAGATAGCTCACTGGGAAAAGATGCTTTTGGTAAGCCGAGGCACGCACATGCATGCACTACACATCTATTATTTATAAAATGTATCCAGGTTCAAGCATTCTGTTTTACCTACAGAAAGAAGACTATGACAGGGTTTTGGGGCATGAGAGCAGGGTAATCTTCTCTGCTTGAAGTTTTCTTAAGAGCCTAGAGTTTAACCCTCCTGCCTGTTACCATGTCCCCAGGAGTGAGGACACAACCTGCTCCACCTTGCATGTGATCCTTGGGGCTGCCCAGCAACACCAGCCAGAGACCTGAGACTCTGACAGCAGCAGGGTATATCAGAGTGACAAGCAGATGGATGATGGGAGCTGGCTGGATTCTGCATCAGGATGAGAATACAATCAGCCTAAAAGGCCCTTCATCAGTAACCCAGCCAGGGAGCTAGGCCTAGCCAAACCAAGTCTGTGGAAATTAAACAGGAAAGGAGGATGTAAGAGACAGCCGCTTCATTCAGAGGCCCTGTGGCCAGTAAGGGATGACCCTCTGTGAAGGGTCAGAGCCCCATCCCGTGTATGGTGTATGTTGACAGCCAGCATGAGAGCATCCTGGTTTTTTTTTTTTAAGATTTATTTATTATGTATACAGTATACATAATACATAATATAATTAATGTATATACAGTATACAGAAGAGGGTACCAGATGTCATCATAGATGGTTGTGAGCCACCATGTGGTTTTGCTGGGAATTGAACTCAGGTCCTCTGGAAGAACAGCCAGTGCTCTTAACCTCTGAGCCATCTCTCTAGCCCCTGTTTTTTTGGTTTTTAAGATTTATTTATTATGTATACAGTATACATAATACATAATATAATTAATGTATATACAGTATACAGAAGAGGGTACCAGATGTCATCATAGATGGTTGGGAGCCACCATATGGTTACTTGGATTTGAACTCAGGTCCTCTGGAAGAACAGTCAGTGCTCTTAACCGCTGAGACATCTCTCCAGCCCAGCATTCCCTGTTTCTAACACCTACCCTATCCCCACAGCTAAAGCCACTGCAGAGTAACTCACAGAGCTGAGCATTGGACTCCTGAGGGTGACCAGCGGCCCACCTGAGACACTAATTAGACTCCCTAAGGCATCTTCAGTCCAGAATGTCTCACAGGCTCCTCTCCTCATCGGGCCAGGCCTATCTTGACTTATGTACTCTGTGACCTTTCCCTTGTCCCATGTCACTGGCTCTCCAGTTCAGCCACTGGCCCTTTGACTCACCTGTACATTTCATTCTTCCTGGTCTTTACCTGGTTCAAGCCAAGCTCATCTTCTCCTGCACCCCATGACAATCCTACAGGACTCTGTGCCTGCAGATCAACCCCTAGTCACTTGCCCTGTACAAGATGACCTGAGACCCAGCTTGGCCATCTCTGCCCTCACTTCAGACCATTCATGTTGCAGATTTCAGGGTCAAGTATTCACATCCTACTCTAGATTAAAGGTTTTTACCTGCATGCCCTGTTGCCTTTTTATGTGATCTATGCCCCAACCCCTGCTTTAAGTACGTTTCATATAAAATTAGTCATTTTACCTTTCTTTTCCTTTTTTTATAGACAGGGTCCCATTCTGAATGTGTTGAACTTGGAATCCTGCCTCAGCCTTCCCAGTACTCAGATGGTGACCGTCTGTAAGTGATCAGTGACATTTAGTGTTCTCAGAGTGAGCAGAGACATTCTCACCCTTCTCCTCTGTCATTTCCAGAAGCAAATCATCTCAGACTCTGTAGGCGTCACCTTCCCATCCCGGCAAACCCGCACCTGGGAGCTGCCGTCTATTCACTGTCCCAGTGTGTGTCTCTGCTAAGGGCCCTGTGACAATGAGATGGTGCAATATTTGTGCTCTGGCATCTGACTTCTTTCTCTGATACGCTTTCAGGATTCAGCCACACTCAGCATGGGGCAGGATTCCCCTCTTTCTTCAGGTTAAATCATTGTGCACGCATGTGTGCAGAAGCACACATAGCTTCTTCTGTCTATTCCCGTGGGCCCATCCCTGAATTGTGTCCCTCTTGGCTATGTGAACAAGGCTGCTGTGAACACTATAGGCATCCATGTGAACCCTTGGTTTTGGTTCTTTCAAATGTCTGCTTAAAAGTAGAATTATTATGTTATCTTTTATCACTGTCCTGTAAAAATTTCTGAAGTGTAATGATCATGTGTTTATTTAGTTAGTCATTTGTGTTTGTGTGTGTGGTGTGTGGGCACATGCGTGTATAGAGGATATCAGAGGGCAACTTGCCTTGGTCAGTCCTCTCCTTCTGCTATATGGGTTGCAGAGATCAAACTCAGGTCACCATACATATATATATATATATATATATATATATATATATATATATATATATACAGTAAGAGGGCACCAGATGTCATTATAGATGGTTGTGAGCCACCATGTGGTTGCTGGGAATTGAACTCAGGACCTCTGGAAGAACAGCCTGTGCTCCTAACCTCTGAGCCATCTCTCCAGTCCCAGGCCACCATACTTGATGACAAGCCTCACCTGCTGAGCCGTCTCACCTGCCCTTTATTATTTATTATATTTGGGACAGGGTCTCTCTCTGCAGCCCAGGCTAGTCTCAAACTCATGGTTCTCCTTCCTCAACCTCATGAGTGCTGAGCCTATAGGCATGCACTACAACACCCAGAAAATTGAATAACTGTTGATTTAAAAGATTAAGTAGAGGCAGGTGAATTTCTGAGAGCCCACCTGGTTTATTTTATTTTAATTTTTTTAGGATTCATTTTACTATGTATACAGAAGAGGGTACTAGATGTCATCATAGATGGTTGTGAGCCACCATGTGGTTGCTGGGAATCGAACTCAGGACCTCTGGTAGAATAGTCAGTGTTCTTAACCTCTTAGGCTCTCCAGTCCTGTCCACCTAGTTTACATAGTGAGTTCCAGGCTAGCCACAGCTGCACAATGAAAACATGCCTCAAACAAAACAAACAAAATAACAACAAAAGGAAAGAAAGAAAGGAAGAAAGAAAAGAAAGAAAAATATCTAAAAAAATCTTGAGGAAGGGGCATGAAAGTTGTATTGGTTTACAAAAGAACCCAGGTTCAATTCCCAGCCCCGACATGACAACTCACATCAGGTCCAGGAGATCTGATGCTCTCTTCTGGTCTCCATGACAACAGACACTGACATGATGCACAGACACACATGTTGAAAAAACATCCACATACATTATTGTTATTATTATTTTTAATCTCAAAGAATGGCTAAATTTTGCCCATTCCCATTCACAAATATTCCTTCCTTTACCGCAACCCCCCATTTTGAGACAGAGTCTTACAGTGTAGCCCTGGATGGCCTGGAACTCACCAAGATCCATCTGCCTCTGCCTCCTGAGTACTGGGGCAAATGGTGTGTGCTGCCACATCTGGATTTCCCTAAGTTTTGATGGCAGCACCCAGAGGGTGTGTAGTGAGCATTCTTTGTGGGTTTGAACAACATCTGCAGGGTGAGTAGCAATACAGGACACGCTTGCCTGTGTGGAGGAGTTGGGGTTTCCTCATCTGAGCTCAGCCCATAGCAGGCCACAGTGGGATGGCCTGCTAACGGGACTTCAGGGGCATGTGATACAACAGGAGGGACCTGACATCCCAGCCGCACTTCCCGTCCATCACAGCAGCTTTCTTTGCTTCCCCCGCCCCCATTTTTTGCCTTCTTTGGGATTGATTTTGTTTTTATTGCCTTAGTCTCTGTTTTCCCCCTTTACTAATTGGAAAATTATTATATTATATTGAAATAGCAGTTCCCCTAAACTCATAAGACATAATATACAGCAACCCTTGAACAATATGAGTTTGAACTTCATTTTTTGGGATTTCTTTTGGGTAAGATTTATTTTTGGGGATTTGTAATGATTTTTAAGAAATGTATTGTATAGTCTAGATATATACATATATATATGTTTTCTTTTCCAATTTGAATGTCTTTTATGTAGTGCTAAATGCCTAGCCTCTGAAATTAGAACCTCTAACAAGATGTTAAATAGGAGTGGTAAGAACAGATATGCTAAAAGGCATTTATCTTTTACTGGGATGGGGTAAGCTATGAGTACTTCAGTGATGACCTTTTCTGAGTTGAGAAATTTCTTCTCTACTCCTACTTGGTGAAATACTGTGTGTGTATTTTAGATTTTATCTTTAGTTGTCATTATTATTATTGTGTATGTGTGTGAGCATGCCACGTGTGAAGGTCCTCGTGAAGGCAGATGATGGAGCTGGAGTTATAGGCAGCTGTGAGCTGCTCTGTGTGGGAGCTGGAAACTGAACTGGAGTCCTCTGGAAAAGCAGCCAGTGCTCTTAACATCTCAGCATCTCTCCAGCCCCTTGTTGAGTGTTTTACCATAAAGTACAGAACTGTATCAATGTCTTCTTTGCACCTATTAAACTGACAGTGTAGGGTTTTATGCTTCTTTTTTGATCCTGTGTTCTATTTATTCCATATATATGATATATATTCCATATATATGATATATATTCTTTATAAAGAAGTATTGAATGTATTTCAACATTGAGTCTCATTTTGAAATTAAGACCTTTGGACAATTACTGTAATTTAAAACTCATTATCAGAGACATAGAAACCTTTGCTAAGCCACTAAACACTGCAGAGAATAAAGCTACCAGACTATGCGTTGAGAAAAACCATGTTTGACTGTCAAAATGTTCTTTTACCACTTACTCAGGAGACCTTTGGGCTCTGCAAGCTCTATACTTTTTTTTTTTTCTAGTACATTCCCATTTTGACATTCTATCTAGTGATTATAGAGGCCGGAAATCAATGTTGGGTGTTATGGTTTGAATGAGAAGGCTCACCCCCAACATAGGCTCATATATTTGAATACTTGGTCCCCAGTTGATGGAACTGTTTGGGAAGAATCCAGAGGTCTGACCTTTCTAAAAGCCTCACAGCTGAGCATGGTGGTGCATACCTTGAATCCCAGCATTCAGGAGGCTACAGAGCAAATTCCAGGACAGCCATGGCTACGCAAAGAAACCCTGTCTCAAAAACAAAGGGCTCACTCCATTTGCTGGGCACTTACTCAGTACTTTCAATTCTCTCTCTCTCCTCTCTCTCTCCTCTCTCTCTCTCTCTCTCTCTCTCTCTCTCTCTCTCTCTCTCTCTCTCTCTCTCCCCCCCCCTCCCTCTGCCTCATGATGGTAGACTAAGATGTGAGCTCTCTCTCAGCAGTTCTGGGATTAACACTCAGAACTGTAAATCAAAGTAAGTACTTTATAGACTGCCTTGGTTGCCTTTAATCTCAGCATTTGGAAGCAGAAGCTGGCGGATCTCTGTGTTCAAGGACAGCCTGATCTACAGAGTAAGGACGCCAGGAAATACAGAGTAAAGAAACATTGTCTCTCAAAAAACAAAACAAATTGTTTTGGTCACAGTGTTTTATCACATAAAAAACCAAATGAAACAATAACAAAAACAAGCCTAAAGCCAAACAAACAAAAAGCCAAAGACATTTCATGCCTTCCACTGTGTTTCCACACTTTATTGTTTTTTTTGAGATAGCATCTCTCACTGAACCTGGAGTTTACTGCACTGGGTAGCCTGGCTGGCCAGGGAGCCCCCAGGGATTATCCTGTCTCTGCCTTCCTGTGTGGTGATTACAAATTTGTATCCCTATTGTTATGCTTGCTTTTTTCTTGGCTACTGTAGATAGAGCCAAACTCCCGTGCCATCCTTCTTGTGATACTTTACCCATGGAGCCATCACCCCAGCCCCCAGTTTATTTGTTAATAAATAATTAAGCCAACCCTACAATCTCTAGATAAATCCTCTTTCCCCTGCCTTAAACATGCTGGTCTCTTCGGGTGTTCAGTGTCTCGGGGTTCAGCTCCCAGTACTCACATGGTGACCCTCAAACCATCCATCTTTCTAATTCTAGGAGAGCATCTGATTTCTGTGAGTACCAGGCATGCACATGATGTTCCTACATACATGTAGACAAACACTTATATACAAAATAAAATAAATAAACCTGAAAAAAGACAAAGAAAACGATTAGTTCAAGTTGTGTTATAAACCAAGGCATGTTTTCGATTCCTCTGATTCTGCCTTCCTTCAGTCCGCTGACATCATTCGTGAGTCCTATTTTGTGGCCCAAATTACTCAGTCTTGCCTTTAATGGTTTAGTTTTATAGGGTCAGTAGTGATATCCCTTCCTTCATTTCTGACCTTAGTAATTTGAGGTCTTTTTATTTATTTATTTTAGGGTTTTTTGTTTTTTGTTTGTTTGTTTGTTTGTTTTTAATATGAATTGGTGTTTCGCCTGCATGTATAACTGTGTAAGGGTGTCAGATCTTGGAATTACAGACAATTGTTAGCTGCCATGTGGATGCTGGGAATCAAACTCTCCAGCCCAGGCTTTTTTTGTTTGTTTGTTTGTTTTAAAGATTTTATTTATTATATCTACAGTATTCTACAAGCAAGTCAGAAGCAGACACCAGATGTCATCACAGATGGTGGTGAGCCACCATGTGGTTGCTGGGAATTGAACACAGGTCCTCTGGAAGAGCAGCCAGTTTTCTTAACCTCTGAGCCATCTCTCCAGCCCCCATTTTATTTTATTTTATTAGGTTTATTAAAGAGGGGAAAAGGGAGGGAAGGGAGGAGAGAAAGAGTAGGGTAGGGGTCAGAAAGAGCCTGTTTAATTTTTTTGTGTGTGTGAATTGGTGTTCTGCCTACATGTATAACTGTGTAATGGTGTCAGATCTTGTCATTATAGACAGTTGTTATCAGCCATGTGGATGCTGGGAATCAAACTCAGCTCCTCCAGAAGAACAGTCAGTGCTCTTAACCGGTGAGCCATCTCTCCAGCCCCAGTTTGTGTATTCTAATATTTATCTTGACGAATATAGCCTTTGCGTCAAGACATCACATTTCCTTATTTTTTACATTTGTGTACTCATTCATTCATTCATTCGTTCGTTCATTAGTTCGTGTGTGTGTGTGTGTGTGTGTGTGTGTGTGTGTGTGGTGTGTGCACAGGGCATGGCATGTGTGTGAAGGTCAGAGGTCACTTTCAGGAGTTGGTTCCTCTCTTTCCATTATGGATCTTAGGGACAGAACCCAGGCCAGCAGACTCAGGGGTGAGTACCCTTACAGAGTGCTCTAATTTATAACAGTGCCACTTAGTTTCACCTGGAAAATTAACTGGACTAGTCCTCAGGAATTTGGGATGCAAATGACAGGAAGTTATGGAAACTTGCCTTAAGAGCAAAGAACCTTTATCTTTCTTCCAGAGGGAAAGGCTGGGGCAGGTTGCAGACAGCTGCTTCTTGGCCTCTTCCCACTGGGGGCAAAGGCTCTCTATTCCCCAGGCGCTGTCTTTCTCTGAACCCAGAGTAGAAATCACCTGCTCATGGGGGAGGGAGAGGGAACCCCCAGGATCCACATGGCAGGCAGGGAGGGTGGAGCAAAAGCCATTGTGTCCTCACAGAAGTAACAGATGCTGGGCAGGCGGTATAGGGACACCCCAAGTCATCCAGGAATTGGTGTAAGTGAATTGCTGGCAAAGAGACTTACTCTCCTGAGCCACACACTCCCAGGCCCTGGAACACAGGCTCTCTGGTTCCCTGCACCCCTATTCACACAGGTGGCAGTAAGGCTGAGCTAGCCCTCTGACCTCTACGGTCCTCTGCTTGTTAGGGCCTGCTGGTTCATAGTGAGGCTCTACTGCCTCAGGTGGCAATGACTGCCTTCAGCCCAGGCATCTTTGCATGGGTTCTGTCTGGTCAAAAAACCCAAAGCTACCTCTCCCGTTCCTTAGTGTTACACTCCTGTGTATAAGAATTTCTAAATAAAGATCTTAGTACTTTTACATAAAATAAGGTCTTTAGCTTTTTGTTTGTTTTGTTTTTGAGACACTGTTTCTGTGTGAAGTCCTGGCTGTCCTAGAACTCACTCCGTAGGCCAGGCTGACCGCGAGCTCACAGATCCATCTGTTTGTACCACTACTGCCCAACTACTTTAAATTGTTTTTTTTTTTTTTTTTACACTTATTTATTTATTTATTTATTTGCCTTGGTGTTTGCCTGGAACTGGAACTACAGACAGTTGTTAGCTGCCATGTGGGTGCTGGGAATCGAACTCGGGTCCTCTGGAAGAGCAGATGGTGCTCTTAACCGCTGAGCCATCTCTCCAGCCCCCCTTTAAATTGTTTTTAACTGGGTCTCTTGAGACAGTGTCTCAGATTCTTAAAGAATCACTTGTGGCTGGGTAGTGAATAAACTCTGTCTCAAATCCCCCTCCCCCAGAAAAAATAAACACCCTGAAAAGACTATTATTATTTAGCCAAGATAAGCTAGCACAGAGACACTTAATGGGGGTTGCTTCACCCTCACATTTCTTTGTCAGACAGGCAGGCCTTGAACACTTACTTTTGTGTGTGTGTTTGTTGTTTTTTTGGTTTTCAAGTAGCCCTGGATGTCTTGGAACTTACTCTGTAGACTAGGCAGACCTTGGACTCAGAGATCCATCCGTCTCTGCCTCTGGAGTGCTGGGATTAAAGGTGAGTGCCACTGTGGCTGGTTGTTGCTTTTATATTTTATTTATTTAAAATATTTATTTTTATTTTATGTGAATTGGTGTTTTGCCTGCATGTATAACTGTGTAAGGGTGTCAGATCTTGGGATTACAGACAGTTTTAGCTGCCATGTGGGTGCTGGGAATCGAACCCGGGTCCTCTGGAAGAGCAGGCGGTGCTCTTAACCCCTGAGCCATCTCTCCAGCCCCTGTTGTTGCTTTTTGAATGGTGGGGTCAGAAGACAGACTTGTCAGAGTAGGTTCTCTCCTACAGTGAGGGTCCCAGAGTGGAATCCAGGCTCCCGATTCAGCAACAGTTCTCTTTCCAGGACTGATGTGACTGTGATGTTATACTATGCATTATTATCCCTAAGTGCATGTATGCATACCACGTGCATGCAGGAGCCTATGGAAGTCACAAGAGGGTACTGGATCCCCTGGAGTTAGAATTACAGATGGTTGTGGGCGGCTACTCTGTGGGTCCTGAGAATGTAACCAGCGTCCTCTGCAAAGTAAGTGGTTGTAAACACTGACCTCCATGTGTAATTGGTAGATACAGTTTTATTCAAAAGGACTGTGACATGGTGATGTACACTTCCCAGCATCCCTGAAGCAGGGTGGGCATGTGCAGTTTGTTTTAGGAGATGTGGTGGGAGTTCCAGGCTTTCAAGAACACTCCTTATTGGAGCAAGCACCTTTTCTTCATTATTCCCTTTTTCCAGCAACCTGGAACTTGAGATGTGATTTCTGGAACTTTAGCTGCTGTCTTGGACCTTGAGATGACCTTACAAATAAATGGAAGTGAAAGCTAGGATAGTAGATGGTTGGCAGAAAGACCGCAGGGACATCGTTTTCTGCCACCAATCAGGCTCTCCCTCGAGGGGCACGGAGCAGGGAGCTGCACGAGCCCCGCGCACCCTCTGGTGGCCAAAACCAGAATGGACTCAGGGCCGAGCAGGTGGCTCCTTTGCAGTTTGGGCCACAGCATTTGCCCCGCGGGACCCACTGCTCCCGGCAGAGACTCTCCAGTGGGTCCGGACCCTTCTGTCCTCATATCCTGCAAGTCATCTCCTTCCTTGCCCAGGGGAGAGAGGTGCTACGAGCCTGCACCGGCCGCGGGGACAGTCAAGTGGGGCCCCAGAGCCTCCCATCCCCACCCCGCGAGCTTCCGGGCCCCTCAGCCTGTTGCTTCCATATCCCCAAGGGAAGCTGCTCCTGGGCAAAAACTCCCTACAGCAGGCTGATGCTTCCAGGATTGCGCCTCGGTCCATCAGCGGTGGGAGGCGCATGAGGATACTGAGTATAGCGCCCCCCCCCCATTCTCCTTCGCGCTCTTTCTGGAAGAACACTGCAATTTTTTATGGTATATAATTTTAATTAATTAAATCTTAAAACAAGAACTGTACATATTTCTGCATAACAGTTGTGTTCTGATAAAAAACATTTAACAGAGAGGGCTGGAGAGATGGCTCAGCGGTTAAGAGCGCCGTCTGCTCTTCCAGAGGACCCGGGTTCGATTCCCAGCACCCACATGGCAGCTAACAACTGTCTGTAGTTCCACTTCCAGGCAAACACCAAGGCAAATAAATAATAAATAAAGTTTAAAAAAAAAAAAAAAAAGAAAGGAAGAAAGAAGGAAAGGAACCCTAACCCTGGTGGTGGTGATGCACACCTTTAATCCCAGCACTTGGGAGACAGAGGCAGGAGAAGATTGAGATCAGCCTTGTCTACAGAGCAAGTTCCAGGACAGCCAAGGCTACACAGAGAAACCTTGTCTTGAAAAACCCAAATACAAACCAAACCAAACTAACAATCTCCTTAATCCTTTGAGGGGTGGGGGTGTAAACCCTAAAATATTTTTGTTTTTATTTTTTTGAGACAGGGTTTATCTGTGTAACTCTGGCTGTTTTGGGATTCTCTGTAGACCAGGCTAGCCTTGAACTCTAGATTTGCTTGCCTCTGCCTTCCAAGTGCTAGTATTAGAGTTGTGCACTACCAATACCTGAAATAGAAACTTTTAAATAACTTGTGGAGATGGCCTTCTACATATTTGCTCTAGAGAGTGGGTTTCTGGTCAATTTTTGTTTATTGCTACTAAAGGTTGAACCCAAAGCCTCACACATGTAGGCACCTACATCTGAACTAGCTACATCTCATGCCCCTACAGTTTATAGTTGAGGTTTTTTTTTTTTAATATTTATTATGTATACAGTGTACAGAAGAGGGTACCAGATCTCACCATAGATGGTTGGGAGCCACCATGTGGTTGCTGGGAATTGAACTCAGGACCTTTGGAAGAACAGTCAGCGCTCTTAACCTCTGAGTCATCTCTCCAGCTCCTGGTTTTTTGTTTGTTTGTTTTGTTTTTAATTTCCTGTCTCTACTGAAGGCTTCAGAAACACTGAGGATCAGTGGAAATGGAGTGTGTTGGGTTTGAAGTCCTGGGCTCTCAGATTTGGACCAAGCCTATGGAACTGACAACTGGGTAGACCAGCCATTGATATATCTGTTGGGTCCTGGATGGCAGGAGGCTCCATTGGGTGCTGGCCACAAACCACACTTGGAACAGTATGAGTTCAATAGGCTCACACTGAAGCCGTAGGGTCCAGCATAGCATTACTGTCTCTGTTACGGCCAACAAGATGGAGGCCTGGTCTACTCACTGGAATGCTCAGCAATCAGAGCAGAGCTTTCTGTGCCCAGAGCTCTCTAGAGCAGTGCTTCTCCATCTTCTTTTCATATGCTGCGGTGATCCGCCTAACCAGAAATTATTTCCACTTCTACTTAATTACTGTAATTTTGCTACTATTATGAATCATAATGTAAACATGTTCTCCCATGGTCTTATGTGACCCCTGAGGGGTCATGACCCACAGGTTGGGAACAGTTGCTCTAGAGGAAGGGACTGTGGCAAGGCATGCTTTTTTCTGATGCTATCAGTACAGAAGTCTTTTGAAATCTGTGAAGGGTTTCTTGGTTTATTTTTGCTGTTTTGTTGAGACAGGGTCTCACACTGTCCCCTAGCTGGCCCTGGAATGTATAGTAGCTGGCTTTGGGCTGACAGCCAAGAGCTTCTTCCTACTGAAGGAATTGGAGGATTGAAGGTATCACGGTGCCTGGCCTAGAAAGGCATCATTAAAAACATCCTTCTGGGGGCTGGAGAGATGGCTCATCGGTTAAGAGCACCGTCTGCTCTTCCAGAGGACCCGGGTTCGATTCCCAGCACCCACATGGCAGCTAACAACTGTCTGTAGTTCCAGTTCCAGGCAAATACCAAGGCAAATAAATAAATAAATAAAGTTTTTAAGAAAAAAAAAAAAAAAAAAAAACATCCTTCTGCTTCAATTCCAGCATTCAGGTGGCAGAGAGGCAGAGGGCTCTGTGATTTCGAGGCCAACCTGGTTTATAGAGCTAGTTCCTCACCAGCCAGGGCTGTTACACTGAGAAGCCCTGTCTCAAAACAATACAAAGCAAAAACCCAACAACCTCCTCCACCTCCATCATTCCACCGTTTCAGGGGCCAGGCTGCCTGCAGGGGCGGGGGCTGTCTGCCATATCTATGCTGGCTGGTTGGCCAAGGGGGCAGACCACAGCACATCTTCCACTTTGTACTCTCCTAACTTGTGACACTAGACTTCTCCTAGTGTAGATCCGTTCCTGTCACTTCTTATGGCCTCACATAAGGTTTGGGGAGCTACCTCCTGAGCCCCAGTGAGTAGTTAGGAACCAGGAAGTGACACTGTAACCACAGATAGGCAAACATCCTGGATCTAGAGGGAAACCCCCTTGAGGTAACTTCAAATCCCTGAGGGGTCAGATAACCTTCCCCTTCCCACAGGTTATAGCTCTGGGGATCAGGCCTCAGCCACAATGGATTGTCTTTTTTTTTTTTTTTTTTTTTTTTAAAAAAACTTTATTTATTTATTTGCTTTGGTGTTTGCCTGTAACTGGAACTACAGACAGTTGTTAGCTGCCATGTGGGTGCTGGGAATCGAACCCGGGTCCTCTGGAAGAGCAGACAGTGCTCTTAATTGCTGAGCCATCTCTCCAGCCCCCACAATGGATTGTCTTTATCAGGGTGACTGCTGGGTGGTGTGGTGGCCAGTTGTCTGGGTCCTAGCTTTTTCCTCCTTCTCTGGTGTGAAGGACACCCGAAGATCCAATGTTACAGCAACTCAACCCTTGGGTCTGGAGGACTTCAGTGAGTGTCAAGTGCAACTTCTGGGCCCACATGCTACAGAAATCCCACCCCTTCTTCCGGAAAGGGGCGTGCCTCGGGCAAGCAGTGACAAGCTTTTGCTAACCAAGGGGCAGTCCAGGGTGTGAGAGGTGCTGATGCTACTTGAAGACAGTGCACTTCTCCTGGGACCATGACCCTTATTTCCTTGTTCAAAAATTGGGGCTGTGAGCTCTTGGGTCTAAATAAATCTGTCTTCAAGGCTTAGTTCTCCAAGCGAAGGGTCCTACAGCAGTCTTTCTGAATACTGATGCTGTGGTATTGCTTCAGTTAGCATGGAGTTGCCAGTGCCAGAAGCCATTGGAGACTTGGCTGAAGGGCCTGAGGTATCCAGGAGCTGGAACTGAGGAGGCCAGCTCCTAAGGAGGCCAGGTCCTAAAGGGACTAGAACTCAACAGCTTTCCGGCCCTTTGGGTAAGGGGCCATGAGGACTACCTGCTCAACTGCTGTGGTCTGTGTGTGAGCGAGCACTGGAGGAAGACCTGTCAGGAAAGTGACTTTTTTTAAAAGATATTTTTATTTTATGTGAATTGGTGTTTTTGTCTACATGTATAACTGTGTAGATCTTGGACTACAGACAGTTGTTAGCTGCCATGTGGATGCTGGGAATTGAACTCAGATCCTCCAGAAGAACAGTCAGTGCTCAACCGCTGAGGCATCTCTCCAGCCCGAAAGTGACCTTTCTTAGTGAAGGAACACTGTTCTAGGTATGTCCCCTCATGCCAAATCTTTCTGAAGGCAGCTAGGTGGGCTCTGGGAGACAGTATCCCTAGGCCTAGGAAACAAAACATCAGATGAGGATATCCATCTCAGGTCTTCCGATTGCTCAGTAGGGTCAGAAGACTGGACAGCACTGCCACCTGGTGGCTGGCTAAGGCAGTTGGGTTCCTCAGATGGGGAGGTCAGCACTGAGCACACAAAGGCAGGCTCCTTCCTCTCCAAGCACTGAACATGAAGCTCAAAACTGTACATCCTCACCAGGCAGGTCACGGGATACAGGCCGCTTAGGCACACAGGACAGTGAGCCTCTAGGACACAGGGCCTGCACTTGGGAAGGCCTCTGATGCACACACCTCATTCAGCGGCCTGTGGGCAGGGTCTTCAGTTATTCCTGCCTGAGGGTCACACGCTCCCTTACTGATTCCTGTCCTGTCTTGATGGATGTGTGTGGGCAGCTATTGATCAAGTTCAGCCATTTGCCAAGGTATATACACATTTTATTTAAAAAAGTTTACAGTTTTCATTATACACAACTATTAAGAGGTTATAGTCAGAGGAGGCATTTGTCCAGGTGACAGACATGCCCACTAGATCATCACAATGCAAGGAAGGTGGGAGGGGGAAGGGGCAGGAGGGAAAGCCGAAAGAAGCTGAGATTTCAGCTAGGGGCTGCTAAGTCCCTTTTATCTCTTCAAGTGTCACACAATGTGTACCAAATACAATCAGTAATTAAAGGCCATGTCTTCCCACACCCACAGCCAAGTAACTGCTAAACCAAGAGCCATGGCCATTCCTGGGGTGAGTGGAAAGCCGCACACCCAGGACCCCAGAGGGCCTTTACTCCATCCAATCCCCAAGGAGCTGGCCAATGTGTTCAGTGACCAAAGGAAAGAAGACCGTGGATTCGGAAGTCCAAAGAAATGCAGTTCTTTGTCCCAATCAGAGATGAGCTGGTTTTCACTCAGCAAGGCTATGACTCAATTAGAAGCGAACAAAACAAAGTCAAAAACCCGCTCTTTTGTAAATGGTTTTGTTTTTTCTGAGTCACTGAAACAGAGGGGCCTCATGCCATTTACATCCAATGCCAATTCTCAGAATCCTGACCTAGAGACTAGACTGGCAGGGGATCTGTCATGATTCTTAAATCACCCCAAAAGGTGGCCTAGGGTCAAGACCAACTAGAACTTTGGGGAGTCCTTTCTAGGGCACAGTTCCTCTAAAGACACACTCCTCAGGAGCCTAGACCCGCTGGTTGGCAATTACAACAGCATTTGAAGTGGACAAAAACATTAGTGCTAGAGAGATGTGGCAACTTGGGAGAACTCTCTTAGCAGGAAATGCTGGTTCAAGCTGCACAGTGTCAAGGAGGGTGGAAACAGCTGTCAGATGTCAGATGCCAGGGTCTATGTTGGCAAGCACAGAACACAGCCCTCTGGCCCCAGTTCTTGGGTTCCCAGGGGGCAAAAACGGGGCAGGTTTGAGCAGCCAGCAAGCAGCCCTTGGCTCGACAGTCACCTAAATGGGGCAAACCATGGTTCCCACTGGTAAATCACAAGGTAGGACTTCAAAAATGGTGCATACCAAGGGTGGGCAAATGCCAGCAACAGCTCTGACTTACTGCTACCCCTCCAAAGCAGAGGGTGTTTAGCCTCCAGAGAGGCTTGGTGCCCCTTTGGGTGGTGGGAAGGACATCCACAGGTAACTGGAGTAGGTTCTGGTGCCCCGCAGCCAAGCTGCAGAACATCTACTTACTATGGGGACCATGAGACCTCGGTCACAGCCAGGCCGTGCACCGGGCCACAGCCGGTGCCAGGAGTTGAGGGGAGAGTGATGTGGGGCAGTCAAAAACTGCCAGTGCTGTCAGTCAAACCTTCACCACTGGCCTGGACAGACACATCCTGCCCTGCGGCCTCAAGCCCGAGGCTCCACATGGGCATTTCTGTGCTGTCAGCTGTGTGCGCTTGCTGCTGCTCTGCACCAGAGGGAGGGATGTGTCTTCACTGGAGCAAAGTAACCATCAGAGCAGAACCTGCTCACACCCATTCCCTAAATTTGACTCTTAGGCTTTGTTGGATTTTTTGTTTTGTATTTTTTTTCCAATAAGATCACAAAAGCAATTATCAGGACCTTTTTTTTTAAAGGTAATTAGAATACTATTTTTATAGAGTATTGAAAAAATACAATTTATTGTTTGAACTCAAAATCATCAGCCAGCACTTGAAGCCTACGCTATTAGCACCTACAGTAAAGGTCAGCATGAGCAGACTGCTAGTCCTCAAGGGAAGCAAGCTGAAGAGCCAGCAGGGACCCTCCTTCCTTCCCCAACAGAAGGGAGCATGCCAGGTAAGCAGTTACACAGCAGCTAAGGCCACCTTCCAACAGCAGGATGCTCCAGAGGACAGCACAGTGAACCCAACACAGCCCCACAGAACTGCATTTTCCCCAAAGAAAACCTTTTGCTTCATGCCCGTAATTAACATAAGTAAATTATTTGTCTTTTTATTTAGGAAAATAATCATGCTAAAAGTTGTACTTTATATAGATTTTCAAAGAAAGACTGATTGTGCTTTTTGAATTAAAAAAGAGAGAGGTGTCTTCCAACCTCGCCAACATAACCCTGTGGAATACAGCATTTCTACACTAAACACATCAGAGAGGTTAGTCCAGTGGACATTCACATGTCTTCAGAAGGTCTTAGGATTGGCTACTTCTACTGTTCAGATTTCGGCAAAAAGAATACAGAGCTGATGTCTAAACTGTCTCCAAATCCCTCTCAGAGTCAGATGGAAACCGCTGGGCACTCTGGGTGGCAGTTAGCTGAGTAGTTGCTGGGGCAGCAGCAGGTCACACCTTCTTCCAGCTGTCTCCCTCACAACCTGTCTGTATCATGCCTCACACCCTTCTCCCCTAGTCAGTCAAAGAAAGCGGTTCTTCCCCACCTCAAGCCACTTTGGGTGCAGCAATAGTTTGTTTCAATTATTACCCATTTAAATCTAGAATGTTCTGTGCCTCATGTACCCACATTTCCCTCTCCCACAGGCGGTTGGCAAAGGAGCTGCTGCAAGGAGAAGCCAGCATGGAGAAAACGGAGATGAGATCAAAGGGGTCAGTGGGCCTCAAGCCCTGAGGCCTGTCTTCCTGCACCCGATGGTCCACTGAGCGCCTTGTCCAGGGGGAGACTGTCTCCTGGTAGGTAAAGTTAAATCTGTAACCTGTCTAAGTTCAATTCACACAAATAAAAAATAAAAAAGGAATAAAAGAAAAGAAAAACACCAAACAAAAACTGCTCCCAGTTTTTGCAGCTCAGTCCAGGCCATCTGTGGGCTCCAAGGGGCCCAGCGCTAAGGTCAGATATAACTGCATTTCCTACTTTTCTCCTCCAGTCCTGTTCTCTCAAAAAAGTTCTCGATGACAAGCTGTACCCCAAGAAAAAGATTTGGGTTCAAAAAACACCCCCAAAGCAAAACCAATGTGACTGCAGGTCTGGTAGTACAGAGGACAGGAACCTACTTAGAAAAATGCACTTACATCTGAGTCCAAAAAAAAAAAAAAAAAAAAAACAACCAACAAACAAACAAAAAAAAACAAAGCTCCAAGTCTCACTCCACTTCCTCCAGTGCTCCTTAGAAAGGGCCGCTGGGACTTGGAGCAGCTGATGTGCACAGGCTGGCCTCACGCTCCTAAAGCTGCCCCTGCCTCTCTCTCATGCTTTCCTTCCACTCTTCTAGCCTCACCCAAGAGCTGGGAGATTTGGTTTTTTCTTTGGAACCATCAATAAAAAGAAGCAACCTTTTCCTGTTAGTTTTACTCATGTTTACCTATCAGAGCGGCAATTTCTTGACAGTGCAGTAGCACAGAGCTGACTTGGCCAAATGGACTTATGAATGCATGCATTCGGACCGCATATTGCTACCAAAATGGAATGTGGGAATATGCTATGCACCTCAGGTTGAGAAATGACCAAGAAATCAAGATCTAAAGGGTGATATATAATATATATATATCAATGCTATTATTCATAAAAACCTTGTTTAGTAATAAAAAAAATTGCTTTGTTTAAATATGAATATTATAGTCTGCTTCTCATGGTTAGGAAATAATAGTCTTTCTGAAAAGCAGATGCTTTTCTACTACAACTCCATGTCCTGGGCCTCGTCTTCCGAAAAGTCAGACATAGAGCTCTCCGATGAGCTGTCGCCGGTGCCCTCTTCCTGCTCCTTCAGGGCCTCCTCTGTGGCGTACTTCTGGATGTACTCTGCATGGGGGAGGGGGAGTGAAGAAAACAGTGTGAGTCCCGTGGCCCCAAAGCACAAACTCTCCTGCTATACACACCAGGGTAAAAACTGCTATCATCTAAAATCCAAGGGCAATTTCCAATGGAGAGGTGACTAGAATGGGTAAAATGGGCACTTTTGACTTTCCATGTTAAAAGTCATTTGTTTCCCAAATAGAATAGGACTGTCGATGACTTCACAGTGGTTATCAGGATACCCCGAGGCTGTATAATTACAACCAGCTCAGGTCTGCTCCTTCAGAGGCCAGCCTGTGCACATCAGCTGCTCCAAGTCCCAGGACTGAGGACAGGAACAAGCTGCCATGAGGAAACTCAGGAGAGGCAGACAGGTCTCTGTGAGTTCAAGGCCAGCCAGGTTTACAGAGATCTGCCCATCTCTGCTGCCTCCCAAGTGTCGGGATAAAGGTGTGTGGCCACCACTACTCAGCCTTTTTTTGTTTGTTTGTTTGTTTTTAATTAAGAGTCTCAAGTACTGGGAAGGGGAGCTATAGAAGATCTTCTGAGTAAACTGGGATCATAATGGGGAGCGAGCAAGGAGAGGTGGGAACAAATCATGAGAGAAGGAGACGGGGTGAGTGCTGCAACACAGAGGGGGAGAAAAAAGAAACGGGTATCCTGATAGGGAGCCACTGTGGGGTGCTAAGGGTCCGCAAGATGTGCCTGCTAGGACTCCTAGCAATAGTAGAGGGATGCCTAAACAGGACTTCCCCCATAATCAAATGAATGAGCACCCTAAGTGTCAGTATAGAACCTTCATCCAGCAATGGACAGAGGCAGAAACAGAGAACCATAGCTAAGCACCAGGCTGAGCTCCAGGTTCAGCTACAAGAAAGAGAGAGGTGGGGGAGGGGGGTGGAGACCCACAGAGATGGCAGAGGAAACTATTGGGAGCTCACTGCTGAGGATCCTTCACAGAAAGGAACTAAACCCTCCAAAGGTAGTCAACTGTCAAATGGCGTGGGCAGTTTGTGGAGCCTCTTGCAGTAGGATCAGACTATGTTCCTGTGCATGAACTGATATCTCAGAGTCCATTCCCCACAGAGGAAGACGAGCCCAGCCTTGACACTGGGATGAGGGACTCTGACCTACCTCAACTGGATGTGCCAGACTGAACTGACCCACCTTGGGATTCCTTGCTCTCCTTGGGGAATGGATGGGGGGACGGAGTGGAGGGAGGCTGAGGGAGGACTGGGAGGAGGGAAGGGAAGGGGGAGGAAGGGGGAGCAGTGGTATATATGGAAAAAAGACCTTAAAGTGAAATTAAAGAAGTTAATAAATGACTTAAAAGTCTCACATAGTCCAGGCTGGCTTCAAAATCTCTCTATCTCTAAGGACAACCCTGAACTTAGGACCTCCCTGATTCAAACTCCTGAGCAAATGCCATCATACCTAGTTTATGTAGTGCTAGGTAAGTACTCAATCAACCCCAAGCTGGCCGTAAGGAAAAAAAAAAAAAAAAAAAAGCAGTAAGACCAAAATGAGGCAGAATATAGAGGTCTTGGTGAGTACACATAAATCAAGAAATTCTGTTTTTCTATAGCAGTGGGTCACTATTCACACAGGGACTAAATATTAGATTTCCTGCATAGCAGATACTTATAATTCTATAGTTGGGGTCGACACACCCTGAGGACTGCACTGTGGGTGTTGGCAGCAGCAGGGAGGCTGAGAACCATTGTTCTCTAGCTAGTTTCTCCCGACTGACAGAGGGAATATCTCCACCTTCTTTCTTTGAGGCACAGGCTCTCCAAGGAGCTCACTCATGCTATCAAGGCAAGCACCTTACTGACTGACCTATCTCCAGTTGCACTAGCAAAAGTGTTTTTGGTTTTATTGGGACAGGGTCTCTCTATGCAGCCCTTACTGTCCTCCAACTCAAGAGATCGGTGCCTGCCTTTGCCTCCTGAGCAAAGGGACTAAGGCGTGTGCCACCATGCCTAATTTACTAGCCAAGGTTCTGAGCATGGAAGTGACCTATCTGTAGACAATGCCAAAGTGTTTTTACACCTGCATTTGTTATTTTAAGATTTACTCTTATTTATTTATTTTTAAAGATTTATTTATTTACTATATATACAGTGTTTTGTCTGCAGGCTAGAAGAGGGCACTAGACTTCATTACAGATGGCTGTGAGCCACCATGTGGTCTGGGAAATGAACTCAGAACCTCTGGAAGAGGAATCAGTATTCTTAACTACTGAGCCATCTCTCCAGCCTCAAGATTTACTTTTATTTTAAATTATGTCTGTGTGTCTGCCATACCTGTAGGGTATCTGAGGAGGCTAGAGACACTGGATCCTTTGGAGCTGAAGTTCCAGGCAGTTGGGATCTGGGAACTGAACTCAGACCCTGACCCTGTGTGATGGGCTGAGTCACAATGTTCCCCACAGGCTCATTTATTTCAATTCTTGGTCCCCGGTTAATGAAACTGGAAAGGACTAGAAGATGTGGCCTTGGAAGAGGTGTCTCTGGGGGTAGCCCATGCCAGGTCCAGTTTTGCTCTCTCCCTTTCCCCAAATTATAGTTCAAATGTGAGCTCTCAGCTGCTGCCCCAATACCAAGGCTGCCTGCTGTCTGCCACACTTCCTACTGTAATGATAATGGATTAATCTTCTTAAACTATAAGCAAGTCTCCAATTCAATGCTTCCTTTATAAACTGCTTTGGCCATGGTATCTTTTCCCAGCAATAGAACAGTGACTATGATACTCTGAAGAGTAATTCGCCCTCTTAGCTGTTGAGCCATCTTCTCTAGGTCCCTACATGGTGACTCTTAAATAGCACCAGCGATGAACTCTAAGTGCTAACACCTAGGGGGGAAAGTATGGACTTTTCTGTAATGGAAGTACACCATCAAGCTGTGACTGCCACTGTGGTATCCCAAAACACCCTGGGAGGAGGGTCAGGCCTAGACATACTCACTCTGAATCCATCTACCTAGAGCGTTAGTTACCCGAAGCCATGATAGGGAGCCTGGACATCTAAACACAGGTTGGCTTCTCTTATAAGAGAATGACCACATTCTGGGAATGGAATGAGACGAGGTTCCAACAGGAGAAAGTGCCAAAGCTGTAGTGGAAAGAAGTCAGGCCGTAGCTTCGGCACAGAAGGGAAGGCCATGGAAAAGCTCAGGTGACACACGAGCCTGGCTCCTAAGGGGCCAGGGAGCAGACAGGGGATTTCCAGTAGTGGCCAGAGCAGCGGGGAAGGAGAGCTTCGAGAGAGGAGTTTGAGACACAAAGCACCTCTTATTTCCTGAAGGGCAAAGGAAAAATGGGGGAGGAAGTACACAAAGTAGAAGAGAAAGCAGGGCTGAGTCCAGGTCTAACAGCCGTAACTACCTCAGACCACCAAGAACAGCAAACTGACTCTCAACATGGACAACACAGCAAGTTAGGGGTAGGGCCCTGAGACAGAGGTTGCTACTCTAAGATGAACACAGGTCTGGTTCCTTTTGTAGGCAGGACCAGAACAGACCTGTACTACAGCTGGGATAATACTATAATGCTGAAGCATGATGAGTGTATTATAAGTATGTCTTTTAAAAAATATTTATTAATTATGTATACAGTATACAGAAGAGGGTACCAGATGTCATCATAGATGGTTGTGCATCACCACGTGGTTGATGGGAACTGAACTCAGGACCTCTGGAAGAACAGTTAGTGCTCTCAACCTCTGAGTTATCTCTCCAGCCCTTAGCATGATTTATTTCTTTTTCTTTTTCTTTTTTTTTAAATTGATTTAGCTTTACTTATGTGCATTGGTATGAAGGTGTCAGATTTCTGGAACAGAAGTTACAGACAGTTGTGAGCTGCCATGTGGGTGCTGGGAATTGAACCAGGGTCCTCTGAGAGAGCAGCCAGTGCTCCTAACCCCTGAGCCATTTGTCCAGCCCTCTTAGCATGATTTCTTAACAAAATTCTATCTGGTTGAAACTGTACTTTTCTTGAAATACATGGTTGGTTTGGCTATGTAAGTTACTGTGCTATATTAAATTTTCAAAGCATGTGAGACCTAAGAAAATGAATTATAGGCCATTTCTACTTCATTTAATATACAAAAAAAAAAAAAAAAACCTCTACAGAGACCTGGGGAGGATGAAAAAACAGGTATTTTAGCCATGGTCCCAGTATTCTTGTGACCTAAGCCTTGCACAGCTAAGGAAGAAGACCCACGTGTTCAAGCTTCCCTAACATGATTTACTGCCATTATTGGCAGATGGACTTTGGGCACATCGAGGATTCTGATGTTCTGCATACTGTGAAAATGTGCATATTACTTCCTAAAAATGAGGGAACTCTATCTAGTGCCTGCCATTTGTGGAGTAAGAACAGACACATTATGTTACTGCTTTAGGTGCCTACACTTTTTATTAGGCAAGTTCTCAAGTACAGACAAAGGTAAAGAGGTGAGCCGGGGCTGTGTGTAGTGCAACCATAGAACCCATGCAAGAGGAAGGAGAGGGAAAAGGATAAACTCGTGAGACCTTAGATGTCCGTTCACAACCTTATTCCTTTGAATCTAACTCCAGCCGCAGTGTGCAAGTGCTCCTAAGTGTGAGAAAGTGGGATTTAAACCCTAACACAGGGCCACTAGGGCCATGCCACTCACAAGGCTCTGGGCACTGACACAGCAATCTCTTTTTCATTAGAGGAAAACTATGAGGAATTGGCTAATTTTTTTCCCCCTAAGACAGGGTTTCTCTGTGTAACAAGCCTTCTCTGACTTAGAACTCACTCTGTAGACCAGGCTGACCTTGAACGCACAGAGATAGATATACCTGCCTCTGCCTCCCAAATCCTGAGAATGTTGGAATTAAAGGTGTGCAACCACCACTGCCCATCAGGAACTGAATAATTTAGGCAGCTTTAAATGTCCAATTAAAAGTACATGCCATCTTACCTTTAATCTTCTGCTTGTATTCTTCTGGTCGGTGTAGGTACATGGCTGCGGCATCACCATTGAGAGGGTCTATGGGGTTAGGGTAGGCCAACAACTGGGGCAGGAAAGACTCAAATATATTGGTAAGATCTGAAAAACAAACAGAGACACTTCACTCATGGGAACATGCAATCTCAGGCAGAAATCTGTTTTTTTTTTTTCTTTTTTTTAGGAGGGGGGTACCTGCAATTTTACCCAGTTGAAACTTTAATAGTATCTCTTTTTTTTTTTTTTAAACTTTATTTACTTATTGTTTATTTATTTATTTGCCTTGGTGTTTGCCTGGAACTGGAACTACAGACAGTTGTTAGCTGCCATGTGGGTGCTGAGAATCGAACCCGGGTCCTCTGGAAGAGCAGACGGTGCTCTTACCCGCTGAGCCATCTCTCCAGCCCGGGAACATGCAATCTCAATTAAGTGGAGGTTCAGTAGTCAAGAACACTCACTTAAAAAAAAAATTATCACCACTGATGCTGGGCTCTCACTGGGACTCTTCCTGGACATCCCATTGCTGTACTGTGTAGCCCTGGCTCTGCAGGATCACACCCTCCCAACCTGTGCCCCAGCTCACAGATGGGGTGGATGCTGGTGTGGGTCAACCTGTGCCCCAGCTCTCCTATCTTCACCACCAGGGTGAGCTCTCCAGCATTGCCCTGGCTAGTTCATTCCTTGCAGCCACCAGCAAGGGGTGGGGGTCAGTTCTCCCACACCTACATCTGCAGGGCCAGCTCTACTGTGCTGTCACTCAACTACAGAGCCACCTCTGCACTCCCACCCTGCTCACCTTTCCACAGTAACAACCACTTTAACATTAATTACACTTTTAAAATTTAAGGGCTGGAGAGATGGCTCAGTGGTTAAGAGCACTGACTGTTCTTCTGGAGGACCTGAGTTCAATTCCCAGCATCTATATAGCAGCTCACAACTGTCTGTAATTCCAAGATCTGACACCCTTACACAGTTATACATGCAGGCAAAACACCAATTCACATAAAATAAAAATAAACATTTAAAAAATTTTAAACTTAAGGGACCAGAATAAAACATATAGAATATTATTCTTTTTGAAGGGCAATTTTCCCAATCTTTCCCCATCTCCATTTTTCCATGGATGAGAGTTCAAATCCAGGGCCTTGTGTTAGACTGGTATGACCATAGCTCTGTTTTCTCAATTCTAATTTACTCTATTTCCCAAATGGAGACTCAAGAAACACATGATTTATTGAAAATTATATCTTAACAATCTACTCCAACCGAAGTGACTGTAATTTTTTTTCTTTTTAAAAGATGCTATTACTGTGTGTGCATGATGACTGTGAGGGCACATATACCATGCTTCTCTCCTCCACCCTAGATGGGTTTCTGGGTACTGAACTCACACTATGCCATTGCAGCAGCTCAAAGTCAATTAATTTCCTTTAAAAAAAAAAAAAAAATCCACTTTCGTACTAGGAATGTGGATGTTTTGCCTGAATGTAAATCAGTGCAACACATGTGTGCAGTGTCCACAGCTGACAGAATAGGGCTTTAGATCCTTCTGGAACTACTGGAGTTTCAGACAGTTGTTAGACACTGTGTGGGTGCTGGGAACAGAATCTGGGTCCTCTAGAAAAGCAGCCAGTGTTCTTAATCACTGAGCTATTTCTCCAGCCTCACAAGTAATTCCTTAAAATAGCCATGCTTCACAATTTTTAAAAGCTTCTACTATAGAATTAGTGCTTTGTTTGTGATGCGGGGGTCTCCCATATCTTAGGTTGGCCACAAACTTGACATGTACCAGAGCATGGCCTTATATTACGACTTTACCTCCCAAGTCTCAGGATCACAGGCAATACGAGCACTCAGGAGGGTGAGGCAGGAGGACTGCCATGAGGTTGAAGCCTACCCTGGGCTACCCAGTAAATTCTAGGCCAGCCTGGGCTACTTACTGAAATCTTATTTTGTAAGGGGGAGGGGAAAATAGGTTTTTTTTTTGTTTGTTTGTTTGGATTTGACATTTCCTATTCTGTTTCTAGTCCTTGACAAGTCTCATTACGCAGCTCAGTTGGCCCTGAATTCATAATCCTGAGCACTGCGATTGCAAGAATGGGCTGGTATCAACGTCTCCTGAATAGATATAACCAAGTTCTTTAATTATTCAAAAATAAGAAGGGTAGAGACAGCCTGACATGGTGATTCACACGTTTGGTCCTACCACTTAGGAAGCAGAAGCAGGCAGATCCAGCTCTCAGTGAGTTTGAGCCCAGTCTGGTCTACAGAGCGAGTTTCAGGACAGTCAGGGCTGTTGCCCAGAGAAACCCTGTCTGGGGGAGGGGAGAAGGCAGAAACCTATACAAACCACTTATAACCATAAATAACCACCAGACAGATAAGCAACCTACTGCTAATATTAACTCTCATCTCACTGGCATACCCATGATACCAGTACAAGCAAAAACAAACCCTAGTTATCTAGTGCTTTATAAAGGAAAATGCCTTGAAAACCTGGGTATATGGGGGCTGGAGAGATGGCTCAGTGGTTTAGGAGCACTGGCTGCTCTTCCAGAGGCTCTGAGTTCAATTTCCAGCAACCACATGGTGGCTCACAACCATCTGTAATGAGGTCTGGTGCCCTCTTCTGTCTTGCAGGAATACATGCAGACAGAATACTGTATACATAATTAATAAAATATTAAAAAAAGAAAAGAAAATCTGGGTATAGCACAGTCCACACTTCATCCAAGTTCAGAGACCCAAGTGCCTCTGTTCATCTTGTCAACTCCCCTGCATATGAACACTCCTGTCTCTGGAGGGAACGCTCAAGGAACAGAAACTCTATCCCACTGAATTTGGTCTATTTTTACAATGACTGCCTATGCTCCGATACGAGGGGGTGTTTTGTTAGGCTTCGCTACCTGAGATAGCTGGTTCCCCACAGAATGTAGAGTATAAGGAAATATTGCTGGTCATCCAATAGGGTGGGATGCTACTGATAACTTCTGGGTAAGGACCAAAGATAACTATTAAAGTGTTACCCATGTTGGATATAAAAAAAGGATCATTAAAACTTTTCATGAAAGACTGAAGTAAAGGGGCTGGAGAGATGGCTCAGAGGTTAAGAGCACTGACTGTTCTTCCAGAGGACCTGAGTTCAATTCCCAGCAACCACATGGTGGCTCACAACCATCTATAGTGAGATCTGGTGCCCTCTTCTGTATACTGTATACATAATAAATATTTAAAAAAAAAAAAAGAGACTGAAGTAAATACTTTAGATCTTGTCTGTTTGGTATAGCTCTGCTGCAGTGGTGCCAAGTAGCCAATGATAAACAATACAAATGGATGTGACTATGCTTCAGTAAAGCTTTATATACAAACTGTTCAACCCTGCTCTAGAAAAGCCTACACAAAGAAAGGATCAGCTCAGTGGTAGAGAGCTCACTGAATACATCTAAGGCCCGAGGTTCATTCCAACACCATTAAAAACAAAAACAAAAACAAAAAAAAGAAAGAAAGAAAAGAAAAAAGAGAAGAAACCTTTCAGATTGTAGGTTCTTCTTGCTCATTTCCTACAATACTGTAGAATTTGCTTCTCAACAGCACATTCTGCAGAGATAAAACTGTCCTATCTCTGTACTGTTCACAACATCTGCCACAAACATGTGTCTGTTAAAGATACAGTGAGTATAAATCAGGAAATACTTTTTGTTTTATTCAAGCCTAATTTTTAAACAATCATACAAGGGTAGTAGATGCTGTACCAGGTCTTTTGGGGGCTTGCTCGGTCTGTTCTGACACACAGAGCAGCTTCATCCAGAATGTTAAGGCTCAGAGGTTCCCACCCGGACTTTTAAAAGGCAATCTTCACAACAGTCCCATGGAACCAAACTATAGTAAAGTCCCACACACCAGGACAGAAGTGCTAACATTTTAACAGTTCCCCTAAGATCTTCATTACTATTTATAGTTTGCGTGTGGGGACACACGCCTTTAACCCCAGCACTCAGGAAGCAGAGGGATCTCTGTGAGTTCGAGGCTAGCGTGGTCTACACTGTGAGTTCCAAGACTGCTAGAACTGTTACACAGAGAAGCCCTGTTTGGAAAAATCAAAATAAATATAAGAAGCTGTACAAACCATAATGCCTGAGCAAGAGAGTCAGCAGCAGTCATAGTTATGGTGGCAACATCAGTGCTACATGAATACATGACACTAGCCACAGGCCAAGGTCTTGCTTGTAAGCCAAGCTGGTCTCAAATTTGATCCTCCTTCCTCAGCATCCCCACTTGGTTTGGCCAGACACACTGAGTTTAGGTAAGTACCTCATTACAACCAATGAGGTGGTTATTACTATCAAGACCATTTCACAAATAAACTGAGGCACACCTGCCCTAGAGGCTGGATTCCCAACTTGCTGCCTCTGTCAACAAACTGTCTCACTTTCATAGTGAGGCAAGCTCTGTGTCTGCAGCAAAACTACACAGAGTTCAGGGGGCCAAGCATGCCTGGAGCCAGGCGTGGCTCTCTCCAAAGTTTCCCTGCTTCACAAGTACACAGTCAGCAGAACAGGCTATAACAGGCTGTCTAGGATGTCTCTGCAGCTGTTTCACAGTGCCGATAGCTCCTTTTCAGGTCCCTCCATAGGAGACAGCCCACAGAGAGCTGAAGACACCTGACAGGAGCTGCTGAAAAGGATCACTACTGAATGTTCCCACCAAACAACAACAAAACCTTTTAAAAAGAAAGTTTAGGTTTTGTTCTCTTTGGTGTTCAGAAGGGTTTTGGGGCTACAGAAATACTGCATACTGCCTATTACATAACCAGGGCTTGCCTATGTTCCAGAAGAGATTCCATAAACTTTCTTACGGCTTTTAAGTTTCACTAAGCTACCAATAAGTAACTCTGCAAAGTGTTTGCTCCAAATAAAAGAACCCTTAATTATTGGCCCTTCCTTCCTGTTTACACCCTCTTCCTGTATTAACACACTTCTGATTCATTGTTACAGATGTGCCAAATCACACCTGTAAAACAGAAAAGCAACAAAGGAAAAATCCACACACTCGCTTTGGGTGGAGATGATACACCTTTTGGGTACCAGGAGCTTATAGCTCTGGCCATTAGGAAGCAGTAGGAGGGGGGCTGGAGAGATGGCTCAGTGGTTAGAACAGATTGTTATACAAGAGGACCCTAGTTCAAATCCCAGCACCCACATGGCAGCTCACAGCTGTCTGTAACTCCAAGATCTGACCCCCCTCACACAGACATACATGCAGACAAAACACCAGTGTACATAAAATAAGAATAAATAAATTATTTAAAAAAGTTAAAAAAAAAAAAAAAGGAAGCAGTAGGAGCTTCCTCAAATGGCAGCAGTGACAGCTGGGCCAAGAAGCACAATCTCAGATGAAGGTGTACAGACTCTTCATACAAAATAAGACATGAGGCTTGGGCTGTAACTTGGCAACAGAGCACTTGGAAAGCTCTGGACACCAAAACAAACAAACACCCCCACCCCTAATCAAGGGCACTGGCAGAAAAGATCCAAATTACAAACTAAAAAATGAAGACAGTTATTTAGGCAGTGGTGTACACCTTTAATCCCAGCACTTGGGAGACAGAAGCAGGTGGATCTCTGGGTTCGAGGCCAGCCTGGTCTACAGAGTCTGGTTTCTAGGCCAGCCAGGGCTACACAGAGAAATTCGTATTGAAAAACAAAAATAAGTAAATGAATAAATAAAAGAAATAATGACAGGCATATTAGGAAAAAATCATAATGAACTGTTTTGTTGTTGGTTTTTTAGGACGGGGTCTCTGTCTGTAGCCTAGTCTGGATCCTCCCGTTTCAGCCTCCTGATTGAGATTATAAACATCCCTTCTCACAATGACTCTCTCCCTAGAATATTTTTTCAAAATATTAGCTAAAAACAAAACAAAAAACCAAACTTAGAAGCTTCTGCATGCATGAGCTACAAGCCTTTGTATACACAGTCAGGGAATGTCCCCAGAGTCCAAGCAGGAAGGGAGGGCTATCTGTGTGTGGTTTTTTGGCTCAATTTCAAACATCTGGGGTGGAGATGAAGAGGCTCTAGTAGAGGAGCCTTCCCAAAGCCTTATTTTCTAAGTAGTCTGGTTCTCCCTACTTCGTCCTGGCTGGGCTAGAACTCACAGCAAACTGCTGTCTCTGTCTCCAGAGCACTAGGGGTTAAAGGCATATGCTATTATTTATGCCTGGCTCCTGAACCCCTAATTCACCACTTTTTTCTGCAGGGTGTGGCCACTACCTTCTCCAGGTGGATGTATGCCAAACCACAGGCAAGACCACGGATCTATTTTAGAGGCATTAGGGGCTGCCTCAGGGGAGTAAGCAGGACAGCTAGCTACCACCAAATGCACTGTGGATACTTGGCTTTGCAAATCCCATTAGGCTGCAGCACCTTCATCAATAGGGATGTCTGTTCCTCAATAATGAACAGTGGGTCAGAGTCTCAAGTCTAGTCTTGGCCCACACTAACTTGCTCATTGACTTGTAAGTCTCTCCTCTCCGCACCTCAACTTCTTCACCTGTAAAAAGAGAAGTATAATACTGCTGTTCTTTATCAGGACGTTTATACAGCACTAAAACAACCATAAAACACATTTCAAACTAAGCAAAGGACTAGCCTAAAATATTAATACAAATTTGACATCTCATTACAGTAGAAATGCCAGCTACCTGTATATTTTAAGGAATGTTATGTTAAAATAAGTCATGCAATTTACCGTTTTTTAGAAGGGCGTTGAGACAAGGTTTCTCTGTTTGGCAGTCGTAGATGCACTGGAACTCACTCTGTAGACCAGGCATGCCTCAAACTCACAGAGATCCACCTGCCTCTGCCTGCCTCCCAAGTGCTGGGATCAAAGGCATGCATCACCACTGCCTGGCTAATTCACCAATTCTTAAAGCCCAGTGCTCATAGTAAGGTGGATTACAACTTAAAGGATCATCCAAAGAGAAAAATCATATAGCTAATTTTTTTGTGTTCTTGATTACTTATGAGCCAGTGATGGGGGATGTCTTTTTGTACACTGTGAAATACCATAAAGCTCCTGTGTGTTTCTTTGAGACTGCTGGTCCAGACCTCAGGGCTAGGCAGAGCTAAGTAGCTTTGGGCATGTCCAGACCTTGGGCCTAGACTGGTCCAAAAACTTCATACTACAAATGGCACCCAACATGAGGCACCTACAGAAAGCCTTAAAAAAGTTCTAAAACACAAAGACAACTTCCAAGTTGTGTTTCTCAAGTGGGCTGTGGTACAAAGACACACTGGTGTGTCGTTTGGCCAACTCCAAAAGTCTCACAGAAGACTCAGTACAAGCACAAGCTGCTTACTTCAGATTTAAGTTACTGCTCTCACAGACAAAAAGAGAACAGAGTCAAACACAGCATCTTTTTTTTTTTTTTTAAACTTTATTTATTTGCCTTGAACTGGAACTACAGACAGTTGTTAGCTGCCATGTGGGTGCTGGGAATCGAACCCCGGTCTTCTGGAAGAGCAGATGGTGCTCTTAACCACTGAGCCATCTCTCCAGCCCCAAACACAGCTTCTTAGTAGCAGCATTTTCTTGAGTCAGCTCTGTCTGTTCACTAGAGGCCAGCAGAGGCACAACTTTTTTTTTTAAAGAAAAGCTTCCTGACTCACTTTTAACAATAAAAAATGTGTGGCTTAAAAGAGGCCCTGCTGCCAAATACTTAAGTGTTCATGAGTGGCTGTGCTCTACTTAGTGGCAATAAAGACCCTACCCAAAGTTGAGATGATAAGAAACTTTGTCAAAAAAATAAGCTCTCACACACCAAAGAACTAGGTAGAGCTAAACAGAGTTTGCTGCCACAGCCCAGCCTTTAATCCTACCTACACCTTGGCAAATTAAAGGTATAATCAAAAACAAAAAAAGATAAGACAGACTTAAACCTCTAGTTTAGAGTGCTTAAAATACACATAAACTTAAGGTTTTTTGGCTACAAAAAAAGCTACAAAAAGACATCTGATTATAAATGCTGCTAGAGTAATCCAACCTACATATTTTATTTAGTTTTTAAAAAATTTTTTTTTATGTGAATTGGTGTTTTGCCTGCATGTATAACTGTGTAAGGGTGTCAGATCTTGGAATTACAGACAGTTGTTAGCTGCCATGTGGATGCTGGGAATCGAACTCAGGTCCTCTGGAAGACCTCTTAACTGCTGAGCCATCTCTCCAGCACCCAACCTACATATTTTATAAATGAATTGACTTTAAAATTAAAATAAAAATATATGCTACTTAAAAAGGTTTTCTTTTTATTTCCATAAAAATAAAAGGATGCATTCCCAGTTTAAAAAAAAGTTTAATCAAAAAAGACTCTCTAAAAAAATCTGATTAAAAAGAGATAGCCACATCATTTTCAAGGCTGCCAACTAAGATGATCCAGGCTCAAGACCCCCTTAAGATTGCTATCGTCCCCCAATTGACAAAAAATAATAAAAAGCTATGTCCAAGCTCCCAAAATATTATTTATAAATGTTCATTCTTATTGTAAATAGCTAATAGTCATAGTCAATCTTTCTAAAAATATATATGATGTAAAAATAAAAATAAATTATTATTTTATCTAAAAACAACTATTAATCTCTTAAATACTTTACATTAATATAAATTTTGGTTTATTAATAAAATTTAAAATTTTGTCATACTATATATTTCTATTCTTGTTTAAAATATATTTATACAAGTCTTCAAAATTATAATATATAATTTAAAATATAAATTAATAATCATCTATAATAAAATTTATACTCATGTTAAATTTTTTAGATATAGAAAGATATATTTCAATTAAATAAATAATTTTAAACAATTCAAAGACCTATAAAATATAACATTTAAAATATTTTAAGGGCTGGAGAGATGGCTCAGCGGCTAAGAGCACCATCTGCTCTTCCAGAGGACCCGGGTTCGATTCCCAGCACCCACATGGCAGCTAACAACTGTCTGTAGTTCCAGTTCCAGGCAAACAACAAGGCAAATAAATAAATAAATAAATAAATAAATAAATAAAGTTTAAAAAAAAAAAAAATTTTAAAAACTTAGGCTTTTCTAGACAGTAAGACATGTCTGTTCCTGGGAGCACCAATCTGCCTCAAAAAGATATCGACATTAAAAAAGCTCCATATCGAGTTAACTTTATGGCAAAAGATAGCCACTAAAAAACTGTTCTTGCCTTGACTGCTTGACAATATGCTGTATAAACTAGACATGCAAAACCCATAAAAAAGTGACCTCTAAACTTTAGCAACACAAGCCAAGATAGTCCTTTGGAATACTGCTTTGCAGAGACTGAAAAACATTCTTCAACACACACATGCACGCACGTACCTATAAACTAAAGATGGATGTCTAGTAGTTACAGAATAACTTTAAGTGACTGTCCAGGCAGTCAAATATCTCTGTCATTTTCAGAATTTAAAAGTTTCTTACAATACATTTCCTGTTTACTCAGGTAATATTATATTGTTTGGTAGTCTTTAGCAGAATTAAACATTAGTTATAGTTTTTATTTGTTTTAATAAAAGATAAATTAGATATAAAATTTTAAAGTTACAAAGATAAAGTAAAAAATATTTTATAATTTTACTAATATAAATAGACTAGATATTATAACCATTTTTTTGTTTGTTTGTTTTTATTTTATGTGAATTGGTGTTTTGCCTGCATGTAAAATTGTGTAAGGGTGTCAGATCTTGGAACTACAGACAGTTGTCAGCTGCCACGTGGTTGCTGGGAATCGAACTCGGGTCCTCTGGGAGAATAGTCAGTGCTCTCAACCGCTGAGTCATCTCTCCAGCCCATAATCATTTTTTAATAGCTGTTTTGTTATATATAAATTTGCTATGTTAAAAATAAAATCTTCAGGGCTGGAGAGATGGCTCAGCGGTTAAGAGCACCATCTGCTCTTCCAGAGGACCCAGGTTAGATTCCCAGCACCCACATGGCAGCTCACAACTGTCTGTAGTTCCAGTTCCAGGCAAACACCAAGGCAAATAATGAAATAAAATAATAAAATAAAAAAGTGTTTAAAAATAAAATAAAATAAAATCTTCATTTTCAATTAGAAAAAAAAGAAGTGATGTGGGATATCTTTCTTTATGTTGTGAATTATTATTGGATAACAAAAGAACTGTTTTGGCCTATTAGCAACCATTTCAGGGACTTGCAAATTCTTTGCTTTTCAAATTCAATTCATAGAATACTACCAATGTAAACTACAGTGAGCACTGGGTGTCAACTATTAAGGTGAGGCTGAGGGTAGTTCAGTTGTGTGCTTGCCTACAGGCATGAGACCTGAGTTTGAATTCTCAGAATTCATGAAAAAGCCCTATCTCCATTTCCAAGAACTCCCTAACTCACCCTCTTTACTGCCCATCCTCTGGCTGCACGCACACGCTACAGTAGGTCTGGCTTCCCTTTTAAAAACAACTACCCCGGTTGCGGCCGCCATCGTCGAGAAGCAGCCATGGCTCTGCGCTACCCTATGGCCGTGGGCCTCAACAAGGGCCACAAGGTGACGAAGAACGTGAGCAAGCCGAGGCACAGCCGGCGCCGCGGGCGCCTCACCAAGCACACCAAGTTCGTGCGGGACATGATCCGGGAGGTGTGCGGCTTCGCGCCCTACGAGCGGCGCGC